>CM021697.1:159165441-159167941 GCA_011074415.1 Stictonetta naevosa
GAAGGAAGGAAGGAAGGAAGGAAGGAAGGAAGGAAGGAAGGAAGGAAGGAAGGAAGGAAGGAAGGAAGGAAGGAAGGAAGGAAGGAAGGAAGGAAGGAAGGAAGGAAAAAGAGAAAGAAAGAAAGAAAGAAAGAAAGAAAGAAAGAAAGAAAGAAAGAAAGAAAGAAAGAAAGAAAGAAAGAAAGAAAGAAAGAAAAAGAAAGAAAGAAAGAAAGAAAGAAAGAAAGAGGAAGAGAAAGAAGGAAAGAAGGAAATAAAGAAAGAAAGGAAAGAAATAAAGAAAACAAAGAAAAGGAAAGGAAAGGAAAGAAAAGAAAAGAAAAGAAAAAAAGGAAAGAAAAGGAAAGAAAAGGAAAGAAAAGGAAAGAAAAGGAAAGAAAAGAAAAGAAAAGAAAAGAAAAGAAAAGAAAAGAAAAGAAGAAAAGAAAAGAAAAGAAAAGAAAAGAAAGGAAAAGAAAAGAAAAGAAAAAATACAGAGGAATTGGTGCTAGGTATTAGCACACTGAGTAAAATATATGGCTGTAACGCCTTTTTCCCCCATCCACAATCAACTGGATTCTTTTAGTTTAATATTTACTTGCTAAGATGAGATGCTAGTCTGCATGGTGATAAACAGTCTGCTACTGGCATCTGAAGGTGACCTGTCAGTTCATATGGACAAATCTCCTGCTTACTGAAATGTACAAAATAAATCATTAAAGCAGGCAGGTGCTCATTCCCAGATTTAAATCACCATAGATTTATGATTTGAATTAATGCTTCATTTGGTCATAGAAATAGATGCTGAGACAAATTATATGCAGTGGTTGGGGCTTCCATACTGTAGCCATCCTAATATTGATTACTGCGATGTCTTTGCAATCTCTTGTTTATATCAAGTACTGTCTTGTGGCAGCTTGGCTGATATAAGCTACATTGCAGATAAGAAGGAAAAATGTCCTGGGTTCTTTTTTTTTTTTTTTTTTTTTTTTTTTTTTTTTTTAGTGGCAATTCTATATACAACATGCAGGATAGATAAATTACTGTTTTCTTATTTAAAAAAATGAATTCCATATGGCAGCAAACAAAATGCATTGTCTCTGAGATCGTGCCGTGTTTTTGTTTTTGTTTTAATTGCAGAGTTAAAAGAAAGAGAGTGACAAGGTCAAACATTAAATTTCATTGAAGAGGTTAAGCTCTTTGTCATATCAACATCTTATGATGTTATTAGGATCAGTCACATATTTACCACCTGATACTCTGAAGTTATGGATAAGTAGAGCACCTCAATTATTTCATTACTGTTAAGTACTTACTACCTTGCTATCATACTTTATTAATCTGCAGCAACAAATGAGAGAAGCTGTTAAAAATAAATGTGTTTAAAGACATTTCTGTGAGCTAGGTTTTGCTGTCTGTGACTTGGTAGGAAGTAAAGAACAGTCCCTATACTTTTGCTTCCCAAATATTTTATATAATGAATAGACTGTACATACAGTTTAGAGAATACTCAAAGGATTTGTAAAGACCTTTGCCACTTGCTGAAATCTGACTCATAAAACTCATAAACAACTATCAACAATAGTAAATTACTTGCTTAGTAGGAAATGAGTTCATATCTATTCAAAATGTGATCTCAAAACAGATGTCCCAAGAAAATGTCATTGTTTAAATTACATTCATACAAAAAAAAAAAAAAAAAAAGCTATTATTTCTTCAAGGAAATGAAGCAATCATGAAGACTTTGGTGTTCTTGGTTTCTAAACAGAGTTAGGAAGTACAAGGCAATATTTTACACTTGGCTAGCATGGTAATCCATAAACAACCACAAAATGTGTTGAAAATTAAGAAGTTTTATTGATATGTTAGGTTTTTTATTCATCCACATTGCCTTGTAATGTATAAAATTATGAGATAAATCTAAGACTTCCTGCGTTGTGTTGTTTAAAAATAACGATGGTTGCTTGCATTTATTTATTTATTTATTTATTTAAATCCAGAATCAGAGATAAAATGATTTAGGTTAAATTATTTTTCTCTAGTGACCTTGCCCAATAATAGAATAGTACAACATGCAGTCATTTCCTTTTTCTAAACACACGTGTCTATTTTGAAGGAAAGAATTACTTTTATGGTTTCAGGAAAAAGTATTGGAGACCTTGAAAAAGCAAATAAAAGGAAACAGAGAATGCAGGCCACTGAGCACAGCTCTGCAGTTGCACATCTGATTCTCTGCCTTGGCAATGTTAATGAACCTCAAATCCTCCTTATAATTAGATGAGGGAATTGCTTATATTTTCAAACAGATGATGCTGCTATAATGAAACGATTGACAGGGAACTTAAGAGCGTCTACAGTAGTCATTTGGTTTCCGTATTTCCCCCTCCCCCCCTTTTTTTTTTTTTTTAATGTAAAAAGAAGATTGGCTGTAGATACAGGTCCTGGGAGAGGTAGTAATTTACACAGAATGCTATGACAGGTGTCTTTGTATAGCACAGAAATAAAATGGAAGAGAGAGCAA
>CM021697.1:159170441-159233147 GCA_011074415.1 Stictonetta naevosa
TCATACTCTGAAATGCAGGATTGAATCACTATTCCTGTCACTTCAAGCTGTTGGTAAACTGTTCAGCCAAGAAGTGTACTTACTTCCTTGGGGTCATTTGTAGGCTAGGGGCCTGTGATCTCCATAGGGGACAAAAAGAGAAACACCAAAAATGGTAGTTTTCCTTTCAAGTGATCAAGGCGCACTAGGCCAATGAGCTTTCAAAAATGATTTTTTTTTTTTTTTTTTTAAAAATCTTCCTTCACGGCTTAAGAATTGCTTTATTAGGATTAGAAGAAATAAATTAGTTATACTTTAAATACTTTGTCAGTTTTGAGAACACTGCAACTCATATTCAGTCATCAATATATTTTCTGAAGATCACATTCTATACAAAATGCATATGCATTTGCTATATTTTAGTAATTCTGTTTATATTGACAAAAATGGTACCAGTTTTATAAAAAAACAAAAACAGAAACAAAAAACCACTAACAGTATTGTAATATGCTTTTTTCCTCCCATTCATTTCTGCTGTGGGATTTTAACAAAAATAATCTAAAACACCTAGAAATATTACTTCTTAGAAAGAAAAATCTAGTCAGTCTCTTATGTTTCTTTCAGGCCCCTGAATGTTCAACTTAACATGTTCTTTCTAGCATCTCCTTCCTTGTGATTCTGAAAAATACTCCAAATAAATTACAATATTTGATGCTTTCTTGATTGGTGCTAATGATGAAGGTAACCATCTCCTGTTTCCTTCTGGCTGATCAAAGAGAGGAAGGCAATTTTTTGCAATAGAAAGGAACACTTTGGCATTTCCCAACATGAGGTTTTGTAGGCTGTTGAGAAGGAGGCACGTATTTCAAGTAGTGGGGACCAACTGTCCAGGGAAATGCCTGGGACAGCAGCAGGGAGGAGTAACCTGTTTTGATCTTTTCACTGTTGTAAAATACGAATGTTTCCCTATTTGTTTTGACTCTTTCCTGCTCTCTGATGTGCCTATCAGTGACAAAGTATGTATACAACTCTATTTGGAAGAGAAAAGCCCCATAATATTTATTTATTTGTTTATTTATTTACCCCCCCCCTCCCCCAAGATGAAGATCTTTGATATGAGTATGGAGTGTTGCAGACCTTGATGCTGCCACTGCCATTGAATTTATTTGAAACTGAAGATCGAAAATGCACATGTTGTGTTCCAGAATGAAGCACAGGCTTTTTGACTGTTCAAATCCCTTTGAAATTTTTTCTTCTGGGAGAACTTAGAGAAAGCTTGCTTAAAAACAGTACTTTTCTAGCACACAGGTGACGGGACTTTCCATGACTTGTATTTAGATTTAGATTGCATTTGAATGTTTACTTATTTATTTCCTAACCTACAATGAGTAAATCAACCTCAGGAATGACTAGAACTCCCATTCTTGGAAAGAAAAAATATGTTTAGAAATTTGCTTTTGTTTTGCTTCAGAGTGAAACTTCTCATTTACAAGACAAGAGAAGCCCACTATGGAATAGCTTAGATGGCAAGATTTAGGGCATTTGGGGCTCTTGGATATCATATGGTTTTTCATGTCCAAAGAAATTTTCTGTCACTGTGATTTTACCCCCTACAAAGCCTTCCTAATTGTTAGAGCCCCCCTTGTTAGCAGCTCCAATCACATCCTCTCATCCTGGCTACTGCTGTTAAAGACAACAGAAAATGTTTTTTAGAAATACATCAACACAAAAAGGAGGACTAAGGAGAATCTCCATCCTTTACTGGATGCTGGGGGAAACTTAGTGACAAGAGATGAGAAAAAGGCTGAGTTGCTTAATGCTTTCTTTGCCTCAGTCTTTAGCGGCAAAACCAGTTCTCTGGATACCCAGTACCCTGAGTTGGTGGAAGGGGATGGGGAGCAGAATGTGGCCCTCACAATCCACAAGGACATGGTTGGCGACCTGCTACAGCACTTGGATGTACACAAGTTGATGAGGCTAGATGGGATCCACCTGAGGGTACTGAGAGAACTGGTGGAAGAACTGGCCAAGCCGCTTTCCATTATTTATCAGCAGTCCTGGATATCAGGGGAGGTCCTAGTTGACTGGGGGCTAGCAAACATGATGCCCGGGGAACTATAGGCCTGTTAGTTTGGCCTCCGTGCAAGGGAAGCTCATGGAGCAGATTATCTTGAGTGTCATCACGTGGCACTTACAGGGCAACCAGACAATCAGGCCCAGTCAGCATGGATTTATGAAAGGCAGGTCCTGCTTGACAAACCCGATCTCCTTCTATGACAAAGTGACGTGCTTAGTGGATGAGGGAAAGGCTGTGGATGTGGTCTACCTTGATTTCAGTAACACTTCTGACATGGTTTCCCACAACATTCTCCTTGAGAAACTGGCTGCTCATGGCTTGGACTGGTGTACTCTTCATTGGGTTAAAAACTGTCTGGATAAACAGGCCCAAAGAGTTGTAGTGAATGGAGTTAAATCCAGTTGGAGGCTGGTCACTAGTGGCATCCCCCAGGACTCGGTCCTGGGTCAAATTCTCTTTAATATCTTTATCGATGATCTGGATGAGGGGATCTAGTGCACCCTCAGTAACCAGACAACACCAAGTTAGGTGCATGTGTCAATCTGCTTGAGGGTAGGAAGGCTCTGCGGGAGGATCTGGATAGGCTGGACCAATGGGCTGAGGCCAACTGTGAAGTTCAACAAGGCCAAGTGCTGGGTACTGCACCTGGGGCACAACAATCCCAAGCAGCACTACAGACTGGGAGACGAGTGGTTAGAAACCTGCCTGGCAGAGAAGGACCTGGGAGTATTGGTTGATAGTCAGCTGAATATGAGCCAGCAGTATGCTCAGGTGGCCAAGAAGGCCAACAGCAACCTGGCTTGCATAAGAAGCAGTGTGGCCAGCAGGGCTATGTAAGTGATGGTCCCCCTGTACTCTGCTCTGGTGAGGCCGCACCTCGAGTACTGTGTTCAGTTTTGGGCCCCTTGCTACAAGAAGGACATGAAGGTGATCGAGAGAGTCCAGAGAAGGGCAACGAAGCTGGTGAGGGGTCTGGAGAACAAGTTTTATGAGGAGCAGCTAAGGGAGCTGGGATTGTTCAGCTTGGAGAAAAAGAGACTCAGGGGTGACCTTATTGCTCCCTATAGGTACATTAAAGTAGGCTGCAGCGAGGTGGGGATTGGTCTATTCTCTCACGTACCTGGTGACAGGATGAGGGGGAATGGACTAAAGTTGCACCAGGGGAGGTTTAGGTTGGATATTAGGAAGAACTTCTTTGTTATGCACTGGAATAGGCTTCCCAGGGAAGTTGTTGAGTCGCCATCCCTGGTGGTCTTTAAATGTAGTTTAGATGTAGAGCTTAGTGATATGGTTTAGTGGAGGACTTGTTAGTGTTAGGTCAGAGGTTGGATTCGGTGATCTTGGAGGTCTCTTCCATCCTAGATGATTCTGTGATTCTGTGATCTTCTCAGATCTCATCATGCTGTCTCATGTCAGCAATCAGAAGAGAATGCATTGCCTATATAGAGATATAAATGGCTGAACTGTATTGTTAGAGAACTGTAGAATAGTTTAAAAACAACAACAAAACACCACAAAACTTTCAGTTTGCAATCAGAGAGACCAAGGGGACAAATGTTTAATATGCTGATCCTCAATAGTTTGTAGTAACATTTTTAGCCCAATATATAAACAGTGCTGATTACATTATCTTGAGAGAAATATTTTGATGACACCAAATAAACTTACCAGTAAGCATTTCATGGCATTATTTATTAATAAGATAAATTAATTGTGAGATGTGTGATTGTGTGATGATACATTCATTTAGTTGTTCCTTTTTTTGTTTTCTTTTGCTAATCTCTGTCATGTTGGATTTATAAATGGAACTGAGTGACCTTTGAAACTGTGATGGAAATGAAGACATAAACACAACTTGAAAGGACAAACCAATTAATATAAATGTGTTACACATAAAGAACTGATTTCAATCAATTGCTATCTATGTAAAACTTTGGGCACTTAGCTGAATGGAACAGAAAAAAAAAAAAAAAAAACAGATTATGTGACATAGGGACAAAATATACATTTAACTCTTTTCTGTGTATTTGGGGTATCATTCATAATATATGTGATACAACAGAAAGGCCAAGGTATATGCTTTGCTGTGCTACAGAGACCACTGATAAGTTCTGGTCCTTGAAGATTATCTTTTTCTAATAATCAGAAAGCCCTAATTATGATGTTTTTCATTTTACTTTCATATTACTTTTGCATTTTGATGAATAATACTTAAAAAGCCTAATTTTCATGTTTGCTCTTTCCAGAACTTATAATTAAACTTCTAAAATACTCATGCAGTATAGTTTTGAAATATCCCAATCCAGGAAATTCTAAATAGAGTATTAATTTATTCTATAGTTGCCCTGTAGTAATGAAAACATTTATCACCCTGAAATCAATACAAATGTCTTGGACATCCTTGTTTAAGAAAATTACAGCATCTCTCCCAGCTTTGTTTATTTATTTATTCATGAAGAATGAACCTTTTGTTATATGCATTTTAAACTGGCTGCACATATTGTTCTCTTTACAGGCTTAATTAGAGAATATGATCAATTTAATATAAAGGTTTCAAAATACCACCACTGGTGCACAACAAGGGGAAAAAAGAGAAATACAAGCGTGACATTTTAAAACACTTACATTTGAAAGACTTTCACTACTAATTGATTTTTAAAAGAGTTCTTTGGAAAAGTGAACTCAGAAATGTTTGGAAGTGCCTTGGCAGCATGCCAGAACATTTAGTACAAAGCATAACTAGACAGTTTCTGAGGCCTTACTACAACAGAGAAGATATGTTCTTTGCCTTGCCTAATCTAATTTAATATTCCAGCTGTACAGTTATATATTATGCTGTGTATTTTCAGTATTTTCTGGACAGATTTAAATGATCAGTAGGCACAAGGCAAAAACTTCCCTGCTGTTGCAGGCAGGGTTAGGTAACACAAGGGTTTCAATTGAAAGATTTCCTTTAACTTTCCTAAAACAACCTATAATATTGAACCAATGTTCATTTCAATATTTTAGGTGGCATTTTGGACACATTTGTCTGCTGCTTTCTAGATTGTAGTCTAGATTGACTTGGCCAAAGTCTGTCATTTGTATTTGTCTTTACAGGAGTGAACAATTTTTTTTTGGAAAGTGAAAGGAGGGTAGATGATATTTTATGTTCTATAATCTCTTTAAAATTACCTCTTAGTTCTGCCTATTCTATAACATTTTGCAGTTCTTTGTTAGTTGACTGAGTTGAAGCAAAAATCCTTTTATCCTTTTTTTTTTTTTTTTTGGTTTTGGTTTTTGTGGAGTATGCACTTGAAAAACGTACATAGACAGTTGAAATATTAATGGAAATGACATCCATTCTATTTTGAAAAAAGAGCAGACCAAATGATAACGGGTAACAGTGACCAAAAGCAATTACTTTAAAAGGATACTTCTAAGTATCTGAGAAAAAATGATTCCTTTGTCTAGTTGTTTGTCAGGCCGTGTGTGTTCTTTATTGATTGCTCTTGAATATATAGCCCCCATGATTGAAAATGCCACTGGTAATGTCCTGCTTTTTATTGTGCTGAGTGTATCTTATTGAAAATAATAAGAAAGGAATTTATTCAGAAAACAAGTACACATTAGAGCTATAAATGAGCTAAAAGTGACCTACGTATTACCTATGATATTAATCTTCTAATATGTCTCGTTCTTTAAAACTGGAATTTAGAATTAGAGGACAAAAAATCAGGCCTTAAAAGTTACATATTAAGTATTTGTTTATTGTGTGTTTCCCATCCCCCCCCCCCCCCTTTGTGTCTGATTATCTATATGGAGCACTCTAATTCATCTGCTGCTATAAAGAGTACTATGTTTTAAATGAGTCATAGGTAAGAGTTTAGCTCGTACTATTTCTCTATATATGAATATCTTACCTGTGCAGCTGACTGTTTTTGCTCCACAATGGAAGATTTCATCTTAGTGTGAGTGGCTGGCAGCTTAAAATGCCACCAGTCTATTTAAATGGACACTTGATTAGGATGCTCAAGTGAATGAAGACAGACGCAGGAATGGATTTAAGCAGCAGGTTGCAATTTTATGAACACTGGAAAGCTTCTGAAACACTGAAAATCTTCCCAATCTCCCCAGTGACACTCACACACCAGAGGATTCGATAAATTCTCATTTTGTTGTAGAATTTGGTTCTTTTTTTTGAGGTCTACAAGTATATCTCTCATTTTCCTCCTTCCTACAGCAACGCAAAAGTTACTAAAGGGAGACTTGTGTGCCTTTTTCACATGCAAAAGTTTACTAGCAAAATTCTGTGTTCAATTTAGTGTTGTGAAATGTTTACTAGCAGTTCTCCAAAGTTAAGAAGAAATATCTAGGGCTTTACATTACTTCCAAGTTTTTCTGACAATTAAACTAAAATTCCAAGATTCTTTAAAATTCATTAAGATCCAAAAGCAAAAAAAAATAAAATAAATTAAAAAAAAAAAAATCTTTGTGACTCCAATAGTGATTGTTCAGTCATTTCTGAAGCATCCTTAGGAAAACAAATAACAAAACCACTTCTAATATGTAGCTACCATGCTACAGTTGCAAGTAGGGAGTGTGATGAAACAGATGGGTGAAAGATCTGGAAAAAGATATGTCCATCAGTTTAGATGAGCAAGTGAGAAATCAGGAGTAATAGGAGATGGAGAGTTTTTTGAAAGAGAAATTCATGTCTTTTCCACCTACAGACTGAAGGTCTAATCTAGTTTTTCATCCCATACACTGGGCTAAACCCAGGTGATATTGTGGATAAAGTATCTTCCATAAACTCTGTGGAACTCACCAAAACCCATCATTAGACATCTCTTTCAAGTAATTTCACAAGCCTCATGTCCAGGATAGTTACATTAAAACTCTGTGGCATAATAAGAATTGCTGTTGTACAGATACAGTAACCAGTCCTTCCTTGGAGTATCACTCTCTCAGATGTTGGATTGAACTCCTTGGTATAGAGTTGAAATCTTAAGGAGAAAAATGAATGAAGAGAGTTTTTATCAAATCCAGAAGAGATGTCTAATAATTGGTGACAGTGATAGTGGTGAGAAATGGAGAAGGAGGAGAAAATGAGAATAAGAGGGAAAGTTATATCAGAATGGAAAGTGCTCGTTAGCTTAGGATACTTTTGAATACACTTCTCATTTTGGTTTGTGACTGGCAAGCTGTTCTGTCTTGCTGCTGTTGCTTCAGTGTTCACATGGAGATGTACACAGAACAGGCTGAGGATCTGGGTCATCTGTCGTTGTTTATCTTCATAACAAAAAGTTGATTTGCCAAATTACCAGCTGTGAATGACTGGGGATGAAATTCAGCTTACTTACTTTATTTGTGTTTTCTGAATTTCTTCATGGTCAGTACTATAGGTGTGACCTCAACCAGAACTGAATTTTTTGATGTGATATTCTGACCCATTTTGGTACCAAAATACTCCTTTACAACGTCACCATCCTCTTCCTGTTTTGCTGTGGTTTGACATAATTTTTGCAGAGCTCCGTTTCACCTTTGTCTCCCTTCATCATCCCTTAATAATTATTTTGCAAAAAGTAGTATACTTATCCTTTGCAGTAGTTGTGATGACAGCTGTTGCTACATTAGATGAGTTGGCTTAAAGCAAAGAATGGTACTCTATCTGTCTATCTGCTACAGAATTTGCTGCAAAATTATGCTTTTAATGTTAAAGGGATTTCTTTTTTTTTTTTTTTTTTTTTTTTTATAATTATGTTCACAGCTGCAATACAGCTCTATTGTCTTGTAGAGCCAGGAACAAGGACACAAAAAAAATGAAAGCTGAGGTCTGGCTTATAACTGGATAGATGGAAAACTAAATGCAGCACAAGTGAGCTTAATCCCTTTGGTGAAGCAAGTGAGACACTGAAAGCTAGAGAGTCCAGATGCAAGTTTTCTTCTATGCTAGTATCAAGATAGAAGATGATTTGTGTAGAGTTCTTTTAGAGGCTGTTATTGCCAAATTATCTGGGGAACACAGAGAAAAATATAATTCAGGATTTACTGTTAAAAATAGCCATCAATTTTTCATCAGTGATATTCTCTGCTATGAGTCATTGCTGAATATGTTTGTGCAGGAGTGTGAAAGTAGGGATGAGGAGTATTTTAGAGACAATAATGAATTGATGTTGCCATGGATTTTGTAGCTGCTACCACAGAATTTAAGAGTTGTCACCATGGAGTTTGGTCTGTTGTGCTGCAGAATATATAAAGACCCTGTCCTGTGGAAACTTGCTGCAGCGTAAGTTGGCTTTAGGGTGTTTGGATTTTAGATAGTAGTGGTAATAGTAATATTTTGTTTATTAGCTAGAGGTGACAGTCAGATTGCATTACTGCTTCTGTTCAGATGAAAGGGAATTAATATTGAAGTTAACTGAGGAGTGAATTCTTAGAAATGTTAGAATTAGTAAGAAGTAATTTATAACAAAACATCTGTGGAAGAGTCACCTTAGACACAAGTGGAATCAACAAGCTTTTCAAAAGTCCAGAGTCAAAAATTGTATCCATTTAAACAGTGAGGAAACTATCTGACTGTCCCCAGACCAAAAGCCATATTGACTTTTTCATATTTAGATAGAACTATTCAATTTCTTATTCAAATAATGAGTGAGATTTTCTTTATTTATTCTGAAGTGTCATTCCATATTTATACTATAACATTATGAAAAATTAACAGAAAATTGATAAAATACTACCATTTTTTTTAATAAGCAGGAGTGAAAACAGCTATACAGAATTAATATATATATATTTTGTAAATCTGTTATTTACTAAATTAATCTTTCTCTGATTTTTTCAAATATTCCTTATCCTCCCCAATAGCCATTGACAGTTTATTTAAAAGCAGACAAAAGACATAATGAGTTTTTGTTTTCCACACTTATCATCCAAAATAAAGAGTTATAGCTGTTAAAAACTGGTCTTAGTGTTATTCAGATCACATAAGACTTCCTTTAATTGGCCCTTAATAAGCTTGGTTTAACTGGGATTTAAAGAAAGAACAGTGGTCATTAACATTAGCCAGATTAAGACTCTGTTAATTACCACTGAAAGATAAAGTAATATGCAAAGATGGGGTCTAAAATATTCTTGCACTTAAGCACCCAAGGAAGTTGAGAAATTTATTGCTAACTGAAATGAATAAGTCAATAGCTCTTTCCCTGAAAAGCTAAAAAAATAGGAAAAAAAAAATGTGAGAGTACAATTACTACATTTAAATACTCTGGCTTAATTAGTACCATAGATACAGAAATAATTTATATATTTTTTACAATTTTTTTCCTGTCCCTCTACCATGACTTATGAATACTTCAAATATTTGATAAATTCTTCATGAATATATAATTTTCTGGTTATTAACCTTAACCATGCCTTGATTCTGTGGTTAATCTAGTGTATAGACAAACATTGATTAGGCATTGGAATGGGTTGCCCAGGTAGGTGGTGGAGTCCTTTGGGGTGTCTAAGGAAATGTTGGACGTGATATTTAGGGACATGGTTTAGTGACTGGTGGGGGACGACTAGATGATCTTGGAGGTCTTTTCTGACCTTAATGATTCTATGATTCTATGATAGTCTAATATATACATGTTAGTATATTTAGCTATATCCTTTACATATATGAATATGAATACATAATGTTTTATGTATCACGTTTACATATATCAAATTTAAGAGTATTTTCTTAATATACAGTAGCAATAAAATCAAATGTTAATGTTAAATCAAATGTAAGCAAATGATATGATGTATCTTTATAATAATGGTGTATTTGCAATGTCATTATAAACACCTTAAAACATTCCTTGGTTATGACAGTGGTTCAAATATTAGGGTAACATAATATTTCCACTTTGGAGTGGACTTGCCATGGTATCCTATTAATCACAGCACCATGGTATCCTATTAATCACAAAGGAAAGATCAAGAAACTGAAAAAGAGAAGATATAGAATCATCTTCTGCACATGAATAGTTCCTGACTAGTCTTTAGCAGTCAGTGAGAATTTATGATCTGAAATTAGGAGTTTCCTATTTTGTATAATTATTTCTTATATTTAATATAATGTGTATTTTTTTTTTTTTTTCTCCAATACTGCACCAGGTTCTGGTTTAAACAAACTGTTGTTCCCAATTGTTTCCATCTGTATAATTATAAATATTTTTAAAATATGTAATTCTGTTTCTTCTGGGTAGTGATATGTGCTGATATGTTGTATCTCATTTTCATGGAATATTTTCACATTCTCTTATAGTGAGAAGGACTAACAGTTGTGCCAAACTTAACTGTTATGTATTCTTATATTTAATGAACTTTTTCATTTCCATCTCTC
Organism: Stictonetta naevosa; assembly: GCA_011074415.1. Classification (NCBI taxonomy): domain Eukaryota; kingdom Metazoa; phylum Chordata; class Aves; order Anseriformes; family Anatidae; genus Stictonetta; species Stictonetta naevosa. The sequence goes on from CM021697.1 coordinate 159,180,857, forward strand.
TAAATAGATTGATGATATTAATTTAGAAAAGGTACTAGTTACATATCTACTACATTTTTAGTTCTACTTCTTTAAATAATATTTAATTATATATATATATAAATATATATATATAAATAGTTTTAAACTCCTTTAAGCACTGAACAGGTTTTCAACAGCCTGTGTCTATACCATGTATTTTTGTAGGAGACACAGTCACATTAAAAATGAAACAGTGATTAGTAGGTCAAATAAATCCATGTGTTTTATTTAATTCTATTTAATAGTCAAAGAGTTAGTTTACTGCTTTCATTTCTTTTTCTTGTTGACTAACAATGTAGTTGAAGTATATATATATTTAAGGATTGATGCTGATAAATCACTACCACATATTAGGGTTTTCTTTTCTGTTTGAAATATAATTCTATATAATATGTAATACAGCTCCACACTTTCTGGTAGAGATCAGTAAAGAAACAAAGATATATGCCAGAAGTACTGTAATATTTTCCTATAAATCAAATCTGCAGTATTCCACTAATTTCTAAAGACTGTGTGGGTGCAATATTTAAAAATGAAGTAAAAAAAAAAAAAAAATAAAAATCTTGCACAGTTTTAAAAACATACTTAAAATAACTTCTTTGTATATTTTAAGTATACACATGTATATAAATTTAATTACTTTCAAGATCTGGTTCTCATATTTGGAACCATGTGTTGAGGATGCTTTGCAGATCAGAGGGTTAATCCTTAAATCATATCTTACCCTGTACCTTTTGGCTAAGGAACATCTGCAAATGAAAAAGAATGTTTCTCATCCATTCATACAGAAACTGCTACTTGTAGAAGACCTGGGACTATGTGGACACCGTTATCCTCCCAGGGGTGCACCTGACACCTCCTATACATTCTTTCATGTACATATTTTAAGTATCAGATAATAACCATAGGCCATAAAATCAGTTGCTTTTAAAATAACAGGAACTGTGTTAACAAAAGAACTTGCCAAACTTATTGTCTCAAATAAATAATTGAAAAACAGGGCCAAAGAGGAAGAAATATGCGTTAATCGATGGGCTATTTTTACATGTGAATGGAAGTTTGGATTCATTCTACTGAATAAGGTAGCCTAAACCCTGTCAACTTAATTCTTTGTTAAATGCAGGTTTTCTCTTTCTAGGCTGTGCAATATCTCCCTATTAAATTTCTCATTCATCAGTTTGTGCCAAAGCCAGCCAGCATGTTATCATTGTTCCCTGAATGCTTGTGCTCAGAGTGCACATTTGCTATGGAAATGTCTGTATTCCCCGGGGCCTACCTAAAATACTTACACATGAAAATGAGGAAGGAATCAAGAAAAGATTTAGTCTGCAGATCAAGAATGTTTTAGAGAACCTGTGCATACAGATGCTTATTGCTTGCTTTTATTGCAGACAAGATAGTGAGAAAAGACTGCATTAGAGCAATTCTGCTTTGGGACAGGTTAGTCTACCCTAAATGTAGAGGCTTTGGCTCAGCAAACTTTGAGGGACCCAGTGCCAAACATGAAACCTACCAGCTAACCGTATGTTTTAGAATTATGCTTTTTCAACATGATATTTTCCAAACTATGTGGACAAATTTAGATATATAATTCAAGTGTAAAAAATATATGGGCAAATTACATTTCACTCAACTGCAAACTACTGTATAATCAATTGATTATATTTTGCAACCTACATGGAACATTAGCCTAGTGATATATGAATTCCTAACAGACATTAAAATTTGTAGGGCTTCACTACAATGGTGAATAGAATAATCCTTGAAGTAGACTAATGTAATAACACAACTTTTGCTTAGAAGCACAAAATGATGCCACTGAAAAGAACTGTTTTAGATAACTTAATAAGTGCTCAAAAAAAAAAAAAGGAATCAATATTAAAAAAATAAAAATAAAAATAAAAATTCCTCAAATGTTCCTCTTTACGTTTTCTTTCCAATCTCTATGGTATATACCTCAAGCACTTCCCAGTATACTCCCTCAATGAAGAGCAAGACTGAAATCTGTCACAAATCGTACCTAGCTGCCAGAGAAATTCAAATTGCTGTAAGCACAAGTGCCATGGGAGCTCTTACAGCGATGTTGAAGCCATAATGCAACATTCACAACAAGATCATTGCATCATAATCTCCTTCTGAATGTGACTCCCTTTGTGTGTCAGGTGCTTGCGTGTCAGATGAAGAAAGGAGTTTGTGAGTTTAACACGAAATCTTGTATTATATTAAATTATATTAAAATTTTTTTTTTTTTTTTTTTTTTTAGTTTATAAAAAATTACCTGTTTCTATGCAGGATATTCTGAAGGCTTCCAAGGTACTTTCTGCCCTCTAATCTCAAGTAAAAAACAAAAACTTTTTTTTAGGAATATTCATGTTTTCATTTCAGACAAGTTACTTAGAATTCTCTCTAAGCCTATAAGTTTGCAGAAGTTAATATATATTAAAAATCATCTTTATTTTCAGTATATGTATTGCTACTATTTTAATTTCCTAAGTGCACAATCAATATTTAAGTGAAGAACATTTCATTCTTTCTCAGTTATATCAGCTTTTGAACAGAGTAAGTTTATGAAAATCCATGAAGGTGTTTTTTCCCCCTGAGATTTACAGCAGCATAAGTAAAAGAAGAATCAGGGTCATATATTACAAAATGTCATTTACATTAATTCAACATCCATCAGACCTGCCTTTATTTCATGCAGTTGTGCTCACAGTGTATATGGAGGTTGTTTTGGGCTTCTGTTGCTTTTTGAGAATTGTCAATATAACTTGAGACTTGAATATATGTCTTCCTTGAACACTAAGAAAAACTCAATGTACAGGGAGTTTAATAGTGAAGAAAGCTGAAAGCAGATTGGTTCAGAAGAATAAAGATGTGAGTAAAGATGATTCTTGAGTGAAGGTGGTATGTCTCACTTGACACTGCTGCCTGATATGATTATCATCAGTAATTTTGACTACAAGATTTAAAATTCCTCCCTGAACATTTACTCTGTATGCAATGGAAAACATCATGGGGTTAATGGTTAGGATAAGGCTATACATGTTTTAACAAAAGCCGGAACTTATTTTTAGTTGTTCTTCTGCATCACTGATTGTATTGCTTTTATGGTAATATAATGGTGATTATCAAAAAAAAAAAAAAAAAAAAGGTCACGTTTAAACCATTTAACTTCATGAGGTGCTAAAGTTAGGAGTCCAGTTGTCCAGGGCTCAAAAAGAGATTGGTATCCCCAATGGACATTAGTATCACTGAGTATGTGAATTACTATGTGCATCCGACAAACCATTTCCATTTCACCATCAAAGTCCCCTTGACATTAAGAATTTTATCTTCCCCAGGTTGGGGGGAAGACAAAATTATTTGACTGCACTAAACAGAGTAATTTCTGTTTTATGCCAAAAGACTGGATGGAATCCTCCACTCACTGATCTGTAAGGCTGAATTCAGAATGCATCATTACTAATATATGGCGCAGGGCACAAAGCAAAGAGACACTAGAAGTTTCACCAAATAATCATGTGGTGTGAGGTCAGAAATAGTGGTCTGGTCAATAGAACATAACTGAAGAAATATGGACTATATGAGTAAAACAAATTTCTTTTTCCCATCTCCTGTTCAAATGTGTGAATTGGCAAAATGGAAACCAGTCTGAGTTCTTTTTGTGTTCTTCACTCCCTCTGATTTATTGGAAAAGAAAGAAGGAACAATTGTGTGGTTCAATAATTAGGACAGTCAGAGAGTACTCCCGAAGTGTCATCAAGGGCATGTTCCTAGGTTTTATCAATGTGAAATGTAAAACGTAGAAATAAACCTTGATTTGACTCTGTTTTTAACTGAACAGAGTAGATGACTTCTCCAGGAGTCGAATTTATGGGGTGTTTAAGTTTAATATAAGTAGTTAAGCCCCACAGTGCCATCTTAAAAAGCCTGCCAATCCGTTTACAAGTCTATGAAGGTTTGGGACCGCACAACCTAAAGGAATGGATGTACTTTTCAAAACTACTGAGTACTTAAGTCCCAGACTGAGGAGGATAGCAGTTCTAAGATTATTTTTTTCCCTAGATATTTCTCTACTGTCTAGCTTAAGTGGCCCCCACTTAGTATTTTTTGCCTCAAATTCCGTACACCCTTTTTCTTCCTGCTGTAGGTCTGAGGCCTTGGATTCTTTTGTATCAACAGGCTAAAAGTTAAGGATTGTGGTGTGCCTGTGCCATTTCTTGTACCTGAGCATAGAAGTTAAAAAGCAATGTTGAAGTGAGAAGAGAAAGAGAAAAAGATACTACTGTATGCTACTGAAGCTGCATAGGGGATTTAGGTAGGCAGAATGCAATTATGCATTTGGAATATAGCCAGGACATATGGGTTAACACATGTACTCCTGTGAAAAGTGCCATGGGATATTTAATGACTGTAAGTTGTCAGAACTCAGTTTTACATCTCATCTGAAAGACAGCACCACCAGCAGCATGATGTCCCTTAGCACCAGGATGAAACAGTTCCTTGGTATGAGCTCCAGTTGGGTGAGTAGTGTCTCCTGAACCACTACTTCAATTTCTTGCTGCAGCTAGGATTTCTGGAGAGGCTTGTATTAGAACATTAATCAAGACCAGCTTTCTTAGCCAATGAGGTACAATGAGTATTGTTCACTATCCAAATTCGAATAAGAGTACAGTTGCCTATACCAGAAGTAGCTTGCTATAAGATTACATTTTATCAAACTTTTATTTGGACTGGAAGGTGTTGGTCTTGCCACCTCTAGAGGATCTCAGATGAATCTAAAAGCCTTGCTCAAAGTGAAATAGTGTGAAGAGGTAGTAAAAAGATAAGCAAATTTACCAAAAGCCTAAGAGGACACTTTCAATCAGCATATTATGGCAGGATAAATAATTAAAAACAAACAAGCAAACAAAAAACCTAAGAAGCTCTATGTCGGCTATCATATGTTACGGAAACATGAAGAGTCTATTAGGAAATTGTTATGAAAGAAGGTTTAGGTCTATTATGAATGTAATCTATCTACCTCAAAACTAGTTCAGTGGTACCCAAGCCTAGGAACAGTCTTTATAACTTCATCTGACTGCTGTTACTTAAAATTGTATAAACATTTGCAGTACTAATTGTAAATGTAATGCCAAGTTCATTTATTATAACTTGGGTGTTTTTTTCTCACATAATTGTTGAAATGTACTTAGCCTGTCTTGTTCACCTGAGACTCTGTACTCTTTTCCTGTATAATTTTAATGGCAGATACTTTTTATTTTTCATATTTAGCAAGGGCCTCCCAATTTTCTACCATTTGCTCTTCATTAATGGGCTTATTTAATGAGGGTGTATGACAAAGAATGGTTTATACTCATTTTCTTAATTGTACACATTCAACATAATCTATACTAGTAGCTTTTGCTATGTTGGTCTGCTGATGGGAGCTTCCTTACAGTACAAATGGTATAAGATTAGACTCCACAGATAAAACAGCTTTCATGATCCTTGAGTAAATAAAAATATTAAGTTCCTGCATTTTAGATTTTTTTTTCTCCTCCTGAAGAGCATTAATGCAGTTTGTCTTTGCAATTGTGAATTCCTTTTTAATGCGATGATTGATTGGAGTTTGACGATCATTTGTTCAGCTGTGTAAACCCCACTAATTTCCCAAAGTTAAATGTAAGAGTGTGTATTGTTGAAATAATATTGCCACACTCAGATATAATTCTGTAGTCAAACTCTTTATGCAAAAGTCATATAACTGCAGTATGAAATGTCCTTTTGAAGGCAAGTGTTCGGCATATTGTAAAGTCTTTCCTATTCTATATATTTATTTGAGTTTTGGTATAGAAATGGTTTAAAATGGTATAAAAATAGGTATCTGTCCTACCAATTTTCTTTAACAAAGATATGAAACTATAATCCACTTAACATAATTTGTTTGTTGTTTTCAATCATGTAAGAATAGTGAAAACCAAATTAAAAAGAAATAAATGAGAAAGAATTAATTATACCATTTAAAACCAGTCATGCATGCAACATTCTTACAATTTATTAGGGCACCAGGTATTCATTGGTTTCATATTTTCTTGAAAATATTCTGAAAAGGAAATAAATGTTTTGGAAATAAAAGTCTATATTATTATCTGCAACTAGTAGCTATATATAACAAAACTTGAAAATGCAAGAAGAAATCTTATTTAAAATTATAGGATACTACCAAAGAAGAATAAATGAAAAAATATGATGCTTTTAAAATATTCTGCAAACTATGGAATATACTGTGAATCATACCACACTAAAGCTAGCAAAAAAGTTGCAGTTTTGGTATGCTTCATTAACTGTTTGCATACAAGACAAAAGTGCTTTCTGATGAAGTGTAAAACCAGCTTGGGACCAATTTTCCACAACATAAATTCAACATTCATTCCATCCCCTGATATTCTTAGATTCAAACAGCTAGGGAGGTTTTATGTCTTATCTTTTATCAATAATTATTTTTAATTTTACAATTTTATTCAGTCACATGTAATAAGCTCAAAGTTGATTTCATACTGTGATGATTGCTTTTAAAGACATGTTCCTTTCTAAATCACTGTGATTAGTTTGTTCTTATGCATGATTTTTAACCAGTTCTTTGAAATTCTGTATTATCAGAGATATATCTTACTAGAGATATTTTTCTCAAGATTTATAATTAGCGAATTACATTTTATTCACACATCTATCCCTTCAAAGTTGAATTTAACATCATATCTTTTTTAACTTTTTGTTGTTGTTGTTGTTGTTGTTGTAGAGTTCAACTACTACGGTAATAATCTCCATTTTTGTGAGGTGAAAAGTGCCCTGCATATCAATGAAAAGTGATTTATCACAATAATGTTATTAATACTCCAACAGCTAATAAGTCAAATTTATTTTTGCTGCAATCTGTTACAGTGGTCTCAATTTTTCTATTGAACCTTGACTGATGATGGGCTACATTTGTGTCTGTACTATAAAGTACCATGTATTCACTGAATTAAGTTTAGTTTGCTTTTGTTATATAGTGTTTTTGTTGGCTACTCAGAGGAGTCTCTAGACTCCCCTGGAGTGAGGTAAGAGAGCACATGGCAAATTTATATTGTATTTGTGTGGATAAAGTAATTGGAATTACAGGACATGAAAAACATGAAAACTTGCTAAGTATCCTAAATCACCTCCAACTTGTATGACCATTCTACTCTATGAAATGATAAAGGTGATGATAGAGAAATGGGAAGTTTTGCAATTTTCTGTTCAGTTCCTGTTCAGATCTATAGGTTCAGTTTCAGTTTTGAAATATATGATAGGAAAAGAGATGTAATAGGATGTTTGGTAGTAAGGGATAGGGAAATTGTGACCTCGATGGTTCCCTACCTGTAGGGACTACTCTGTAGGCTGCTGAGAGATCCCACTCTAATCATGCCAAATCCTTTATGAAAAATACCAAACTGCCTCCAAGTTATTCTAGATAGGAGTGTGGTAGGTTGATCAGCACTTATGAGTACTAAAAATCTGTGTTTACATCATCTCTTCCTACAGTTGCATTTTTAATCTACACATATACTATTCAATTTAGCAGGACCAGTGTGTGGGCTTGAGGACTGGTGTGCAATCATACATACTGCTTCTGCATTTCAAATAAAAAATAAATAAATAAATAAATAAATAAAAAAAAAAAAAACAAGGGAAAAACCTGTGTTTCTAAGCAATGTCAGATTTTTTTTTTTCTTTTTTTTTTTTTTTTTCTCCATTGTTAATTTCTGCTCTCCAGCTCTTGGTTACTCCTATTGATTTTGATTTCAGAAAGAGAATGTTAGATTTCTCTCTCTCTCTCTCTCTCTCTATATATATATAATTATTCTTAGATCTAGTTCTTGTGTTTGGGAAATTGTTCAGATGGATAAAGAGATGGACAAATTTAGTGCTAGAACTGATGGTGATGATGTACAAGCAGAAGGCATGCTGAAGAAACTGGATGCTGAGATCAGAAAAAATTGAGCATAATTACCTAATATGCTATATTTAACCCCATATATAGCTTCATGTATGTATTGAATTACAGTAAATTTGATACTGAATACCACCACTAAAAAAATATTTTAGAGCCTATTAAGCATATCATTGTATTTGAGGTTTTTGCTAATTTCTTTCCACATGTTTAAGCCCATCACATTTTCTTTTTCAAATACCATGTTTAGTCCTTTACTATGTGTGCATTAAGCATAGGGACTGTTAGCACATCTGAAGTAACATCTGCTCTGTCTTTTTGTTGTTAGGTTCATGGTATAATTAGCTCTATATTTCACCAAATACAATTTTGCTCCCATGGCAGATAGAGCAGCATGAAGAAAACATAAATAATTGCAGATTAGAGAAACAGAAGGCAAAGTGGATGTAGGTGGCTTTGATGAAAAAAACGGTTAGGGAGAATAGAAGGTCAACTCATTATAGGACATAACATTGTTAAAATTGTACTTAAGTATACTTCATCTTCTCATATCCTGAATAATATAAATTTCTTTTTTTTTTTTTTAACTTTACTTTTTAGTCTTACTAAGAATAAAGGTATATTAAATATAGAAACTGTATTCTAAGTTTCATTTAAAAATCTTGAATTAAGTTTGAATGAGCACACACTCATAGACTAAGCTATAGTATTTTATTAGTTTAAGATTGCAGGGCATAAATCAAACTTTTTTTGGGCAGTGCTATGAAGGTTATCTAAGATTACAAGAGATAAGTGTTCAACTCAGGCTTTTTTGTGTGAACATTATACATATTGCTAAGCACTTTTCTACTGTCTGACAATTCATCATTATGAATGTGCTACGAGCAAGAAAGACATCAGCAACTTGATTCAGTTTCCTAAGTGCAGGTGCCTTGTACCATTTGGGATGCCCTAGGGCATCCTGCTTGGCTTCTAGCTTTCACTCCAGAATGGCAGAGATCATATGCAGCTAGGTGTTGTGTCATATTTGCAAGCCCTATGGGGAAACATCAGATGTGACAGGCCACCTGAAATGACAGTAGATTCCTATATGCAGGCAACTGAATAGATTACCAGTGCATGCAGTAGCCTGTGCAACATTGTTCACCTGACTCTGGGAACAATAATATCAATAATATCACTAATGAGATGGTAAGGTTTTTTTTTTTTTTTTTTTTTTTTTTTTCCAAATGAGAGCTAACATTTCAACATTTCATCCTTAGCTTAACATGCACATGTACAAATGTTTCTTTTAAAGATTTTCCTGTCTTTGATGTCCAGAATTAATAATGTGATTAATACAAATAATAATTGATATTTAGATAAAGTCTCATCTATTTTAAAGTAATTTTAGCCATTGTTTTCATCCCTGTCTAAATAGATCCAGTTTATAATGAGAAGGGAAATAAAGCATGATGGTTATTAATTGGCATAAAGGATTTTTTTAGCAATATACATGACTTATCATACTTAGTCCATGATGCAGGTCATCCCAAATTTGTACCACCAAACACCTCTGTAAACCTCATGGTGCATTTTCCCTCTTTGTCTCTCTTATCACACTGTATCAGAACCTTAAAAAACCTCTATATCAAAAGAAATTCCAGTTGTTAAAAAGTTCACCACAAAATATAGCACAGCGGATTTCACAAAAATGTTCCTCTGGAACATTGTGTGTGTGTTGTAATTGTGTTCTACTCATCTCTTTATTGTTGCTGAAGAATGCAGGGGAAGTGTTATACTTGAGTTTCCTATTCAGCATATTCTACTGGTTTCCACTGCTGGTGGGAACTTAATTTCCTGCTCCATATTGAAGGAGGTTGTGGTGCTACAAATATGCTATGAGTTTAGAAATAAGCAACTTCCTGCACTCCCAGAACCTCAGAACCTTTGCTCTTATGACACCTCTTTTCCAACAAAGACATTTTTTTTTTTTTTTAATGTGCCATGCATATATATGCATATTGTAGATTTGGTTTTAGTTACACAGCTTGCTAGAAATTTCCTTTGCCTATTTACAACCCTTTTTCTATAAGCATTAGTAGCCTTGCCATTTTAATCAATGTATAAAAACAAAGCATTAAATTCTCATTGATAAATAAAATATCTCAAAATTGGTTTATTATTTATAGCTCAGACACACACATATAAGGTTTGCAACTTTCTCTTCCTGACATTTTTTTTTTTTGATGTATTCCTACTTAATTAAACTTTCTTCACTTTAAACCTTAAAAAAATAAAAATAAAATGTTCAGTTATGTCCAGACTGCAGAGGAGATAAATATAAATTTGAACATTATAGCAGGTCATGCTGAGGTAAGAAACTTAAGATTTAACATCTAAGGTTAAATCACCATGAGGTATAATGATCTCAGTTGTCACTGCTTTTGTTTAAGCAGTTATGTTAAAGAGTTAACTATTTCTGGTATCATTACAATATTGTTCATTGTCAACTTCAAAGAATGGTATAGAGCAAGTGATAGGGCTACTGGTACAGAAAAAAATGTAATTTTCTTCCTCTTTTGCTTTCAGACCACAAACAATAAATCATTTTGTTGAAGAGATAATAAAGAACCAACTGGGCGCTGGTTTAATTCCTGTCAGGGGAGATCTTCAGTAGCTTTCTAAAACAAAGTAATTAGAGAATGAGTTCTTTTATGGAAAAATTAGATAGATTATTTTTGTATATCTCTTGTGTTCTTACAGGTGTTAATCAGAATAAAAAAAGGTTATATTCTACTTCCATTTTACATCTGAGACAAAGAAGTTATAAATCAACTACAACAATTACAAAACATAAAGAAAAATCCCAAATGTAACAAGAATTTAGACACAAACGACTTCATTGTACTGTTGAAGGTTACAGTTTTTTAGTGAGAAAAGAAAATAATAGGAAGCATAACGAATGAAAGCATGTCTTGGGGAGGGGGAGGGGGAAATGTTTACTTTATAATGTCAACATACAGTAATAAAACCAACATCTGCTCCTTGTTTCTTTATTTGATTTTACTTTTAATTGCAGAACTTCACAATTAAGGCAATTTTAGTAGTTCTTTAGCTTTTCCTTTACAATAGTTGAAGTTACTGATCAAACTGTTGAGGCACTGTGTGCTCTTTTTTGGGACTTTGAGTAATTCTGTACAATGATGAATCCCATTTGCCTTTTGAAGGCATGTCTCCTGGGAATCCCGGCCTTAGCTGGTGAGCTCAACTCAGTGGCTCCTGATGCTGGCTCTGGTGGACAGGGCATTTATGAAAGGAGTTTAACACTTCTGGCTTCTCTATGACCATCTGAGTGTCTTTAGGTTTCTTGTGTTGTAAAGTGCTTCTTTCAGGCTGTTATTTATGTGGATGGCTATGCTTATGCAGTAGGGACATAGAAATGGAGAGCTGGATGAGATTCAGGCAGAACTTAACTGGATACTTTTGTGGTCACAACCAGCAATTTGGACTACCTAGAGAAACCACCCTGTACATGCAATTAGTTGTTCTTTTGAGAAAATATGGATAACTTTTTGAGAAATGATGAATATTCTCCCCCTCTACTCTGCTCTGGTCAGGCCTCACCTGGAGTACTGTGTCCAGTTCTGGGCTCCCCAGCACAAAAAAAGACAGGGATCTCCTGGAAAGAGTCCAGTGGAGGGCAACAAAGATGATACGGAGCCCGGAGCATCTTCCCTACGAGGAAAGACTGAGAAACCTGGGTCTATTCAGCCTTGAGAAGAGAAGACTGAGAGGGGATCTTAACAATGTTTACAAATATCTTAAGTGTGGGAGACAGAGGGATTTGTCCAACCTCTTTTCAGTGGTTTGTAGGGATAGGACAAGGGGCAATGGCCACAAAATGGATCACAGGAAGTTCCGCATCAACATGCAAAAGAACTTCTTCCTGGTGAGGGTGACGGAGCACTGGAACAGGCTGCCCAGGGAGGTTATGGAGTCCCTTCTCTGGAGATATTCAAGGCTTTTATGGATGCCTACCTGTGCAACCTGCTATAGGGAACCTGCTTTGGCAGGGGGGTTGGACCCGATGATCTCTTAAAGTCCTTTCTAACCCCTACAATTCAGTGATTTTGTGATTCTGTGATATATTACTGGTTTCACAAAATAGTATTATGTAACAACATTAATATGGCTTCAGTTTGATGTATGGAATGATTAATAGATACGTGGATTTTGTACTTACTTCAGCCAAAAATGCTTGTACCACAGTCACTATTGGAGTATGTCTGTAGTGATTTGAATATGTGGAAATGAACCTGTTGCAGAGATCTGTATAGTTAAGAAATTTACCTTGAACAGGTAGAAAGTAGTACCTACAGGTTTTCTAGTCAAGGATATTGAAGCAAAGCTGCATGGACTAAGGACTAAGGATAATTTAGCACATTTTTTTACAATCATAAATTCTCTGTAAGAATTGAATTCCACCAAACATCCATTTACAAAATCTAGCAAATAATTTTTAAAGTAAGCTATATTTCTGAGCAATTTATATTGAAAATCATCTTTTTTAAAAAAAATGCTATGTGGATTGCCAGAAGAGTATTTGTATCATTATTGCATTTTCCTAAGTGATGAATTTGCTTCATCCTCAGGTAAAAATAACTGGGCTGATCGTGAATATTTCTCCTCTCCTCTCCTCTCCTCTCCTCTCCTCTCCTCTCCTCTCGTCTCCTCTCCTCTCCTCTCCTCTCCTCTCCTCTCCTCTCCTCTCCTCTCCTGTCCTCTCCTCTCCTCTCTTCTCCTCTCTTCTCTTCTCCTCTCCTCTTTGATATTTGCAAAATGCATCCTGCAGTTCTTAATCAAAGCTCGTCAAGAGATCAGTTGTAGCATCCCTGTTCATCATGCCATACATTAGTCTTTAACCTAGTGTAGAGTGCTTTGACTCCACTTTACAGTGTTCTGCTATATGTAGCAGAGGTGTTATTGAAAAGGATCTAGTCTTTATGAGACTTACATAATTGACTTGCCCTTTGAAATGAAGATGATTCAGAGACTTTATGATGTCCTTTTTTTTTTTTTTTAGGGCCACACTAATACACACTTATACCTTATAGGGGTTTTTTTCTAAATAACTTTATTGTGATTGCTCTTGATAAGCTAACTATAGCACAATAACTGTAGCTACTGTGCAAAAGAACACCTTGAATTACTTAAAGAGCATATTCTCATCATACTTGCTGTAGAGCCAGCTGTTCCAGCAAGTGGTTTTTATGGTTTTGAGAAGTTGCTTCACTAAACCTTGACCCAGTGTGCCATATAACTAGCTGATTTACATGGAAGTTCTTGAGGTTACTTCTCACTACTCATGTATTACATATAGGTTATTTGCATTTTTGATCTCCATTAATATTGTGCACTCAGAAATGTTCTTCAACTTTATTATTGGGGATTTTCTCCATTTATAATTTATTGTATGCTCCCATTCTATCAAAATAACTACCTCGCTGTATCATATTTTATACATCTTATAGAAAATAAAAAATAAAAAAAAAAATCACTGAACTGATCACATGGTCAAAACAGGATTTTCTGTTGTTATTTTAAATCGTTCAATGTATACTTCTGTGATCTGTTTTATTCCTTATGCTTAGGCCTGTCTTGTTGAAGTGACATTTTAAATAATGAAGAACAATCAGTTTTTTTTATTATTATTTTTTTATTTTTTTTATTACTCATGAAACAGGAATTATAGAACAGTTTCCAGCCCCAATTCTTTGTCTTCTCCTACCAGAAGTTTTGAATAACGTAGGTCCAGTTTGAAATCTTATTTTAATGTTGCTCTGGTTAGTCTTCCACTGCATTGATGAATACCAACTTGGGCTTCTAGATTTTGTACTTACATTTCTGCACCCATTAGTTGTATGCAGCATGTGTGATATCTCAGCTACAAGAAGAGCAGAAACATATTCTGCTCACTCAGTGGTTAAATGAATCATCTCTTCCTACCTATCTTGTTCCTGATATTTTATTTTAATTGGCTATTAGGTGTATTTAATTAATGATTGAGTCCCAAACTAACCTATGTTTTATCTTTAATTTAGAGTTTTGGATATATATTTATTTGTTCAATGAATTTGCATTGTTTTATTTCACTGACAATTAATTGGACAGCCTAGGTCAAACTCCTGGCAGTGATTTTTTTCCTGTATGATCTCATTCTTACTCACTGTCTGAGGACTCTTTCAACTTGAGTGTGGAGGGAAAGGTATGCCCTCCAGCATGACATGGAGCCCCAACCATTTCAAGATGGCTGTTTGAGACTGAACATAGAAGATTTCAGCAGATGGCTTCTAATTACTTGAGATATGCCAAACTGCTGAAAGGAGTATTTGTATCTTCAAACCTAAGGGTTAGTTGTACTTGACACTATATGAGTGGCATGTGCTTTAATGTACCGATGTCAGCATTTATTCAATCTAGTTTCTGCCGTGAGCTTTATCATACGTAATTTTGTATGATTTGAATGGAACTTCCCTAAGTATTGCTTTAAAAGAGTTATAACTAATAAATCTATTACAGAAAGTAGAAGACAATCCTATGCTTCTCAGCTGAAAGTACAAATAAAGAGACAATTTATATTCATATTCATTTAATCAAGAAAGCTATAGAAACTTTGAGTTAAAACTATCATTCTGACCTTTTTTTTTTTTTTTAGTTTATAGGAAAGTCCTTTTTTATGATAATGAACAATTTATTATTATTATTATTTTTAAAGATGTAGGGAAATTTCTGCTACAGTAATTGCATTAAACAATTGAGAATTTTGAGAAAGAGATATTTCATGCTCACCTTACTCACACTGTTAGTCTTAGCAAGGTCAAGGGACTAATTGTGGACCTAGCCTGCCCTAAGCCAGTTGCAGTACATAATTGCATGCTGCCCTGGGAGCAGCCTAAGAAGGAAAATGTGACTTGAAGCTATTCTGTCTGGTATTATAGGAGGGTAGGGTCAACACTGGCCTCAGTGTCTGCTCCCTCCCTTCCCCTACCAGTGGATGGTGAGTCTGTAGAACTCATTTCCCCCCCCCGGGCTGCCATCTGTGATATGCTAAACCCATTCACAAAACAGAAATTGAGAGTTTCTTTCAGAAGGTTTGTATATCAAACACTTCTGACTCTTATGTATTCACATACATTTCTGTTAAGAGTATTCTATTTATGTGGTGAAATTATTATAGTTTCATAAGATAACGTGCAGAATTTTTTTCCTCCATACAACATTTTGGTTTTTATTATTTTTAAATCTTCTTCTTGTGTTAATCAGGTAGTAAAATCTCCCTCCCTCCCTTCTCCCCAACGTTTTGATGTTGTTTTACTAGTGTTCTAAGACTCAACATAGAAAATGGTCACCAAAAAAAAGTATTTACTTAAGGCACTTCAAATTTCTGCAAGTTGAGTGGCGTGTATTTTGGCATGCTTTAACTTTTCACTTAAATTTAACTTCCTTTAATTTCATCTCCTTCCAAGAATATACCCATGTTTTCCTAGGAGAAAACTGGCAGTCTCATCAACGTTATCTTGTCTGGGAAAAAAAAGTGTGCTAGAGGAAGCAGAACACAGATTTCCCTACGTGACTGTGAGCAATAGATCAGCTCTGATATTTCAGCAGGGTCTACAAGGGTCTACAAGCTTTTAGTGGCAATGCATTCCCCATCACCACAACAGAGATTTTGCTGAGAGTTAAATACTTTAATGCCTGAGTGTTTTAAAATAAAGCATTTGCCCTGCTTAACTTTGTCAATGACATTGTGCCACTTCAATAACATAT
Organism: Stictonetta naevosa; assembly: GCA_011074415.1. Lineage (NCBI taxonomy): Eukaryota > Metazoa > Chordata > Aves > Anseriformes > Anatidae > Stictonetta > Stictonetta naevosa. The sequence continues at coordinate 159,196,644 of CM021697.1, forward strand.
AATGCATGTTTATTTCTTATTGTTCTCAATATCAAGCAACACTGAAGTTCACTTACCTTTCTTCCTGTTATAGTAAATCAAAAATAATTTTATCTCATAAAATGTTGCTGTCTAATTTTAAAATAACAAAAGAGATTTAAGATTCTTCCCCTACAATGCAACTTTTAAATAGGAAGAAATACTGTTAATGACGTTTGGCATAATTGAAAAGCAGACACAGTAAATTTCCTTTGTGAAACAATATACAGTTATTATTGCTTAAACACTTTAGAGGAAACATAAAGTTATGTGGCTTTGCTTGCTTAAGACACAAAGAGGTTTGTAGAAAAAGAGATATTTTTTCTTTCTTTTGCCTTCTTTCTCAGGCCTGTTAAATGATGCAATACGGTGGTCTTGTTAGTCAATAGTAACAGAAACAATTTCTTTACTAATATTTTCAAATAATCATGTAATGTCATTTACACAACTGTTTTATTTGAAATAGCTCTATTGAAATAATGTTGAAACAAACTATTTCAGTCATAATCCCATGCCTTCCTACACAGTGTTGTAATTGATTAATATATGTATGTTCAGGAAATATTGCATTAGTTAAATTGAATTTGCTTGAAGTGCAAAATAATAATAATAATAATAATAATAAAATGTTTGACCAGAGCTTACTGCACTCTGAATTACAGTTGAGTAGTCAGAATTTTATTTTTCTCACAGACCTTCTGTACTCATCTTGTGGAAGCCCTTCTATACTGTGTCAGAGAAATATATGTTTACAGGTTATATAATTTTGATTTAATATTTTATTTGTGTATTTCTAAGTTTATTTTAAATGTTTAGTAGCAAAGATACAGCTGGATAAAGTAAATAACAGCTCAGTAAAATCAGTGGCCATACATTTTAGCAACCAGTAGAAATAGTGAAATTTATTTTCATCAGCTGACCCACGAGCAATCCCCTCCACACCACCTAAGTGTTACTTAGACATTTGATTAAGATCTTGATGTCTCCTGGGAGGAAAGAAGATATAAATACATGCATAACAGACGTGGTCCTTGAACTTTTATACAGCTGTGTGCGTTGACACATGCCAAACATAACACACCTTAATTTATTCACCTGAAGGCTTTTACAGAGGAAGTAAGTTTCTATAATATGTAGAGAGCATATTAGGGAACTTAGGGAGAACCTCTTCTTGCCCACTTCTCAGAACAGCTCTGTAGGAGGAACATTTGTGGAAAACTAAGTGCTGGTAGTATCTTTCAAGTTTGTCTCTTTCTGGGTATGAGAAGTCAGAAGAGCTCACTGAGTATTGCATCTGTCCTGTCCACTTCCCATGAAGGCTGTCCCTCTGCAAGCTCCTAGTTATATGGGTGGCAAGGGCATGGGCAGGAAAAATTCAGCAGGGCTTCCATTTCCATTTCTCCATCATTTGTCAGGAAATAGGAGAAGACTATCAAAACCCCTTAAATATCTCAGCAGTCAACATGTATGTATAAAGAAGAGGAAGGAGCCTGGTGCAGGAACAGAACAGTTGCAGACCATTTATCTGAAAATTAATGTTTTGATACTACAGTTCTTTTGAGTTGCTGCTTTCTCCAGGTTTAGGATACAGCTTCACAACAACATAATACTTGGCCAATGGGGTGTTCAGTTATGACAATGTTAAGCCCAGGGTATTTACCTTGCTCCAGGTTTAACAGGTCTCCAGCATAGCTGGAAGTGTGGCCCCTAGGGAGGAGAGATGAAGCTCCTAGGGAGGAGACCCTGCCACTCGCTCCACCACAGGGCCTGCCTCACAATTTTGCATGCTACAGCACACAGTTGGAAGGAGCAGGAGGGTCTTCCTTTAAACTGAAATGCTGAAATTATCACATATTTTTATGTCTTCTGAAGAAGAAATTGTAAAGTATGAATGACATCAGGGCTGGTGATAAAATTGCAAGTATTGGCAACACTATAGATGGCATAAACATTTTCTTTTTTTTTTTTTAGCTAGCTTTAGAAACTTAACGCATTAACACATTAAACAAGAAATTTATCAGAAATAGATTATTTTTTTTCTGAAGTGTCAGCTACATCAGTCAGTGTTTTTTGTATACTTTTTTTGCAAGTGACACAGTATGATAGAATGAGAAGTACATATGGTTAGGAAATCATTTTCCTGTGAATTGTCATATCAATCTTACATTGTTTGAAATTACCATCACCACACATTTACTGTCTTTTAATTTAATGTATCAAGACTGCAAAACTTTGAGGAAGAAGCCACTACATCTTTATATTCTAACAGATAGTTGTATGTCTGCTAATATTTACTTTCTGCAGTTCAATACCCAAGTGAGCCAGGAATCTTTTCTCTTACTGAAGTATATGTGGATATTATCAAAAATAAATGATAGTGTATAAGAAGTTTGGTTTTATGAATGTACTGTTTTGAATTAATTAAAGAACAGAAAAAAGGTCACAAATTACCTGTAGTTGTATCTGCAAATATAACCTTTCTTGTTGTTTCTGTTGGTAGTAGACTGCAATACTGAGAGACAAAATGGTAAGAGTCTGACTATCAAAAAGCAATTGGTAGGATGAATATAACAATCTATGGACTGATCATGTTGTATTTGTATAGTTACTTCACCTTATTTGCTATAACAAAGCCACGTGCAATAATAAATATTTTCACACTTAATTTCAGTTTTAATTTTAAGTAATTGCATCCAGCAGATGACATGATGCACAGAAAAGTATCATCCATGTAATTATAGTTTCTGTCTATTTATTTATTAGCAACATTTACAAGCAATAAATACATTTGTATTTTTTTCAAAATGTATGCTTAGTAAGGACTAAATCTAAGACTTATAAAAACATTATCAATATGTTTTAATTAATATTTGCTTTTTTCCTTAAGCTATTATAGGAATACTTAATGCACAGCCTAAAATTAGAGTTGACAATTGCAAATACAATCCAACCAACTTAGTAATAAAATCAATACTTACATTTCCCCTGGGGCCACTATTTACTGTTTGCTGTGCCATTTCCTTAATGGAATGGCAGTTATGTTTGCAGAAACCTTGTAACTACAATTTTTATATTTTAACTAAAAGCGGCTTTCCAGAAGTAGTATGATTAAAAAAGAATGTGAAGTTGCTTTCAGAAAATTGCTGTAAACATTTTGTAGACAGTTTTAACAACAACTACAAAGAAACATCCTTTTATAGTAAATATCACTGATTTCTAAGAGGAATTATGTGTAACGTCTAAACTCTTTTCAGTTACATTGCAATAGACATTTGCCTTAATCTTGAAATACTCCCCTGATTTGTTTTTAGTTTCATTTACTTGGTTCAAATTATTCCTAATCACTGAAAGCTCATTTCTGTGTGGAGGTCTGCGATGTTCTTAAAGCGTACAAGGGAGTCTGGCAGTTTATTTGACTTAGCAAATTAAAATAATGGAGGAAAGTATGATCTTCGAGATGAGTCATCACAGCTGGTGCACAGATCTAATTCTAGTCTTTTGACTTGGTGCTTCTCTCACTGAAGTTTGTCATTATCTTCAGGAGGCACAGAAGCAAGCTTTTCTGTGCACTGAAATATAAATGAGCAGATAGATAATCTTGCATAGTACAGAATGCCTAATATAGCTGAACATTTTTAGTGCACACATGTCATATGTACTTGCATGTTCAGTTTAATATTTATCTAAGGATACCTGACAAGAATGAGAGGCTTATGAAAGAATATCACTGAGTTATTATGGCTTAATAATTTTCCTTACTGCATTCTGCTGACGATGCAGTGTACTCAGCATAGATAAAGTTCGGGGTGACAAGTTCTGTCATACAATATGGTCACTTACCTTGGTTGAACTATCAGGGACTATTTAATAACTTGGATACATTTGACCACAGAGCTTTATCCTCAACTTCTGCTTTCACACCATTCTGTAATTATTATGTTGAATACCTTTCATGTAAGTGTTCACTTGTCTGCACCACTGTCTGTTTCCAGTCGCTATTAGGACATAGTGTGTTAGGAATACTTTAATATCCATTCCATATGAAATGTTAACATTTCAGGAGGTGAAGGGACTGGGATTAGAAATCTTTAAGTATTAAAATATTTGCATTCATTTTAGTGATTCAAATCTTTGGAGGAAGAAGTTAAAATTTGTCATTAAGATGACAGTAAAATTGGATCACTTGAAAATCACCCTGAACTGGCAAAATATAAACTTAAATGCAGCTGCAGTTGGTATAATCTAGACACACAGTCTCCATACTTCTATTAAATCTGGTCATCTGGTCTCTAGCAGTTTTGCTAAAAAAACAAACAAACAAAAAAAACAACCAACAAACAAACAAACAAACAAAAAAAACCTGAACATTTTGTAGTCTGAATTGTATTAGTACTAATATTTTCAGCACTTCATGGCTGTTAATATGGAAGAAAGGCCTACAGTTTATTTTTCTGGAGTTGACAGGTGTAATTTCCTGTACTTTACTAACAGTTATAAAGCCTTATAACATCTTTCAAGGATACTGTGTTTCATGCCAAATTTACTAGATTGCCCAGAACAGGTTACTTGGATAAATCTGACTTTCATGCATATCAGTGACAGACTTTGAGAGGAGCTGATGGAACCTCAATTAACATCAACAAAACGAAAAAATACCACAACACAACTAACCAACCAACCAGCCACCACCACCAGCTTCCCCCCAAACAAAAAAACAAACAAACAAAAAATCATACTTTAAAGTTTGGCCCAACATAATTTATTTCCCCAAGCCTTAGAATCCATTTTACACAAATCCACAGTACTTACCGGCATCAGCAAACTTTGTTTTCATTTATGTTTGGCCAAAGTAATTGTGTGAACAGAATTCTAGACCCATTCAAGGAAACATATTTTGAAACAGGATATTGAAAATAAAGTCCATATGACAACAAAAGTCAGTTTACATGCTGATGTCAGCATTTGTGTGCTGTGATAAAGCCAAGCTCTTTTCATGATAAAGATAAGTTCATATCCAAATCTTTAATAATAAACAAAACTGATGTTAGGTTTTCACATTAAAGTCAGAGGCATCTTTGTAACTCTTCTGAAAGACTCAATTGTTACAAACAAAAGTTATGTCTTGTTAAGAAAAAAAAAAAAATCACTCAGGTTATTACGTACTCTATTTCAGACTCAAGCTTTATACTGAAACCTTTGAAGAGTCTGCCCATACGTACCAAATGTTGTAATTGATACAGAATCACTGCCATACAACAGCTGCAATAACAAGGTGCTGCTGCCTTTACTTTAATCTACTTCTCTTTCCGCCAGTTTATTATGTTTTGAATTTATTCTTTTGTAGATCTGTGAGCTATCTTTCTTATGGAAATTAATCTTTTTAAAAGATTTGTACTCTCATTTTCAAATACTAATACATTCATTCAAGTATCCCTTTATTCAGAACCAGCTGGCTTTTTATCTAGTGATATTTACTTCAAAAAGCCAAGTTAAATGGTATCATAGATTAATTCTCAGGGCACAGGAAAGCTGTTTTAGAGAAGAAGAGATTTAGTAATTACTTAGAATATTGCAATAAAATCACAGAACATGTCAGAAATATGTTATATAATCTGTCATAATATGAAACTTCACCCTCCCCCCCAAAATAATTCACTGAATTGAACATAGTATGTGGCATCACTATATGATTTTTAAGAGGAACATTATGTAATGATAAAACTTTTATGTGATTTATAATAAACTGTGTCATGATTTTTAGTTATGTATTTTTTCTTTGCAGAAAGAACTGAAACTTCAAAAAGGGCATTATCCACTGAAATTTCTTACATAAATCAAACTGGAAATAAGATACATTTTACAATTCAATTTAAGATCCCACAGAGACAATAATGTTGCAAGCTGTGCATTTTGTAGAGTAATATAGTAATGTCTAGTTTGCATTTTTGAAAAACCAAATTAATCACACTTTATTGAATATGTTGAAGCAAACCTAAAATTCATCTATTATTAAAAAACTTGTGCAGCAAACACAAACTATATTTTATACATAAAGGACAAACTCATTTATTCATTAGGTTAAAACACTGGGAGTTCGTATTTTGTAGCTATGAAAGAAATGACATTTTGCTATCTGTTCTCCTTTTTAAAATTTTCAAAGCATTATGTTCAGAGTAATGTGCTTGAAAAATTGTACTAATACTTTAACATAGTATCAGTCCTGAGGCTGCATAGAAATCCCTGTGGAAACTAAGGGTAGTCTTGATTTTTAAACTTCTTTTGTTAGTGAATCACTTAAAAGAACAAATACTCTGTTATCATATATCTGATATTCAAACAACCTATTTTAGTCCTTCATAGATTAACCACAAGATAATAACCTTTTTAGCCATTTTTTAGCATTTGTACCTCTCTTGAGCTAACATGCCTCTGTGCTAGTTTGAATTAGAACTTTGAACTCAGCTGTGATCAAACTGGTACATCAGAGAAACTGGAATGAAATTTGTGTCTTATTCAAGTCTCACTGACTTCAAGGAGATGATGTTTAAAAATTATTTGTAGATCTTTTCCTGCTACAGAGTGTAATTGTGGAATTACATATTCTACATCTTGTAAAGCATGTTATGCTCTATGCCAAATTCGTGTGCCAGGTACTCACTATTACTTACAATTCCATTTTTAAGAATACAACTTTAAGGTATTCTAATATCTTTAGGACAAAATTTATTTCTGGGATTTGATTTCTAGGAAGGTAGTTGCCAGTTAATTACTTGTTTGTTCTGGTGAATTAAAAGTGAGAAATACAGCTTTCATTGAAAAACAGTAGTCATTAAATTGATTTTTATCAGAAATATATGTTGATTACATATTCAACATCATTTGCAAAAACAAAGTGTTTGAGAAAAATGTTCTAATTCATTCTAAGGAGTCAAAAATCCTCAATAATAATAATAATAAATAAATAGTTATATGAAAGTAATTCACGAAAACAGGCACAATTTTTGCATGATTTTTCCTTGATCATGAGGAAAACATCTTCCCCTTGTCTCATATTTTAGTTCAAGATGTACACCTAACCATTTTTCAATCTAAAATTAACATTGCTGTTTTTCTTTACTTAAACAGCATGAGTTACAAAGTATAAACACACTTTTATTTTCTTACAAGAGTAATAACAAATTTGACAAAACATTACTCATGATTTTTTCTCTTTGGGTGTTCATATTATCTCTGTCTGAGAAAGGAAGAGATTTCAGGCCAGGTTAAGAAGCATTTAAAGGATGCTTGATAGAATTCTCAGATGAGTTTATCATACAAGAAGGTGACATGGTTCTACAGTGGATACTGTAAAAAAATCTGATGTCGCTTCTCTTTATGCTGTGACAGACAAAGCAGAGTTTGGGTTGTGCTGAAGGTGAGCAGAATTAGTTATTAAGATGACCTGACATCTTGATTTATTAGTGATTATCCTAGAATACCAGTCCCCTGTTCCAGCAATCCTTAAAAGACACTTAGGAGTCTATGTTTAATGCTTTTATCAAGGTGCAGACAGAAACCTATTCTTAATACTACCACAGGGAAGTGAGCTCACCCATTCTTAAAGAGAAAGCATTATGGTCCCTTGCATTATACCAGAAAAATGTTAATGGTAGAAGCTAATATTTTGTTTGCTCATTTGTTTGTTTGTTGTTTTCCCCATTAAACAATCAGCCAAACCTTGTGCATTTAAGAAAGCATCAGACAAAGGTTTGCATCCAGATCCATCTTATCTGACATGAGGTATATATAAATTAGCAGTGCAGACTTATCTGTGGTCAGCAATGATCCGTAAGAAGGCTTGTATGCAGTCTTGGAGAAGTCAGGAGGGGGACCAGTAAAACCGCTGTCTTGGACTTTCGGAGGGCAGACTTTGAGCTGTTCAGGACACTGGTTGGCAGAGTCCCTTTGGAGGCAGTTATGATAGGCAGAGGAGTCCAGGAAATCTGGGCACACCTCAAGAAGGAAACCTTAATGGCTCAGGAGTGGTCTGTCCCCATGTGCCCAAAGATGAGCTGGCATGGAAGAAGACCGACCTGGGTGAAGAGAGAATTGTGGCTAGAGCTTAGGAAAAAAAGAGGGTTTATGATCATTGGAAAAGAGGGCAGGCCGCTCAGGAAGATTACAAGGATGTTGTAAGGATGTGTAGGGACAAAATAAAAAAGGCCAAAGCTCATCTGAAGCTCAATCTGGCTACTGCTGTTAAAGCCAACAGAAAATGTTTTTAGAAATACATCAACACAAAAAGGAGGACTAAGGAGAATCTCCATCCTTTACTGGATGCTGGGGGAAACTTAGTGACAAGAGATGGGAAAAAGGCTGAGGTGCTGAATGCCTTGTTTGCCTCAGTCTTTAGTGGCAAGACCAGTTGTTCTCTAGATACCCAGTACCCTGAGCTGGTGGAAGGGGATGGGGAGCAGAATGTGGCCCTCACAATCCATGAGGAAATGGTTGGTGACCTGCTACAGCACTCGGATGTACGCAAGTTGATGGGGCCAGTTGGGATCCACCCGAGGGTACTGAGAGAACTGGCGGAAGAACTGGCCAAGCCACTTTCCATCATTTATCAGCAGTCCTGGCTATCAGGGGAGGTCCCAGCCAACTGGCAGCTAGCAAATGTGATGCCTATCTACAAGAAGGGCCGGAAAGTAGACCCAGGAAACTATAGGCCTGTTAGTTTGGCCTCCGTGCAAGGGAAGCTCATGGAGCAGATTATCTTGAGTGTCATCACGTGGCACTTGAAGTGCAACCAGGCAATCAGGTCCAGTCAACATAGGTTTATGAAAAGCAGGTCCTGCTTGATGAAGCCGATCTCCTTCTATGACAAAGTGACGTGCTTAGTGGATGAGGGAAAGGCTGTGGATGTGGTCTACCTTGACTTCAGTAACACTTTTGACACGATTTCCCACAGCATTCTCCTTGAGAAACTGGCTGTTCTGGGCTTGGACTGGCGTACGCTTCATTGGGTTAGAAATCAGCTGGGTAGCTGGGCCCAAAGAGTTGTGGTGAATGGAGTTAAATCCAGTTGGAGGCTGGTCACTAGTGGCATCCCCCAGGACTCAGTCCTGGGTCAAATTCTCTTTAATATCTTTATCGATGATCTGGATGAGGGGATCTAGTGCACCCTCAGTAAGTTTGCAGACAACACCAAGTTAGGTGCATGTGTCAATCTGCTTGAGGGTAGGAAGGCTCTGCGGGAGGATCTGGATAGGCTGGACCAATGGGCTGAGGCCAACTGTGATGTTCAACAAGGCCAAGTGCCGGGTCCTGCACCTGGGGCACAACAGCCCCAAGCAGCACTACAGACTGGGAGACGAGTGGTTAGAAACCTGCCTGGCAGAGAAGGACCTGTGAATATTGGTTGATAGTCAGCTGAGAGTCAGTTGATAGGTGGCCAAGAAGGCCAACAGCAACCTGGCTTGCATAAGAAGCAGTGTGGCCAGCAGGGCTATGTAAGTGATGGTCCCCCTGTACTCTGCTCTGGTGAGGCCGCACCTCGAGTACTGTGTTCAGTTTTGGGCCCCTTGCTACAAGAAGGACATGAAGGTGATCGAGAGAGTCCAGAGAAGGGCAACGAAGCTGGTGAGGGGTCTGGAGAACAAGTCTTACGAGGAGCGGCTGAGGGAGCTGGGACTATTTAGCCTGGAGAAGAGGAGGCTCAGGGGTGACCTTATTACACTCTACAGCTACCTTAAAGGAGGCTGTAGTGAGGTGGGGGTTGGTCTACTCTCCCACGTGACTGGTGACAGGATGAGGGGGAATGGACTAAAGTTGCACCAGGGGAGGTTTGGGTTGTATATTAGGAAGAACTTCTTTACTGAAGGGGTTGTTATGCATTGGAATAGGCTTCCCAGGGAAGTTGTTGAGTCACCATCCCTGGAGATCTTTAAAAGACATTTAGATGTAGAGCTTAGTGATATGGTTTAGTGGAGGACTTGTTAGTGTTAGGTCAGAGGTTGGATTCGGTGATCTTGGAGGTCTCTTCCAACCTAGATAATTCTGTGATTCTGTGGTTCTGTGATTCTGTGAAAATACACTGGCAGCTCCAGTGCAGTAGAGAATCCTCAGGTAAGTTTCCTGGCTGCCACAATGGAATCCAGATAACTATTGCATTCTCTGAGCTGTTCTTGTATGGTTTTGAGAAACTTAGAATTATAGAATTATAGAATCATTAAAGCTGGAAAAGATCTCCAAGATCATCCAGTCCATCCATCCCCCTACTACCAATATCACCCACTAAACCATGTCCCTGAGCACTTTCTGCAGGGTCTTCCTACCCTCTGGCAGATTGACACTTCCCCACAAGTTGGTGTCATCAGCCAACTTACTGAGGGTGCACTCAACTGCCTCATCCAAATCATCAGTAAAGATGTTAAAGAGGATGGGCCCCAACACTAATCCCTGGGGAACACTACTGGTGACTTGTCACCAGCTGGATTTCACTCCATTCACCACCACTCTCTGCACCCAGTTCTCCAACCAGTTTCTAACCCAGCAAAGAGTGTACCTGCCCAAGCCATGGGCTGCCAGCTTCTCCAAGAGAATACTATGGAAGACCAAGTCAAAGGACTTGCTGAAGTCTAGGTAGACTATGTCAACAACCTTTCCCTCATCCACCAGGTGGGTCACCTGGTCATAGAAGGAGATGAGGTTGGTCAGGCAGGACTTGCCTTTCATGAACGCTTGCTGACTGGGCCTGATCCCTGGATGTCCCACACAAGCTGTGTGACTACATTCAAGATAACCTGTTCCATCACCTTTCCTGGCACCGTGGTCAGGCTGACAGGCCTGTAGTTCCCCAGGTCCACCTTGCGAGCCTTCTTATAGATGGGTGTTATGTTGGCAAGTCTCCGGTCATCTGGGACCTCTCCAGATGATCCACTAAGATCTCATTTCAAGCTTGACAATGTAAAATACTGGGCAGAAAGAAACACTACGAGAATACATCTTTGTCTATGTACGGGCGATTGAATAGATGTCAATGAGAAGGCATCTAATGACAGTCTTTGAAAGGCAGAGCCCACCTTGTTATTGTGTAACAACAAGTCAAGAAAGCAAGAGACCTGGGAACACATGTTGTCCTTGTCAACATTGTGACCAAATTTTATAAGAATTTTATAAAAATTCCAGTCACAGAAGGATGAGTAATTTTTTTTTTTTTTTTTTTTTTTTTACCACTGAAAGAATTTACCATCATCACTTTTAATAAATGAGATTGGTCTGAATGTAAATCCCTTAATAGGACTTTTTTTTCTAAGACACAAAGTTAGACATATTGTTTAAAGTAAAATTAAAAGGTGTTTGCAATTCTGCAAATTATTTTGATATAAGACTTTTAAAAACAGCCTAGAATGACTATTAAATTATGTGGGGTTTGTAAAGTTCAGAGTACTAAATCTTTATCTTACAGCTGGAAAGAAATTTACTGTCTAGAACTATTAAAGGACAAGAAACAATTCTAAAAAACTACAATTGAACAAATTAACATACCTTGTTATAATTTAATGGCAATAGGATTTTGTGTCAAACACTGGATTGTCTCTTTTGTTTCTTCCACAGTAGGTGAAAATGTTTTGGCATTAGAAATGAGTGTTGGTAAGAGTGGTCCAGACCTCTTCTGGAGTAAAATAAACAAACAGACAAACAAACACAACAACAACAACAACAAAAAGTGGCCTTAATGTCTTTAAAATGGTGATATCTTTCCATTTTAAAAGTGAAACAAAAACAGCAAAATTGATTAATTGATTAGAAAATAGCTACAATAGGATTGCAAAAAATCAATAAAAGGTTTAAGAAATATATTAATATATTATATCTCTTTTGTATTCCTACCCTCTTAAATCCAGTTCCATACTTTTGGATGCCATTGTTTTTTAACTTTGATAATTTTTGTAAGGCTCCGGTCAGAAAAACAGTAGTTTTGAATGGGGAGGGTATCAATATGTCAAGAAGTAGAAAAATATTGGTAGACTAAGTTTCAAAGAGAAAATGATCCTTTTTGTATAAGCAGGCAATTTGTGAGAGGCAATTATAGCAGATATGTGTATATGTCTCCTTTACTGAGTGAAATTCCTTGTGGTCTTCTGTCTTTGTTTGCCTACCATTTCTTATGTAATTTCACATTGTAAACCCTTCAAGACAATGAAATTAGGACTGTCAATCTGCACTAAGTATCACATATTATTATTACTACTACTGTTACTACTAGTCATACAAGTTGTCACTTCTGTTGTCATCATCCTGATGAAACAATGTATTGTGTGCAGGAAGAGTGAGTAGTTCCTCACTGTCACATGCTAAGATTACCAACTTTTTGCACACTGATTATGCATATTTCCCAATGGACATAAATAACATAGATAGTGAAGGGCAGTCCACTTCAGAAGAAAATGAGCCAACACAGCTGATACTGATGCTTTGTTTGGTAATTGTTGCTACGATACAGTTTGTTTCAGCAAACACAGAAGATAACAGCAGTCTTCTTGCAAGATTAAGGGGACTCAAAGAAGATAAGTAGTACCAAAAATAAGGCAGGGAGGAAGGAAAAAAAAAAAGAAAAAAAAAAAAAAGAAAAAGAAGTTTGAGTTCATAGTAGAAATTCAGGCTGTCTTTTGTCTTTTTGCCACGATACTGCTTGTGTATGTAATATTACCTGAAACAATGCCTGAGTTGGGGCCAGAATTCCCTTGTCTAAAGACAGGCATGGAGTCCTCAGTGAGATGCCATAAAATAAGCAAGTTTTCCACATGAAAGGAAGAGGAAGACTTGAGGGCCTGGAATCATAGAATTATACAATAGAATCATAGAATATCCTGAGTTGGAAGGGACCCACAAGGATCATTGAGTCCAACTCCTGGCTCTACACAGGTCTACCCAAAAATTCAGACCACATGACTGAGAGCATAGTTCAAACCCGTCTGGCAGGCTTGGTGCCATGACTAAGACCCTGGAGAGCCTGTTCCAGTGAACGACCACCCTCTCAGTGAAGAACCTTTTCCCAATAAACAACCTGAACCTCCCCTGTCTCAGTTTGAATTCATTCCTTCAGGTCCTATCGCTGGTTATCAGAGAGAAGAGATCAACACCTGTCCCTCCACTTCCCCGCGTGAGGAAGCTGTAGGCCACGATGAGGTCTCCCCTCAGCCTCCTCTTTTCCAGGCTGAACAGGCAAAGTGACCTTAGTTGTTCCTTGTACATTTTCCCCTCTAGGCCCTTCACCATCTTTATAGCCCTGGTTTTAATTTCTCAAATCCACCTAAAATCAAGACAGGCCTGACTCAGTTGCCTAAACATAGGTATGTATCTACTGCTATCTTAGATACCTAGAGTGCCTGACCTCCATCACTAGATGACCATGGGGTCTCCTGCAGGTACTGTGCTGTAATCATCTATCCTATAAGAATGTCTGAAATTATTTTAGCTGTCTCAGGTGGTGTGTGTTTAGGTGTGAGTTGAGTCCAGGAGAAGTCACTGAAGTCACCAAAACCAAAGATTCAGATTCAACCGACCAAAGATAGCTGTTTCCTATGGAATGAGATCAACAGTTCTCTAGAGCTTGTTGGCTATATTCCTACTGCCTATAAAGGGAACTAAAATGCTTAGCTTACATTATAGGAAACTTAACTGAGACAAGCTGAATGTTAATGGGGACAGAATGAGAAAAGATAAGCAAATAAGAGATGGGTTTCTAAAAATTAATCTGGTATTCTTAGATCAGTTTGCCTGCAAAGCTGACAGTGTACAGCCTAGTTTTCTGCTTCATTTTCTTGCCTGCATTACTTTCCAGTCCAGAATTATTTTCATTTATTATTACCATCTTTAGCTACATGATTGTGCTACTAATGAATACAAATAATCCATGCATCACATTTTTACCTATCCACTTCAGTGTACAAATAATGGTTTGTTGTATAACTGCTGATTATTAGAGAAGGTAGCTCACATTATGGAAAATATGTGCCGAAATGTTGATTGCTGGGGAAACACCGAATTCTTTAATCAGTCTTTTAAATTATGAAAATGCATCGTTATTTTTGTTACATCAGACTGTGATGAGTAAACATGAGACACTCTGAACACATTTTTTAAATAGCTACTTACACTTGGAACTTGAATTTCAAATTTTTGAATTCTTATATTAGTACTATAGCACAGGAACAACATAGTTGGCTACTGAATTGTCTATTCGAGTGCACATGTATGGAGTTTGAGCAGTTAATGTGAAGCATATACATTTCAAAATTGCATCCCTTGTGCTTGAAAGCCTTGAAAATGCTACTCTCTCGTTTTTGATGCAGCATGAATTGAAATGCAGTTTGAATGCAATGTAGAGCTTCCAATTGCTGCTTCAGAAAGGGTTATGCTGAATCTAGAATACTTTGCATAATTTAATTAATTATGCCACTAAAAATGATTTTCTCTCAATTTAAAGCAAACAGCTTTTATGAGGGTGAACTGCAGCACCCAGGGATATCAGGTGTCCAAGCTTTTAATCCTATTACAAAGACTTGTCAGCTACTGATGGAAACTGGAAAAACATAAGCCTCCATCAGGGCAACAAGTGAAGAGGAAGAAGACAACAAATTTTTAATACTCTTTGAAACCACTGTATGCATTAAGTCCAAATCAAATGTAAAAAGTGACAGAACTGGTGGCTTGCACTTAATTGTACAGACGGTGAGTAGTGTCTAAGGAATAACACTTATTTTACTTTGACATAAATGAAAATAACTGTTTCCTCTAAGAGGAAAACTGTTATGCTTAACTAATGTAAGAAACACACAGCAAATGGCCAAGACTATTTGTTTTCTTGTCTGTCCACTTAAAGTGTTAAGTAGTGGAGCAGCGTGTAGTTTGAAAGTGGTTTCTAATGTTATGGATTGGATTCTGTCTATGAATCATTTTCATTGTAAACAAATCTTGACAGATGATGCTGGACTACAAGTATAAAGGCATCTGTAACTGACTAGACACTACCCTCGATACTTTGCTTTCGGAGACTTATCTATTCCAATTTAGTATTGGTTTTGGTATCACTCTAAAAGAATAGACACTGTACTTTGGAGGCAGAAATGAATTCTGATTTTAAAAAGATTTATTTTCTGGGCCACCTAATCAGTGCCTAATTAGCAATCTATGACTGATTGTGCAAAATTTTTTGACCAGGTTATGAAAGGTTAGAGTAGAATTGACTCTATCTCCATATCAAACATCAGCATGTAACATGAAATTAATTGTAATGTAGATGGTCCTGTTAATAAATAGGAAAAATGTCTTATTACTGGAAGTTCACCAGCTCTATGAAATTGAAATGCAGAAAATTTCCATGCTTATCATATTAACAAAGATTCATAATACTTAATAATACATTCTGCATATTGCATGTATTCATATAAGTATAGTACATATGTATGTCAGCATCTTTGGATGGGAAAGTTTTTTTTTATTTTAAAAAAATGTTTAAAAGATTTGTAAAATGATCTCTTTGTTAAGAATACTATAACTTTACATGTAAATTCAAGAACTTTGCTGTAGGTATGAAATATATTTTACAAATTGAATATCCTTTTTTTTTTTTTTTTTTTTTTTCCGGTGGATGGTGAGGAGTGGAGAGTTTATAGCTACAAAAGCAAGACATATTGACACAGATTCATTTTACTTAAGCTATCTAAGTCTAATCCATTTGTAAATGCTTTCTCCGCATTTACTGTAAAGATGAAGGCAAGCCCAGATGGCATTCATTCCATTTGTCTCTTATGTTCTTTCCTTCTTCATCTCTTGTATGTGTAGGCATTACCTGGTTACTGGGCAGTACTGGTATTCATCTGAATTGCAGTATAGTCCCACTTGTGTTAAACTAGCCAACACACAGGGCTTATACTGGCTTCACATTAGACACAGCAGGATAGACGTCTGCATCCAGCATGAAATAAGAGCAGCATGGACAAGTTGGATGTACTCTGATACATCATTTGCCAGAACAAAGTTCTTTCTTTGACCTTTATTTAACAGGTGCAAGTATTTAGATTGGGCTTGTTCCTGCTCAGTATTAGTCAGATTTTTGGTGGCTGTTTTTTAATGAAGCCCTAAGCGCCATACAAAGAGCTTTATTAATAAGTACATGTACCCAAAGATGGGATGAACGACCCTTTGGAACTACCTGTCTTCTTCTATTGAGTACATATCTGCATCAACACCCACATCTTGGCTTAAATTAAGTGAGGTGAACGCATTTTCAGTTTAACTCTCATTTCTGGGGTCATATTTGGATGAATATTTAGAATAAATGAAATATAAATGTCACAGTGGCAATAAGCAGAAACTGTGCGAAAACAAAGTTAAATTTTATTTGTCAGCCAGGATTTAGCTCCTTTAATTATATATGTGTTTGAAAGTTGTTTCATGTGTTTTTTAGAGTCCCTGAGTTCTCAAAATACAAGAAAACGTTCACTTATTAGAGGTGATGATGAGATTCAAATCAGTTATTAACCAGCTCAGCTATATACACTGCATAAAGGTGGTGACAATTTTGTGTAAAATAGTAGAAGTATCTAATACAGTTGATCCTTTTAATTGTTTCATAAAATTGCTGTGTTTGAGTGCCATAGAGTTAGGACTGAATTTTCATTACCTACTTCTGAACAATTTATACTGGGATTGAGACAGTATTGAGTTAATGAGTTAGAATTTATATTGAGCCTTAACTGTCTTCATGAAGTAACTAGGGAAAGAAAATCATGGCAATAATGGAGTATTTTTCATTATAAACTATGTTGTACAGCTTTTATAATCAGGTTTTTAATAGATGTAGAGAAATTAAATTGGAATTCTACCAACTTTTGTGCGTCTGTCATCCCCATAAAATTAATGTTAAAAAATGTCAAGACTAATGTGCTTAATTTCTACTGAAATAAGGAGGAGGTGGTATTAGTCCTGTTGCTTTCAAGGTCTTGTTGTTGATTAGGTAGTATGATGTAGAAAAACATTCAGAAATATGCACTTCATGTTAAATATAAACTTCAATGTTAAATATAAACTGAGTATAGATTAAATAGGTTTTGACTAATGTTATCCTGAAGTCCTTATCAAGAGAAATTCACATGAAAACAGCAGAAACATTCAGTCAGGAAGGTGAAATTGCACTCCATATGAAAAAAGAAGAGGTCAGATATTCCTGATGTCAGATACTCCTGATTAAGGCTGATGAGAATGCATAGATATAGTGAATTATTAATATATTCAAAAATTGTTTATTGATTTTATATGATAAATATAGAAACATACAATAGTGTGTGTAGACACTATTAATAGTCTTCATATGTGTAGACATACATATACTCAGTCTGAGCATTACACATGAATATGTACCGTAAATAAAGTCTTAAGAAAGGATTTTCTGCTTCTACTATACAAAGCCGTAAAGGTTAATATTTTTAATTGTCCTTTAATGCTATTGTTCCGTTTAATTCTGTGGGTATTTTCTATCAGGGGCCCAGCAAAAAATGCTCGACTAAATGAAGTATTGCTCATCTCAACCCTTTTTTGTCCACACTTTTCCTTGTTGTTAGTCCATTCCACTAGCAAAAAACTGCAGGAATCGATTAATACTTCCTTACATTTTAATTAATAATACAAAACAAAAAATTAATATACTACAAAGAAATGTCACCCAAGCATGTTCAATAAATGAATCTTTTAGTTAATTCCTATAATGTTTGTTCATTCACAAATACAGGAAGAAATATGAATGTAGTTTAAATTTTAATTGGCATAATAGACTTTTTTATTATTATTTTTTAGATATAATAAACACATATAAAACAAATACAACATATGGTTTTATTTGCTATGAATGGCAAAAGTTTATGTAAAAACATTAATACATCAAAAACAAATTTCATGTAATTGAACACCACTGTAGTACTTTTAGGTCTGTGTTCTAACTCAAATTAATAAGTTATCCTTGCATATCTTTTTCAGCAGATGAAAAAAAAAAACACACCACCACCACCACCAAATAAATAAATAAATAAATAAAAACAAAAACACAATATCGCTACCAACAACAACAACAGAAAAGAAAAAAAAATTGCCCTTCTCCCAGCCCACATATTGAATAAATAAATAAATAAATAAAAATTGCCACTTGCAAGAAAGGTTAAATTGCCAGCCTTCCTTGCAAATTCAGACATTAAAAATTTGGAGCTTTTCTTCTTCCAAATAATATATATTCATTCCCCACAGGCAGCAGTGATGGTTCTTGGGATAAAGAAAAACTTCAGTCTCCCCCCACCCAGGGATCACAGTCCTCTGTTAACCACCCCAACTTGCCTGGACAGCATAATGTTCCAGTTAGCCATCCTCTCAACCCTCTTCAACAGAATCACCATCTGCCAAATGGTACGGGTTGACATCTTTCAGCACTAACATCGATAGTGTTCCAATTCCTGTCTTTATTTTGTGTTTACATAAATAGGCTATCAAAAAGTCAAAGTTATGGGGGATATTGGAATACTTCCTTCAAAGTTCTTGCAGGGGAAGTGGAATTGATAACAAATATGTATGCAATAAAATTGATACTTAAAATAATTATTAACCAGTGTATAAGTGTCATGGTAATGCATTGCTAAGACACTTACAGCAGATAGTAGAAAAGATGATAAACAGCCTTTGCTCATCAATGATACTGTACAACATTACACTGATATGAACAAACTAAGTTGTCTAATAGCCTCTACTTGTATCTAAAAACCCATCATGGTCGCTAGTGATTTACACATGCACATCCCAGAAAAGAAAAGACACGTTGCTTCTTTGTACTGATATGGGACCCATCTTGTCATCCATTAGTTGAGTATTGTCCATGAGGAGAAAACAGAAAAAAATAATTAAAAAAAAAATATATAATATATATATATAGAGAGAAAAGAAGTAATCCTATTTGCATTTATTTTTTCCCCACCAGGACTGGAACTTCCTTTTATGATGATGCCCCACCCATTAATTCCTGTGAGCCTACCTCCAGCATCTGTCACAATGGCTATGAGCCAGATGAATCACCTTAGCACCATTGCCAACATGGCAGCAGCAGCACAAGTGCAGAGTCCTCCATCCAGAGTTGAGACATCTGTTATTAAGGTAAGTTTATTAAAAATAAAATAAGATAAATCTAGCACACTCAAAGCCATCGTAAATATTACAAAGATGGGTAGGTGTCAGATGTTACAAGGTAAGTCATAAAGTCAATATGTAGCTCTGAGAAGAGTTGGCTACTGGTCACTAGTTCTACCTTCTCCTCTCTCATATCATAATCATAAGTATTAAAATAATGGTCAAGCTGAAGCACTTTTCATACAGATTATACAGGTTTCTGGTTTCTCATATTTAATAGCCTGTAATCTAATGACATGTTCCTCAAGATATCAAGTAAGACATTATTTCATTGTTAAATTAGAATAAACAAACATGGAGTCTGTCTGTTCTTCCAATTTGTAATTCTAAGCATTTGAAGTGAAATGCTGCAAAGTATCTGAAGAAGGTTGAAAGGCTTAATACTTTGTCTCTAAATTGCCAAATGCTGGAATGGAATGTAATAAAGTTACACTGAACAGACCCAATAATCTCCAGGCCATAATAATAGTACTTAGAGAACTCTCAATCTGAAAATGTCTACCCATTTTAGATTTTATTGCCTTTAAGAGTAGCAGTCTAGCCCCTTCTCCATCCCAAACTAATTTGGTCAGAGATTTGTTTAGCAGAGGCATGGAGTCTTCTCTCCTTTTGACTGAGGATGATCTGTATTTATTTTAAAAGCTTTTTTCTCTTACTACCATATATTTATGATTTGATTTGACATTAAGTCAGATATTTACATTTTGCATCTTTATCCTTCTTTAGTTCTAGTACACAAAATACAAAAAAGTATTGTGTGCTAGTTACTTTTGTGCTATTACATAACTTCCTTACATTAGAAAACAAACAAACAAAAAATGTAGTGGCAAGGTTATTTGACATTTTCCAACTATGTTGGAAATCTGTCATTTAATACAATCCCTTTAACAAGATCTGGATAAATGTAGAATCTGTTGGACCTTCAAATCAGGAGCTACAAAAGTTTTGAAGGAGGAGCTCATGCAAAATTACACTTGAGAATTATGAATTATTTTGGCAACAAAACTTTGCTTTCACTGTTTTTTCCTAGTATTTCCCTTCCTTCCATCATCATTTTATTTCATATATAAGAATTCAAAATTTGATCTTTACTAGTATTTGTAACTTTCTTTTTCAAAACTTTGACAAACAGTTGCATTTGGAATGTAACATAGCTCCCAGATTATGAGAAAAAAAAAAAAAGGAAAAGAAAAAAAAAAGAAAAAGAAAAAAAAAACTTTTGTGGAAAGCAGGCTGTAGGAAGTGGGCCTGGTGTGTTCTTAGATCTAACCCCATTATGGGAATATAATGCCCCTGGAAGCACTTAACTGAGATGTAACTCTTACTCATCTAATTTAAATCTGTCTAATAGGTTTAAAAATATTGGACTCTGAAAGAGAGACTTTGTGATTATGCAGTTATGTATATTATTTTAACCATAGACAGCGCCATGCTAGAAGATTTTCGTAGTTCTTTAACTTCTAAACAAGTTCATTCTTGTAGCTCATTTAGGTAGAAAGATAGATTTGGGCTAATCAAGGTGAAGAACTTGAAAATACCCAGCAAATTTTGATTTTCAGTTTGAAATATTTTAGCAGTGTTTTGTAATTTTTTTTTTCCCAAAATATTGTTTAAGCATATGCTTGTATAAATAATCAGCACTATTTATCATCTCTTTATCTTCTCTTATATACCTATGAAAATTCAACAATTGTATATTTATGCTACAAAAGTCTTCATTGTAGCAAATAACTTTTTTGCAGCTTCTCTCATAACATTTAGCACATTATTTAACAAAACAGGTTTGATGTTCCCATCTGGTTTGCACATAACCAATAATTGGAAAGATGTGGATTTATAATTAAGTGTTTTTAAATGGCCAGATTATGAAGTGTATTCTCACTCAGAAGTGAAATGCATTAAAAAAAAAATAAAAAAAAAAATTATGCATTTAAGTTCATGGTTTGGGAAACATTTACATAGAACCTGAAGGAGACATTACCTAAGCACCGCTGTATCTTCAGTCAAGACCTGTAGAATATTACCCACAATACGTTCATATTAAAGGTAAATACATGAATAAAAGAGCGATAAGCTGTCATACAAAACTCACATCTTGCTGCATATAATTATTTCAGTAATTCTTTAAGGGCTCAGGAACTTGTACGTACTTTCCTACTCTTCAGCCTCTTTGTGGTTCACCATATCTCTAGATTCATGTCCTCTGCTTTTGCCTAGGAAAGATGAATATATTCGTGTGAATAGAGAGAACACAGCCTATTATACACCTATTTTTTAATACTAAACTGGACTGAAAACAAAATCTGATTAAGATAAAAGCACAAGGTCATTGTTTGGGGATTTTCTTCCCATTAGCATGGAAATAACATTACTGGAAATTTACCTTTCCCTCACTAGAAATAATCAGAGGCTGTGAGTTTAGAGCCTGTTGAATTATACGCACTGAGAAGTTGAGAAGCAAACTTCAATCAGCATACTTTCTGAACCTTGCACTAGCAATAAATAATAGCTTCTACTATAACTTAAATAAATATTTTAAGAGAATAGATGTAAGTGAGAAGGTCAAACCTGCTTTTTCTTTATTTTTGTAGGAATGGATAAATAGTGAAGTTGATCTCTTTTACAAGAGTGTTTGTTATTAGAATAATGCTTTCCTTATACTGCTACTTTTTTTTTTTTTTTTTTTTTTTTTGGTTTGCTTTTCATTATCTTCTGGATAGATCTTTTAACCTTGGTTTATTTAAATACTTTTCCTCAATTACATTTTCCAGAAACTGATTTAAAAGGACTGTGAATCACTCCTCATTGAGTTCATCTTTATAACCTGAAATAGGGTAGATTTGAAATTAGAGTACAGGATAAGTTTAAACTCTAAATTTAGATGACCTATGAGAAATTTCTACTCTGAAAAGTAAATCCAGAGTTAGCATATCTAATTAAGTAAATGGAAACAAAATTCAGTCTTAGAAAATAGGAGTCTTCTGCTTATAAATATCCTGGTTTACTGGATAGAAATGACTGTGAACAGTGCCACAGTGGATGACTTGCTGACCTTTCTTTCCAATTCACTGAGTTCACAGTTAGTGTAGTTATCTTTAAGCTCACAAAGCTTCAAATGCCTTTCTATTACTGGATAATATTTCATTTCTTCATGATAAGAAGGTGGAATAAAGCTGAGATCATGTATTAACCAAATATTTTATCCTGCTGTGTTTAGGAGATGAGACAAAGACAAAATTATAAGGGAAAACTTAGAAAGTAAAAGCAACACTTTTTTTTTTTTTTTTTTTTGGCAATGAACTCTGAGCTCTAAAATCTTCAGAATTATATTTCAGAAGAGTTTTTTCCCTTTCAAACATAAGACAAACATTAGATGTTGTTTTGTAATGGAATGTTTAGATATATGAATTGGAATAATAAGAGGAGAGCAACAACAAGCAGGGACAGCAGATTGTGACCGTAATAGTGGTGTGACAGCTGTGACCTGGGGATGCTTTAGATATGAGGTAGCTTTCATCGCCTTCCCGTGGTTTCAAAGGCTCGGATTGTTAGCAGTTTCACTACATCATTTTTTTTTTTTTTTCAGTCAGTAGAAAGATATATGAAAATATAAAGGACATGCCTTATATTAATAGCAAAATGAAAAATTCTACTCTGATAGTTAGAACAGAGTAGAATGCCAGAATCAAAAATTACACTTTGCTCATGGAATACTACTAATAGTTATGGGAAAAATTAAGAATAAAGTGAGGAAAACAAACAAACAAACAAACAAACAAAACATACACACACACACAAAGCAAAGAATGACTTCATCTGAAAAAGCAACCAGTGGCACAGTAGTTTTCCACTGCATATTAAATACATGAAACTAAATTTTTCTAATTCTCTAAATATACCACAGCACTGATTGCTTTCTTGTCATCCAATAGCAGAAATAGACAATGAAATGAATAAACTAAGATAGCAGATGACAGTTGATTTTATAGGCTGATATGAATTTTTATTCTGATATGATTTTTTTTTAAACATTCTTCTACTTTTCAATTTTTCACTGACAATACGTGTGTTACTATTAATATATTTGATGTTCCTATATGTTTTTTTTTTTTTTTTTTTTTTTTTTTTTTTTGCCTGTAATTGCTGCCAGAAAGTCCAAATAATAGACCAAGAGAAGAAATACTAAACTGCCATACAATGACCTAGGAACAATGTACATTTTACATGTTTCAAGTGGGAGTGGTGGTGAGGAAGTTCAGAGTGGGCATGAAAGGAAGATGACTGCAAGGAAAAAATGAACTGGTTCACTTCATTGATGGTGTAGACAGCAGAGAAAGGGACTGTAGAAGTCTTCTATTACTACTGTGTGAATAGCTTTCAGTTTAGTGCAGAGTTTTAATCCTAAAAGATATTGGCCACAGTATTTCAGTGTAGAAGAGTTTACTGATAATTTATTTTCCAGTTATGGAAATGGTGCTTTTTATGTTTATTTTTTTTTATTTTTTAATGGTATTAGATAAATTATCTCTTAAAATTGGCTGACACATCACCTTGTAGAGAAAAAGGCATAGGAAGTACCCTGAAAATACAATTAGACATCCTGGATAGAAAACCATTCCACTGTTGTTACTAACAAAGTAGAATTTTTCTGTACTATAAACTTAAGAAGACTGCCAGAATTGTCTCCTGATATCAGACTGAAAATATATACTGAATATATATACTGAATAAATATATACTGAAAAATCTTTAAAAATGTCTCTCTAGATACACTGAATCCGAAGTGTACACTAAATACACTAACATCCGAAGCTCATCCTCAAATTTCAAAAGACAATGTTAGGAAGTACTAGAATGCCCCTGCAACTTTAAAGTGATGACATTCCATTTAGTAGTGTTATGGTACAATTTTAAATTCATAATCGCATATTATATTTTTCCACAGGACCCCTACCTCATTCAGTGAATGGTTAGTTGTTCAGCATTTGAATTTTATTTTATTTTTTTAAAACAGTGTCTGTCTCATTTAACTTTTTTTCTGAAACCAGTGTTGAATGCACAAGTTTTCTATGGACACTTCTGTGCCTTACAGGAATGTAATGCGCAGAGTGGTGGATACATATTTGCAACATGAAGTATACTATATTCATTTTACAGAAAATTATGGAGACAAAAATAATTATACGCCAAATTGCTAAAAATGACCTTTTTGGATGCCTAATGAGAAAAGCCCGATTTTTCAGATAACCTATTATTTCTAGAGAGATTTGCATATTGATGTTACTTTAAAGTGATTTTCTTGAATTTGTGAATGAAGTTATTTTCATTTCTTCATTATCTGATACATATAACATAATTCTTCATATAAAGAGAATTTTGATTTAATATATATATATATAAAACAACAACAACAACAAACTAAGTAGTGGTACATATTTACTGCTACTAATAGTAAAGCAAATACTCTGCTATAAGTAGTCTAAAATAAATCTAAGAACACTTATTAGCTCCTGAAATATCTAGCTTCAAATGTTTAGACTGGAAAAACAAACATGAAATCTGTGATATAACTTAAAAGCTTTAAGTATATTATACGTATTTAATTTTCTTTTTGTTGTGACCACAGATAATCGTATTATCTTAAAATTATACTTATGAACTTGTGCATAATAGAGAAAATCACCAAGCTAGTCAGAATCTTTCTTTTATTGAGTTAACATAAATATGTATATGAACATTTCTAGCACTGTTTGTTCATTTAGTGTAAGAAGATCTAAGGTCAAAGTGTAGCTGAACTCCTTTTATTATAGCTTAATCAGCTTTATATTAGAGATCAGTGTCTCAAATTATTAATTCATTCAATCTATATATTCAAAATTATTTATTTTAACTTTTAATACAGATTGTTTTATTATGAACTTAGAGGATGGTTCCTGTGTACCTGGCATGTAATTGGTAATAATGTCTTTGTTAGTATAATTTGGGATTCTATTACTGTTTAAACAGTATGCTTATGTGAAGTGATTTGTGTAATGTAAAATAAATATCTACAGATAAATATCTCACATGATACAGAGAAGGTAGTATATATATATTTTTTCTGCTTGTCAATTTGCATATGTGTAACAAAGAACTATGTATGCGATGTAAAATTAATTTGATTTAAAATGACCACAAGGTGCAATGGATGGGATTCATTTTGCTGTCTTGTAAGGCAGCAAAATGGACCTTTGGACCTTTGGACCTTTTTTGGGCCTCATTGGACCTTTTTTAGATATCTACTTTATAGAATGAGGTGAATTGTACCTTGGAAGCATAAATGTATGAATAAAAAATAAGCCTAAGGTGAGAAGCTCAGATGTAGACATTTGTACTGTAGACAACTACATTTAGCTAGATTAATCTTATTTTTGGTTTTTGGCTGGATCTACAGTTTTGATTGACCTTGAGGAATGAATTCATACCACTGCTTCTTATTCTTAAATGTTTTTATTTTTCAAGTAAGACCTAATTTTCAAAAGAAGAGAGGGGAAAAAAAAGGAGGAAAAGATGGTTCAACCTGCCAATAAGAAAGTGATAATTCAATCTGAAGAAGTTTTTTGCATGTCTATGTGTTTGCATGCTGCATACATAAATGCCTATGCACATTGTATACCAGAGGAATATGTATATATATCCAAATATGTCCAAATATGTATTTTCCAAGGCAAAATATAATTTATGGATTCAGTTGAAAGGAGATGTAAGATATATTTGAGATATATCTCAAATAAGAAGGGATTCTGAAAGACTTGTCAGGACATGTTAATGAGAACACACAGAATCCAGAAACTCAGTGACACTTTCAGAAATGATCCTGCTTCATCATGATTCCAATACCAGTTGCTGCTCTGGTTTCACTAGGATGGCCAGCCTCTCTCCCTCTCTCTTTTTAAATCTGTTATGGCCTGTGAAACTCACTGCCTGACTATGCTTTATGTACAGACCATGATTTCAAGGGATTTGGTTGAAATAACAGTTAACTTATTGTTTTTTTCTTCTGGACAGTTAACTTCTGCTGATATTCCCAATGATCATGCAGTAAACAGAGAAATAAAAATCAAACAAATCTACAGTCTTTTTGTCTATTAATCACTTTCTACATTTTGTGTTATCAGTTATCAGTATCATGATGGGAACAGTAAGATAGAAACAAGGAAAAAATGCAGATGAAAAAGACCAAAAATAGAAAAATAAAAAGGCAAATATTATAATGAAAACCTCAATAGTATAATTAATGACAATACAAAACATTTGAAGTTGTGAATTTTGATTGGGATTAGAAGCATGTGTATAATAAAAGAATAGAAAAAAAAAAAGACAACATTTGCATCAGTGAGATATCAGCAAGATCAGACAAACTGATAGTGCTATTCAAAAAAGGAAACAGAAAATAATTTTTTTTTAGCATTTTTTGATAACACCAATTTTATAGTAGTGACTGAGGAAGTTAGGAAATAATTATTAACATCTTGTACTTCTTTGGACTAAACATTAATTTGGAGTCTGATAACACTGTAGGCTAAAGCTCAAGGAAAGATAAAATTGTAAAAGCAAAATGTCATGTTTTCAAGGAATATAAAAAATAAATGAGAGATTAACTTTCACTCTTTCAGCTAGTACAATTTACAAATAAGTATGTCATTTCACAAGAAAGCCATTCCTGACATACTTGTCAACTCAAGTTCATAATTGGTCAGTTAGTTAACCAAAGAGTAAGAAGCTATGCTTTGGTCATTTGGAAAGAGATGATTATAATTTTTGCCCCCCCCCCCCCCAAAAAAAAAAAAAAATTAATTCTGAAAATTAACAGTGTATGGAACATTTTTTGTCCTGTATCCTTCCCCCAGTAGGAAGTCACCCAAACTTGAAAAATATGACATTGGACATGATTTTATCTTCTGCATGACTTAAAGCAGAAATGTCCTTGAAAGAGTTTGTTCAACACTGAAGAGCATCAGGAAAGCTGAATAGTATTAATAGTGATGTAACTCTTCAGATAATCTCAGTCTTATGTCTAAAATTCAGTCTGTGCCTAAATTTAAAGGATGACTAAGCCCAAGAGATGAGTCTTACAGAGAAGCAAATTAGAACAAAAGAGAAAGACTAAAATTACCTGTAGGAGAGAAATATACAGAAGATTAAAAATAAATAAATAATAATAATAATAATAAAGGGATGGTTAGTAGTCACATTCAAATTTTATTAGAATGATTCTGGAATTTTGTCACTAAGGAATGGGGATGGTGAAGAATGATTGTGGGAAGGTTGAAGTGGTGAAAACCTAGAAGGTATACTTCCTTGTCTATCATCTTAGGAGCAGTTGGATTAATCCTATAATTATTACCTTAAATATATAATTTAGGATAGTAAAAAAGAGACCAACAGCTGAACTCCATCAAGTTTACCTGATGGTAGGTGTTTGGGTAAGACTTCTGGTAAGGATGCACTTTCCAAAGAATTAAGCCATGCTGCTGGAGCAGAAAATAAAATTATTCAAATAGATTAATGTTGAATAACTACCTTTTAGTACCTGGTAAGAAGAAAAAAGCATATATAAGGAAGAAAGTATGTCTGGTGTTCTGGTTACCATATTGGTATCATTCTGGTTCTTATATTTTCAGATAACTCTTATTAAGAATTTACTTAGGAACTTATGGAATGAGATCTTAGAGTATAGTCTTTGCATCTCTGCAAAGAGCTGTTTGAAAAATGTAGAGGAGTATCGATAAGTACATTTCTGTTTTACTTGGACAGACTGAGACAGTATTATATTGTGGGTTATGTTCTTGAAAAAAAAATAAAAATTGATTGTTTTCTAATTTTAGAGATAACTTCCAAAACTGTTAAAATCTCTGTTATTTGTAAATTAAAGGAAAATTTAACAAAACAACACCAAAAAAAAAAAAACAAGAAAACAAAACAAAACAAAAAAACACCTTCTCACAAAAACAATTCTGCTATTTATAAAATTGACTTGATATTGAGGGTCTGTAATGTGTAATATCAGTGGGGTAAGTGAGGTAAGAACACAGCAGTCCCTGTAGTGAATGTTCCAAATATGGTAGAAGAATTTTTGGAAGAGTTAAACATGAGATTCTTAAATACTTAAAATTCATTATTTGTATCAGATTGTAAAGAACATTGAAATAAATTTGACTCTAAATCTCCAGATTTGTCCCTTAGAAGTGTATTGTCCATTTGCTTATTATAGCCTCCAATTCTGATGCCTAAATGAGAGTTACGTATTTTGAAATATTGACTCACCGTATCTTAAATGGCAACATATGAACAAAATTGTTCACACTACTTTTTCTCATGAGTAAGCAAGCAAACAATGGAGAAAAAGTTGGTTAGCAGGGATTATATTTTCCAAGTGATAAATAATTCTGCATTTTTTGTTTTCTAGTAAATGTGGTCAATTGAGTTTTAGGATCTGTTCATCTTATCAGCCTATATGTACAAGGATGTTTTTGGCATCTTGCTGCCACTCCAGAAGCTACTGGATTTTTTTTTTTTTTTTTTTGTAGGTTCTGTATGTCAACTTACTATGACATCTCAAAATTCTTCTGTGTCTCAAATGGCACTGAATATCTGTATGTGAGCAGTTGAATTAAACCATAGGTATCTCACTTTGGATGAGGCTACACTGCCTTTACTGTCAATATCTCAGTTGACTGAGACACTTGCCCCTTCATCCTGAATGTGGGTGTCTCTGAAGTTTCATATCTATCTAATGTGTCTAAGCTGCATTTAGATACCAACAAACAGATTTGTCTATTTCAAACTGAACCCCTCATGATTTTCTTCTTATAATTAGATTTTTAGCAAAACATTTGAAATAAAGTCACTCAATTTCTTTTTGTTTGTTTGTTTGTTTTGTGTGCTGGAAGACAATTAATGTAATGACATTACAAGCCAACACCAGATTCTCTAAAAATGTCTTTAATTAAGTTGAATTGAGTTTGTCCTAAGAATGAACAAGTTTTAGGAAAAATACTGGACAATCGACCATATCCTAGATGTTTTCTATTGCCAGGATTTTAACACCAAATATATAAATATTTTTTTCTTACTTGTACAAAAATGACATTTTGCAGAAGTTACAAAAAAGTTCTGATCATCTGAGTTACTTATTGAATACATTTTTACACATTTCTTTTTCTGAGAAAATTTAAGTGAAGTCATTTTAACTGTAAAGTTAATATTTTACCACAGACAGAATCCATCTTTTATACACAAAAATCTGTAGTAAGGAAGACAGCTTATATTGATATTCCAGCACCATTAGTTTATCACTGTTACTTTTTAGAGCTACAGAGGATTTCATTATATTATTAGCAGAATTTCCATTTATTATTGCAGCTAGCTTTGATAAAGACAAAAAATTGCTGTGGTCTATATTATTGATCATTGAATTATGAACAAGGATATAAAAAAATGAGTTAAGTTATTCAATTAATTCATTCTCTATTTCTGCATAGTTCAATTCTATTTCTTGTTAGGTTAAAGGGTATTTTACAAATGAATTGGTAAAACCAGTATATATAGTTTTCTCATAGAGTTTTTTTCTGCTATGTCATACATGTGAATAAAACTCATTATCTGTTTTGTTTGCATGATAATTATATTTTTCTGTCCTGTGCATTCTTTTTGGTCTCTCCATCTCCTAATACATGCTGTAAAAGCACACATAAATAAATAGGATAAACAAATTAAGCTCTTTAAATAAATTAATTTACTCTGCAGCTCTGTATCCAAATCTTACATGCTCACTGGATTTCATTTTAATGAAACCATTCTAAGAACAATATATTGCATGCCAAACAGTGAAAATTATATATTAAATGAATGATTAGATATACTGTGCTTCAATTTATACCAAATCTGTACACTGTGCACGCTTAAATCTACTTAGATCTAAAGAAATAAATCTTCTACACTTGGAAAACATCTGAAATATAATCCTCCTCTTGAATTCCCAGTTCATGGACATATAAACACAATCAAAGTCATAATAAGCCTAGAGCTATGATGCAGTTAAACTATCCTCATAAATGTTTTTGACTTAAAAATCCTAGTTGATTAAAGTGGAATCCACTTAAATGTTTTGATACATTGCTCTGAAAGGTCTTCTTCCACTCCATCAATAAGCCCATTGAATCCCTTTGCAATCATAATCTCAAGTTTAGCAAATATTTATTATAAAGCTTACTTGGATCTATTGATTACTATTGATAGTTGTGTTGCTGTTTCATAGCATTCAACAATGCATTCAACAAAATAAATATTCATCTACCTATTATGCATGAAGAGCAATGACTGCTGCTAAAGCAATTTACAGTGTGAGGAACATGACACTCTCATCAGAAAAACAAACAAACAAACAAACAAACACCTTTAAAACATTTGCATCAGGAAGCTTTCATATATGTTATTAAACATATTGTGTATTATTTCGTTATTGAAAGCTTTTAAGGAGTTGAATGTATACAGCTTCTTTGTTAGTTTCATTAGAAACCAAGATTTCAATTGAAAAAAGAAAGAAAGAAAGAAAGAAAGAAAGAAAGAAAGAAAGAAAGAAAGAACAAAGTTTAACATTTTCAGGCTCCCTCTAGATTTCCATTTAAAAAAATATTTATTTTTATCACTATTTGACCAAAACAACTTAATTCACACCTAATTAAGCAATGACAGTATTGGGAGCTATCAGTACTAAATAGGAAACTGCAGGGGAAGACAGATAATTTTCTGTGAAGGCCTATTCTGCACTCATCTCTCTTTGTTCGTTGTATCTGTCAAAGTTCTTTGTAAATATTGGATGTATCTCCCTGCTACAGTTTTCACACAGCGGTTCAAACAATCACAGTCCTCATGCTCTAACTTTCAAAATCAAGGGACATCTTGAAGCACATTTTAGCTCCTCCCAGCTATGCTTTCCTCTTGACAGAGAAATGAGTGGGCATTTTTCCCTCTCTTTGAAGTAGTTACAAAGCCAAAAATGAAAAACAATGTAAGAATAAATGTGGTTTATTCCAGGTTAGTGCTTCATAGTCATAGCAGACATTTGGAATTAAGTTTTAACAAGACAATATGAAGAGCAAGTGCAAATGCCAGATTCTGCACCTGGGAAAGGGCAGTCCTGGATATATGTTCAGGGGATGAGAGGGTAGATAGCATCCCCATGGAGAGGGATCTGTGGTTTTGGTTGATGGGAATTTGATTGAGTCAACAGTGTGCCCTGGAAGCCAAAAGAGTCAACCATATCCTGGAGTGCATCAAGCACACCATTCCAAGGTAAAGGGAAGCATTTGTCCCACTCTACTCTGCACTGGTGCAGTCTCACCTCAAGTACTGTGTGCAATTTCTGATGCCACAATATAAGAAAAACATAAAAATACTAGAAAACCCCAACGGAGGGCTACGAGGATGGTGAAGGGTCTAGAGGGCAAGACTTATGAGAAGTGGCTGACATCACTTGGTTTTTCAGACTAGAGAAGAGGAGTTTTTGTCTATGTGAACAATCCAAACAGAAATTAGGGTACACACCTGTTAGCCAATCATCTCAATAGCTTGTATGATAAACTATAGTATCACTGTCCTTGCTTCTAGGAGCTGAATTGTGTGTCACTGCTTCTGAGCACGGATTAAAATGGTATAATACAGTCAGTAAGTAGATACAACCTGTTCCCATATATTTAACACTTACAAACAGGTATGACTAAGAATGGAATGTAAAGCCCAAACCCCTAAGTACACTGAACAATATTTGATTGCAAATATGTACAGAAATAAAATTAAGGCAACAAAGGTGGTGAAGGGGAAGACACATGAGGAACAGCTATCATAACTTAGTTTGTTCAGCCTAGAGGAGAGGAGACTGAGGGGCCTACATGGCAGCCTACATCTTCCTCACAATTAGAGTGGAGAGGGAAGGTTCTGATCTCTTTTCTCTGGCAACAGGACCTGAGGGAAAGAAGCCATGTCAGGCGAGGTTCGGGTTGAATATTAGAAAAATATTCTTTATTGAGAGGGCACTGGAACAGGCTTCCCAGGACAGTGGTCATAGCACTGAGCCTGCTGGAGTTCAAGATGCATTTAGACAACGCTTTCAGACATAGGGTCAACAGCATGCTGATTTGAGTGATTAAAAAAACAAACAAACAAAAAACCAAAAAGCTTTATTTTTATAAGTAGTCTGGAAGGTGGCTTAAAATCCTGATCAGATGAGAGAAACTTCAATGTTGAATAGTAAAATCTATTCTAATCTATCCTAAAATTGTTAAGTTTCCTTTGACAATACTCTGCAAATCCTGGACACCTCAATGGAGGCAAAAAAAAAAAAAAAAAAAGAAAAAAAAAAAGGTTGTGACCTAGGAGGTAGATACAGTTTAGGGAAATTATGTTTGGAAGCCACAAAGCTTTAGTTTTAACATGCCTTTTTTTGAACTTATTTTTCATGGGGTATAGGAACGTGTTCCAGACAGTCCTTCTCCTGCTCCTTCTCTTGAAGAGGGTCGAAGACCTGGCAGCCACCCATCCTCTCATCGAAGCAGCAGTGTGTCCAGCTCTCCTGCACGGACTGAGAGCTCTTCAGACAGAATCCGTAGGTCACATTATTCTCCTTGTCACCACTTTAAATTTGATTAGGGGCAGATGGTTTTTCTAATCAAAATGCCCTCATCTTAAATAGATCTCATAGGTATCATGTTCAGAAGTTCATCTGCAATAACTGTCTCCCAACATAATATTCCCCAGTTTGCAGTAGCATAATACTTGATGCTACAGTAACAGTTACTGATATAAACTGCCATCATGTCATATTAAACATAAAGATTAGAGCTATGAAATACAGAATTGCAACCAGGAAGCAATTTGCTGGATTAGTTTTTAGAACTGTAAAGTGTTTGTTCTTTTTTTTTTTTTTTAAATATATATATATATATATATTTTTTTTAAATGAAATTGTTTTATTGAATTTGTTTACTCTAGTTTGATTTCTAAATTGAATCTGACTTCATAAGCAACATTTTACATCATAGAATTGCTTGGAAAATAGAAGAATTAGTTTAAATCAACTAAAATATGTGTACTTTATAAACTTTTTAAAATAATAATAATAATAAAAAAGCTTGTAATGGTGAGACATATGATACAGAGAGTATTATCATCTTGTATCTCATAAGGGGCGGAGTGAAATTAAACCATGGTGTCTCAGAGTAATACTATTTTTATCAAGGCTCTGTGCAAATGATGTCAATTATGTGACAAAGACTCTGGGTTCTATAACATTCCAGACTGGAAACTGATGTTTTAAATGCCTATTGTTGTATGCATATTAACTCAAATTTACATTGCACTTGTCCTTTTATTATTGCTCCATTGCAGATTTTTATGCTTTTAAGGCATATTTCCACAGTGGAATTTATCAGTAGGTGGAACCGGAGTATTTGGCATATAAAGAGAAGGCTATGAAATAACTATGAATTATGTAGTTGTGTTGGTTAGACGCAGACATGCGATTTTTAGACTGTTTCCATGCAGGATCTCTGCAGACTCAGGAAGCTAGCTCTTCACTGACTTTCAGATGAAAGATCTGTCTTTACTATGTGATGAAAAATGATTTACCAAAAGGAAACAAATGAGGCCTGTCCATGACAAGCTGAGAATTCTGTTTTCTTATCACTTGGATGACTGAGAGTACAGATCAGACTGGCATCCCATATAATACGACCTATCTATTTCTCCAGGTTTTTATGAATTCATAGGTAAAGTGCTAAAAAACAAACAAACAAACAAACAAAATCACACAACAAATGATGGATTTTTATTTTTTAATTGTCATACATTTTTGCTTTATTAAATAACTTTTCCATTTTCCCTTAAATAAAAGAAGTAAAAGAGTAAATAAAAGAGAAAGTTTAAGGAATGTCATTTTTTAATTTTTTTATATTTTTTTTAAGGGGTAGCTTCCTACTTCAGCTTTCTCTGTTTACCTACCAGCAGATAAGAGTGGGAGCTCTACACTTTTTTCTTCCAATGAGCTGATCATAACAGAGTCCCTTAAATAATCATTTCAGTAGCTTTTGTGGTGCCAGCAAGATTAAGATGACTACTACAGAAATATGGGTTACATATGAAAAAAATGGTCTATTGAAGATGGCGTAAACCTCTTGTAAGCACAATTTTTAGGGATATAATATTGGGATATAGACTACTGTGTAGGGGTTTCCAAGTTGTGTTTGAATCATAAAGCTCTGCTTAAGAACAGTTGGAAAGAGCTTTTCTAGATGTTTTCTAGATGTTTTATTGGCAAACTTGATGTTATACAGCATATTTCTGAAAAACAATAATTTCTTACCTGGAAGGTCACAATGCTTAATTTAAGGAAGTGAGGGAACATATTTTGGAAAAGATAGCATATAAAACAAAATAAAAATAACCAAAATAAATTTTTTTTTTTTTTTTTCCAGATTGTTTCATTTTGCATGTCATTTCTTTTTAAATAAGAAAATGTTTGCAAATATCCAACTGGGTCCAAAGTTACTGGACTCTTTTTAAAATGAACTGTTTTTAGGAAGGCATAACGAAACTCTCTCATTGTGTGGGTACTGATAACACTAATTAAGTAACTGCATGATTATTAGGATTCACGTATAATTAAATAAATTCACGTATAATTAAAAGGAAGAATATATAAAGTAAGTACTAAATTGTATAGTTAAAATGATGGTTGATTTTGCTTCTGCCTGTTCTTGTGTCTAGCAGCTGTCCATCAGAATGGCCTATCTATGAACCAAATGCTGATGGGTTTGTCACCAAATGTTCTTCCTGGACCTAAGGAGGGTGATCTGGCTGGTCATGACGTGGGACATGAGTCAAAGAGAATACACATTGAGAAAGGTAATATGAATACAAGTACTTTATTGTTTCACTGTGAAATGTATTGTTTCAAAAGTGAAATAATAATTGTGATTTCCTTTAATACGGTGGTTGTTGTTTCAGAAATTCAGTTATAACAGGATTATAGCTTCCTGGATTCTTCTACTTTGTGGTGCTTGACTTTAATGAACAATATTTATCTGAGGGAGTTATTTCATAAATATTATGAAGAAAGATGAGTGAAAAACAGTTTTATATTACTGTCGTGTCTCTGGCCATTCTACAATCCTGTTTAGTCAACCCCCAGGTGACTTTAACAACCTACTTCCCAAAGGGACAGAGCACCATGAAAATTAATCCATGTGTGCAAAAAAGTAAAAGGCTAATACCAAGCCATTAAATTAGGGAATTACATAAAATGAGGCTGGTATAGATTACATAATGGGATTTAAATTTAATTGAGTATATGACCAAAGTGTTTGATCTAGGAGAATAGTTCACATGCACTTATACTAATTTTGACACCATTTCATCTGTGTTGGTATTCGAAGTTAAGTTCCTGTACAGGGTTGTTACAGGGGTATTTGGAGGGGCAGTAGAATTTTGAAAGGTGTATTTCATGCATTATGTTTGCTTAGTATATGCAAATTTAAAACATTTTTTATAGACAAGGAACATTTTGGTGGAATGGTGGTTAAAAATATGAAATATACTTTGAAAAGATATTTTGGGACTTATCAGAAAAAAAAAAAAAAAAAAAAAAGTATTTGAGCACAGTGAGAGAAAAATCAAAAGGTACACTAGCCAGATATTAAAACAACTTGGAAAGAATGTCTACAGTGGCAAAGATTTCAGAATAAGACGTTTGTGTCATATCTTACACTTTATCAGCTATGATACTTTCTCTGCCTTGTGTTTGAACAGTGAGATAATAAAAAATAAAAAATAAAATCTGGACACTTCTATTCTGGACAGGTGTCATTTTTAATAGGATTAACCCCCAAAATTAATGGAAACATTACTTTTTTATAAACCCTTTAGTTTGGTTCATTGCACACACAACCTTCTTAAGCTTATACTGTGCCCTCATGCAGCCCCTACAAATTGTATCCCTGCTGTGAAATATGATGTGATCAAATAGGTTTGTTTTGAATTTCCATAAATTATTTTATTTCACCTTTGGAAGTTAACTCAAGTGTAATCAGACTGGTAATCAGACTGGTAAATACTGCAAACAGAAATACATCTTAAGAATTGCTACTATTTTTATATGTCATTCTTTTTTTTTTTTTTTAAAAAAAAAAGCTTTGTTTTTAATGGCATTCTAGATATCCAATTTGTTGCCAGTTCACTTTT
>CM021697.1:159233247-159238247 GCA_011074415.1 Stictonetta naevosa
ATGGCATTCTAGATATCCAATTTGTTGCCAGTTCACTTTTTTTTTTTTTTTTTTTTTTTTTTTTTTTTTCCCCAAGATCTATTCTCAGTAAAACTGCTGAGAATTCTTTTTGTCCTTAGGTCAAACCTTCTACTTTCTGTCTCCTTCCCACTCCCCCTGATCCAGCCTACTGAATTAATGGTAAATATTCATGGGCTATCTAGATTGATAGGGTATACTAAATTAAAAATTGTTTTCTGTCAGGACTACATTTATCATGTCTTTCATACCAATTCTGTAACTTTAATATTGCACTAATCTGTATTAAAACAGAGTTTATAGATACTTGTGGAGATAGTAATTACTTACTTCTGTGAGCTTGCAGTTGGATTTCTAGACTGTTTCTAACCACTGCAAATCAGTCAGAATGCAACCACTTTAAAAATGTAAACAAATATATTTAGGTGGTGGTACTCTTAAAGTTGATGCCACATCATCCTCATCATCTGATTCAAAATAAAAAGAAATGGAGGGGGGGGGGTGGAGGGAACTTCTGAGTAAGTACCACAAGACCTTAAACATCACTGTGTTTTCTTCTAAACATCTTTTGGCACAAATGTATCAGCTGCAGGTATAAAATGACCTTTAATTGAACCCTGTGAGAACTTGAGAAATCCTATCTAGTAGAAAGGTCCTGTCTTTTCCCTTCTTGTCCCCTCTTCTATCAAAGAAATGAGAAGATCAAAAATCTCTGAAGTATTCTGAACTCGGGGAAAATTTATTTGTTGCCAACAGAGAATTTAAAGGGAGAAAAAAGCTATAAAAGAGACATCTGATCAACATACCAGAATTTATGTTGAGTCGGAGGGGCTAATCATCTTTCTCATCAGATCTATGAATTGTATAAATTTTCAAAGATCGTATGTTCAAATATTTCAATGATCAGTGGCAAAAAATAGTTTTGTTTTTGTTTTTGTTTTTCAGCTTCCATTGCAACCAGTTTATCGTTATCCTACCAAGAACCTAGTTAGTTGCTATGGATCTGATTTACTGCCTAATAAACTGGAAAATTTGCAATGGGCTCTGGGTCAGTATTTGTTGCAGAAAAACGGGAAGAGTTTCTGTTCTCAAAGAGGACAAGTAAACTGTGGGTGCTGGGAACATATTCCATCTGCTGACTCCCGTTATGCAACTTGGCCATGTCTAGCTTCATGATGGGGCAAGACCCAGCAAGACACATCTAAAGTTTCACCCATTTTCTGGGTTCCATGAGAAAAATAATAATAATAATAATAATAATAATAATAATAATAATAAAATTAGACTTGTTGAGAGTTATGTTGTGTTTCAGCCATGTTCCCAGTCTGAGCTATGGGGGACAGCAGGAGACACTGCAGAGCACTTCCGCCTCACAATTAATATAGAATTCAATAAGTTATTGCCTAAAATATATATATATCCAAAACAGTCACTTAGCCTAGACTTCCACTTGTATTTTTTTGATTAATAGAGCATAACAGATTTTCAAAATTTACTGTAAGCAGGCTGTAGAACTGCAAATGACCCTGGGAAGAAGGAGGAAAGTTCAAGTATGTGATGATAGTTCAAGTACTTGATGACCATCATCAAAACCAAGTATCTAATCTTGTAACCTACAATTATAGATTATTCAGTGACACATATTTGTTTTTACTAGGTATAATCTTTCAAAAAAAAGGACTTACATGAAGCATAAGCATTGTATTAGAAAAGGTCCATTCAATTTGTTTCTTTAAAATTAAGAGACTGAGTCTTTTCATGTACAGTAAAAGTTTCTATGACCCTAAGAGTTTGCTCTAGATAAATCCCCCCA
Source organism: Stictonetta naevosa (assembly GCA_011074415.1). Classification (NCBI taxonomy): domain Eukaryota; kingdom Metazoa; phylum Chordata; class Aves; order Anseriformes; family Anatidae; genus Stictonetta; species Stictonetta naevosa. Next base: position 159,235,079 of record CM021697.1, read on the forward strand.
TTTCTGCTGATACATAGTATTGCTTAGTTCTTAGGTAGATTTTAGTTATTACTACAAAGACTACAAAAGTTAACCACCTGCCCGTGACATCCTTAAGGTTAGCAGTGTGATTCCTAATTCCTTATAGACAGAAAAGAGAATTGAAGCCGTGACACATTTCCTGGGCAGTATCCCTAATCACTGTGCATTATGTTGGAAAAGGAAGTATAATTTAATGTCATAGCTTTGCCTTTATGACCCCAGGCTCTGGTCTTAGGGAATCTACAAAGTGAAATTCATAGCTCAGTCCACTTCCCAGAGTCTATATGCTATCTCCAGGTAGCTGCAAAATATTTTGTATTGACTTACACAGACTACAGTTCTACTTGTTAACTTCATTAGGTCCCGCTTTGTAGTAGCTGGTTTGGATACTGTTAAAGGATGTTGTAGGCAGTGTCAGATTATATCACCCCCTAACAAGTACGTGTCTAGCAGCACCTATCCTATGCATTATGTAAGCTCCAGCTCACGTCAGCCCAAGATTTCTTTCTGAGGGACAAACACCTAAAAGTTACTTGCTTTAACACCAAATTTAGATGCCTAAGTCTTTTATTGAATCTGGCCCTAGGGCATCAGATTAGAATTTTCTGTCTGCATCAATTTATATTTTTTTAGATTGACACCAACAGCAAATGAAGCCTGAATGTCATGCTTACATTTTAAATTGAATGTTATTTGAGGTGTTATGGGAAGGACACTCTGTTGAAAATGTGCATGCAGTTTTCTATAACAAAATATAAAATATTCACCATGTTCACAAAAGAAGCTAAATTATTTCTTTCAAAAAAGCTTTTAAACTTTGATATAAATGGAAATTTCTTAGGCAATTTTCAGATAATCAACAATAACTGCTTCTTGACTACTATGATAGCAGCAATTAAGGTATAACTCTATCAAATCCACATATTAAAAAGTCTCAGTATTTCTCTCTATTTTTATGTCCCTCTCTACAGAGATATGAGCAATCTTAGTCCTCTGGCTACTATTTTATAAAATAAAATATTCAAATTCCAAAATATCCTTTGTGTGAAATAGAAAATAATTTAAATATTGTATTTTAATTTAAGAATTGTATTTTACTGCTAGTGGTCAAGCATCAAAAAAGGAACTAATAATAATAAGTCATCCTATATATAGATATTCAGTCTCTATTTCCAGTAGTAAACTTATATATATATATAGTAAATATTTATCATACCATGATAAATATAGAAACACACATGATAATATTTTTAGAAGTATGAAAAACGCAGGAACTTGTAACATCATCTAATATTCTCTTCCACCTGACTTGTCCTCAAGCAAAATCAACAAGCAAATACTCCAAAACTTTGCTTAAAATATGTTTCTGCTCAATGTTATGATTTTAGCTAGTTCTCTAAAAAGGTTCCTTTTCAAAGGCAGTTGTCAGCAGGTTTTGTTGGCCTAAAAGGAAATTTTAACTCACAGCTCTGCTGCCTAGTTACTGCTTGTGTAAACATACTTTATTTGTTCATTTTTATTTTTGTATACACATACACAGAGAGATATTTATGTATATATATTTTCTAAAACAGTTTTTATACAGTATGTATTTTTCTGAATATTTCATTTTTAATGGAAATAGAAGGGTGTTAACAGATGTCGATGGGTATCTATCTATATTTTTAATTGACATGTTTCAGTTCTGCATTCTCACTCTACTTCTTAACATATTGAGTTCAGGCTGTATATCATCTAGCACATTGTGAAATCAATCTTGATTTGAGCTTTCAATATTTCTCAGACCCTAAATACAGTACATATAGTCAAATATGGAACATGAGAGATAATACAGAGATCCATAAAATGAAAGGTTAGAGAAAGCCAGTATCACTGAAATAACCTTTAGACACTGGTTGTTGGTATGTCTCTACCTTCAGCCCAAGAGGCTCAAGAATGCTTAAAGTACATTAAAAGCTATTACAGTTAATGGACAACAAAAATGAAATTACATTTTTTTTTCTTAATGGGTTGTTGTTTACTAAGAATAACAACCCATTTTTCTTTTCTTTTTTTTTTTTTTTTTCACAGAAATCTCAGAAACCTTTCACATTATTGAATAAAATAGTTTGTGTATGTAGGAAAGAGTGTAAAGGTGGTACCAAATTCTGAAAGTTCTTTTTAGCAATGCAGCGAATAAGAGTATTTCACTTTCACTGAGCCATCCTCCAACCAGGAAGTTCTTCTGCAGGTTTGTTTGCTACTAAGAACCTTTATTCTGCTAGGGTAGTAGTAGTTTTGACACAATGTATGAGAGATTTGTTGAAAGGTTTTCACTTGGCTGATAAATGCACATCTATTCCAAAGCATCCCAGGCAAACTGAACTCATTGCAGTTTTGCATCCCAATTACATGTGTATACCAGTTAATCTGTGTTTATGTGATTCAAATGCATCCTGGACATATCAGACTTTATGAAGTCTGTTACATGTGCACAAAAGATCCAATGTATTCCAAATTATTAAGGAAACTGTGTATATGTAATTCCTTTGTGTTTTGTGCCCCACAAAGTTTCCCCAAAATACTTTCCTCCCTATTTTTTGTGTCTTTTCTTTCATTTCAATAGTAACTATTTGCCTGTGTTGTCATACATGGTCTTTATAACCTTTGATGTTTTTTTTATTAAATATAAAGTAGAAGGCAACTAAAAGCCCCTTTGAAAACATGTATGTATTCATTTTGATTACTTTTTTTAAGTGAATTTTTAAACAGATGTAGTGGTAATTGATAAGATCTTAAAAAGGATTTTTTTTTTTTTTTTTCATATTGCCACATTATTTTTTAAATCATTAGTTCCCTTTGTGTTTGCTGCTAGGAAAGATATATTATAGGAAAGTAAGTCAATGAATTTATAGGTGTTCACTCTATGTGTGCATATATACCACAGTATTGAATTTGACCAGACAAATATGATTCTGTTTCTCCAAAGTAGCTATTTTTAGTTTTACATTTTACTATAAAGAACAATGCATTTGCAAAAAAAGAAAAAAACACAATGTGTCTAGCTGCTCAAGAAATTAATTCTAAATTAAACCCACAATTATTTTGTGAATTTAAAGAGATATAAGGTCATATATATATTCTTCCTAAAAATGTACGTAAGTACATT
>CM021697.1:159243247-159276905 GCA_011074415.1 Stictonetta naevosa
AGCCTGTTTGTTGTTGTTGTTTGTTTGTTTTAGGCATATCTTCTAGTCCTGACAGTTTCTACAGTCTTTGTACAGATTGTGCAAATCTGTTCTCCCATTGAAATCAGTGGGATGCTTTACTTGGAAGTGTGCAAATTGCAATGATTGAAAATACTTGCAGAGATCAAGTGAGGAAAGGTTAGTTTGTGTGCCTGTATGTTAACTGCATTAACTTGTAAAATTGTTATTATTGGTATTAAAGATGTGAAATGGCTGCAGTTTTATTGGAAAAAAAAAAAAAAAAAAGTAAAAGCTGGATATCATTTTGCTTTTTTTCCCCAACAAAATTACATAATAAATGGAATTAGTATAAGAATTCAGAATTCTGACAATGATATTTATGGATCTGGACATAAGCCTATTACATAAATGCAAACTATGTAAAGCAAAGACTACATTTATAATTTGGGGAGGGGATGTCATTTTCATATTTAAATTAATTGAGTTCTGCTAGTGCAAATTTTACATACCCTAAAAGTGAAAGGTGGATCTGTGTGCTATGCCATTGCAAATTAGCTGACTGAATCATGACAGACTCATGGTTATGTAAAGTGGTTCCATTTTGAGTGGCATAATCTAGTTTTCATTGGATCCCATAGCAGAAATACTGTGGGTATACTGCTACACTGAAGAAGGCAGAAACTATTCTCACTCTAAGACCCAATTGGTATGGACATATTTCTATTCACATTACCTTGGATATTCAACATGTTAGTTTTGGAGACTGTTGGAATAGTCCAAAATAAAGTCAAAGTCTGAGTTTGGAAGCAAGCAATGTGGACAGTCTTAATCCCTGACCCTCTATGGATGTCTATGAATATGGCCAAAGGGACCATAAGCGTTACTGTAAGAGTAAATTAGTGGTCAGAACTTTTCTTTTTATGAGAAAGAACTGAAGCTCACTGCTTGTTGTACTGAATATTTTGATGTAGATTGGTGAGTGGGGCAGTAGTTTTAACTCAGGTCTCCACATGCTTAGGAGAGTGCCCCAGTAAGGAAGTAGTAGAGTCTTATTCATGCTTACATTGCTTTGCTCTTGGCAGAGGAACTTATCTGTGGAACAGATTTAACAAAAAGATAGGATTTTCTTCATAGGTAGAAAGGACAATGACTTAAATTTTTGGTTTAGATGTTTGTGATTGAATTTCCTCAGACAACAGATGGAATAGAAACTTCTACATCTTGAGATAATTTTGTGTCTAACTGTAATATTTCATCACCATCACTGTTGTCCATCAGTGGCAAAAAGGTCTAACTTGTGGCTAATTGTTTAAAAGGATGTCATAAGTACCTCACTGCTGGAGAGTGATCAGCAATCCCAGAAGTATCTATTCAAAGTGTAAAAAATCCTAATTTGTCCCAATTCTTGTCCCAAGTGCAGTGCCAGTGTCCTTAGAAAGTGCAGATTTAAGCTAGAAACTTTCTGTGTCATTTTAGATCCCTTCTCAGTGTACAGAGTTGTCAAGTAAATTAAATATATTATGGACAGACTGCCTAACACAAGGTAGTAATTCCAGTTAAAGGGAAGATGACTGAGTTAAGTGTTGTGTGACTTTTGAGTATGGTGTCATTGTAATACCAAAGTTCCTTCTGATGACTTAAGAAGCCTAATTTTTTGTACTCCAGTAAATAATAAAACAGATCCTAATCATGTATTTCCAAGAGTCTACATAATTCTCACTTCATAGTTAATATATTTGTAATAAAACTATCTGAATTGAAGTGCTTACAGGAGAAAAAATATGTCTTATAATTACTGAACTTGTTACCTACACAACGCTAATTAAAGCTCTTTAATGGATCTTAATTTGGACCTAAACTACACTTCACCAGGACTTAAGTGGTATGAAGTGCTGGTTCAAGACCTCTACCTGAAAATGAATGTCATCATATGAAGCAGATTTTTATCGTGCTGCAAGCATGATAAAATCCTTGCACACCAAAATCCAAAATGAATCAGGCTCTTTGTATATAAATATGCCGTCTTTTGCTATTTGCATTCCTAATCAATGCTTCACCACTGAATACCGAATCTAGGTCGGTTTTCTTAAAAGTTCCCTCAGTCAAATGTATGTAAAACAAAGCAAGTGACTAATCGTAGACTAAGTTTAAAACATTATTTTGGGCAAAATATAACTTTTTTGTTTGTTTGTTTTGTTTTATTTTTTTTTTGTTAGTCTAAGGAGTAATATGTCTTCATTACAGTTTGACCATACTCAAGGAATTTGATATCCGTATCTTTGTTTTCTAAGAATGATGATGTCATTTAGGATCAAAGGAAGATATAAATTTGATTCTTTTTTGAAGTTGCTGTTGTGCAATATCAATTCTACCCTCTAATGATATTCAAGAACATAGTGAGATCTGCTAGTCAAATAACCCACTTATAATATCCTTCCTAAGAGCTACGTGACAAAAGGCATTTGTAATTGTATTTACTTCTGAAAGATTATGGTTTATAGTTAAACCAAGAGAGGCATCCTGTCATCTTCAGAACCTGTTAAATGTGACAGAATCTATTTTTCTGCCAACTTGTGAAGACCAGGCAGAGAGCAAATTTGCTGTGGTCAGCTAAGTGTAACCACTGAGCAGGAAAGTGAATTTAATAATGCATTATTGTTCTTCACTGAAGGTGAACTGTTACAGTGCCTTTGTTATAGCAGACTTTGACTCTGCTTAGGTTTCCAGATGCCGTGCAGATTACCTGATTAAAATCTCTAATGCATGATAAAATGTTCCATGTACGCTTTTGTATTAACATAAATGCATCAGTTTTTGAGGACTGTGACACTAAAGCTAATTGGAAATATTTACTACTCCATTATATGGTGCATATTACAAATAAGGATTTATTATCCATAGAATAAATGATAAGCAACTGAGAATTCACAGGGCTTATAACTACACAATGATTTGGGGGGGAGAGGGAGTGGAGGTTAATAAAATGAGAGTAAATCTCATGAGGTCTATGATGGCACCTAAAACTCCTGAGAAGATGTTGAATGTTGGTTTTCTGTTTTCATGTTTATTTCACGCTGTAATTCAACCAAAAAAGAAAAAAAAAATCCTCCTGGCTAAATGCTTTTCTTTTTCTTGGTTGGCTCCTATCATCATTTCAGCACTTTTATTTCTTCTTTTTTTTTTTTTTTTTTAAAGCTTTCTCCTTCCTTTTTTTATAATATTTTTTTTTTTTTTTTTTTTTTTTTTTTTGATATCAACATCCAATTAAAATATAAAGCATTCACTTGTCACCAACAATCTGAATTATCTTCTTTTCCTAAGTGTAAGTGAATTGAAGTAAAATCTGCATAGGTTCATATTATTAAAAATTCATATCTGTCTGTCCAAAAGAAATTTTGTAATAATTAAATGTCACAAACATATTTTGGTGAAATAAACACATATTATATGTACAGACGTAGGTTCTACCCTCAAATCTATCACTGTCACCCTTCTTTCACTCTTATGGTGACCTGTTCAATTTGTTGTCTTTATCCTTTTGTGTACTGGTGAGAAATATACTTAATCATCTTAAAATTTTCAAGGTTCACATAGAAAGCATTGAGGGTAAAATATAATTTGATATGCATACAAATGCGCAGTATCAGATTGGTTTGGAATATAGGTCTATGGAAAATTGGTTTTAACAGAGCAATACAAGAGATATTCCAACAACCCACACCTGTTGTGCAGTTAACTCAGGTGAAACTGTAATAACTAATGCAAACAAAAAAGCCCCCCCTCCCCACTTAAAAAAAAAAAATATATATATATTATTTATTTTATATTTTTTAATTTAAGTAAAGATGATCCATTAAATGAAGTTCTGTATTACATTCCATTTTCTGCCTTCAAGGACCTATGTACATATATTTACACAAAACCAAATAGATTTAAATATAAAACTATTTTGTGTTCAGGAGAACTAATTCTGTGGATTGCTGCCTTCCCTTTGTGGATAATATCACTAGTGCTTGCTTTTTGAAGTATATTTACATCTTAAAAACATGAAGTTGAGAATCAGAACTGATGAGCAATATCTTCCATGACTAAAGAGACCCTGTCTTCTGCAGGGAGACAGATATATGGCTCAGAGATTTCAAATAATTGTAAGGACAGGCATTCATTAAACTAAAGTTGTCAACAGCAAACACTATTGGAAACAAAGTGAGGGAGGCTTTTCTTTCACTTTTGTTACAAGTATGAATATCACAATGGGCCAAACAGAGCAGAGACGCAGGAGGCTGGAGGGAGAGAATGTTAATAAACAGATCAATTGAATTAGAATTGGACTTTGGCAGGGAATGGTGGGTGAGAAACTGATAGCTTTTGACTTGTTATTAAATTAGGAAAAGATAATAGATAATTTCATAGCAGAATCAGCTTTTCTTTCTATATAGACTTTTATCCATATTTTTTTTTCAAACTAGATATGGAATGAATTTTGTTCCTCATAAAAAACAAACAAACAAAAACCCTGTGCACCTTTAAAAGGATTTACAGGAGAAAAGAATTGTCTGATAATTGTTAAACTGGGAGGTCTAATTACCTCCACAGTTAATTAAAACTCTTTAACTGCCCTCTTGGTGTGACAATGATACTTTCTCCTTTCTAAATGAAAGTGTAAAGGTTAAACAAAGTGGCAATCTAGCAAACAGCCTACTAGAATTTGTAATCTGACCCTGAAATCTACTGTTTACTTTACAGAAATTACAGTGCTGGAGTGTAAAGCAGGTGCAGAACACTTGATACTTTTGCCCACTGTTATACAAATGACTTGCATTTTACTAGGCACGTAGAATTTCCTGTAAAAAAACTCCAGAAACACCAGATTAACAAGGTGGAAAAATCTTTGTTTCTTGGCTGTGACCTTGGCAATGAGACAAAACGAAATTGGCAATGTAAGATATTTGTTGTACACAGGAGAAAAGGCTCACCAGTGGAGCCCTGCAGACATATCTCAACTGCTTTAAACAATTGTTGAAGTTATCACTAGTAACTGGGACATTTCAGCACTTTGTAACTTGGGACAAAGAGATATTTACTTTGCCAAAGCTACATTATACTATTTCTGAGCTTTTCATCAACTTTAAAAACAAGAGAAAAACAAAACAAACAACAACACAGACATATAAAACTAACAACAATTTATTATGGGTAATTTTTCATAAAATATGAGGCAATTATTCTCCCACAGTTTCCCCCTTCTCACCAGTTCAACATTAAGAAAATGACTACTAGAAACATTGGGCATCTGACAGCTATGAGCACAGGAAAGTTCTGAGTGTGCTGCAGGAGGTTATAGTATATGTCTTGTGAGTATGCATTATTGATTGCCTTAATAGGAGACACATACGGAAGTCAGTGTGTATGAAATTAACCAATCACATCCTGTGTCACATCTAGGACCAATACATACAAGTTTAGAAATTCATCTGGCCAATGCAATTGCTGTCCTGCATTTTTTTTTTTTTTTTCCTAATCAAGGAACACTCAAATTACCCACAATGAAGTTAAAAAAATCAACCTGTAGGGATTTATTTAAAGAGATATTTTATATTATAATTCTGGTAAAAACGACCCTCCAACATACCTCTTCCATGTGGGGAATCTCTAGGAAAGTATATACACAGCTATACACAGTCTAGTCTACCCTCCTAAAATAATGAATTTAGAGTATGTAAGTGTGTTTTCTTTTCTGTGTCTGTCTTCTGGTTTTCCTGACATGAGGACCTGTATCTGATACCTTTTTAATCTGTGATTGGGAAAAAGGGGCTTTAAAATTTGTTCAACAAAGATACATTAATATATGTATTTTGAATTAAAAGTAGTTTTCATCTGCTTGCAGGTTTTGCATTTCAAACCAAATAGCTACATATGTTCAATCTGTAGTAGTGTGATTTGTGGAACAGTAAAAGCATGTCCATTTTATATCGTATGAACTCATAAAAATAGAAATTCAGTGACATTTTAACTCCGTTTTCAAGGCACGTTTCTCCTTTGTTACATAGCTAAGCCACAATGTAACAGACCATAAATTCTGCTAAATACAGGAGAGCTAGGGAGTGAGCTTAAGCACTGAATTCTTGATTGTCCATACCACTTAACTGTTAGCTTTTAGCCTGGCTTTGTTTTGACTGCTACAATTAGCTCCCTCCAAAACACATCTGCTCTAGAAACTTCCTAGCACGAAATAAAGTGGACACGAGAAAATCTCACTTTACCACATGGTCAGAGATCAAATCAAAGCCCTCTTTTGTGTAGCACTACAACGTAAAAAAAAAAAAAAAAAAAAAAAAAAAAAAGTTTTAAGGAAAGGATAAGGATTTTGGAGCCATAGCTTTATCAACATATTTTATTTGCACCAAAAGAGTACATATGATACTGTCATCTTCATATGTGATTCCTGCAATTCATTTGCTTTCATTTAATATCCGAAGTGTTTAAGACCCACATTGAAAATCTGCAGACTCCCTTTCTTTGTACAAATTCTGATTTTAAGTAATTGGATTTCTTTCAACCTGAAGTTTTCTAATCACCTATTATTGCATACTTCCCAGACTTTTGGTGGATTTCTTGTAAAATGTTTGAACAGGTTTCATCCATTTATTTCACCTGAAGGGAGTCCTGACACATTAAACTTGTATGTTAGCACTACAGATGGTCTCTTGCACACAGTTATTACCCATTACTGTTTATACAAAAGGAAAATATATTTTTTAAGCCAGTCAATAGTTTTACTACACAAACTTATGCTAACTAAAAGTGGAATTTTTGGTTTTGCACAGCCCTGTTGTCTCTGGAGAGCCCTTAACCAGTCATCATCTTCAGTTTGTGCTTGATGCCTTCATGCAAAATGCCACTCAGATAGGATTTCTCTTTCAGCTATTAGGCAAGGTAGGATGTACAAAACATACAGAAAAAATTACACAGGAGCTGAGTAATTGACTTCCTTGATTGTCTATTTCTAAACAGAAATGTGAGTTATCAGTTTTCAATTTACATGCTCATTTTATCATCAGCTATATAGCATGGGCATCCATTCCTGTTAGATTTTAACAATTATAATTTTTGAAGTGGAAGACATAAAGTAATATATTAATTATTTATTTTACAAAACAATGAATGGAGATAATTCTTATGCTTAAGTTCAATATAAGTTTTGACAATAATTATTGTTTAAACTTGTTTGTAAATAAGATTAAATTGTATTCTAAGCTATCTAATAGACATACAAATAAAATAAATATTTCCTGACTGGTGTATAAGTGCTGTACTTAACATCATTGGAAAACTGGAATCTATAATATGAAAAGGGGTTGTAACCAACTACTTTTTTTTTTTTTTTTTTTTTTTTTAAGAAAAAAGCCTTCGCTGTTCTTCCATGTTTCCCTTTGTGCATACATTACCAACAGCCATCTGTGAGTTTTTGACTATGTGAACAATCCAAACAGAAATTAGGATACACACCTATGTTAGACAATATCTTGTATGATAAACTGTAGTATCATTGTCCCTGCTTCTAGGAGCTGAATTGTGTGTCACTGCTTCTAAGCACTGATTAAAATGGTATAATACAGTCAGTAAGTAGATACAACTTGATCCCACTTACAAATAGGTATGACTAAGGAATGGAATTTATAGCCCAAACACCAAAGTATACTGAACAATTTTTAATTGTAAGATTAAGGCTACAAAGATTGTGAAAGATCTGGAGATAAGACTTAAGAGGAGCACTTGAGGTCCCTTGGTTTGCTCAGCCCAGAGCAGAGCAAGCTTAGGGGAGGCCTGATGTTGGCCTGCAGCTTCCTCACGAGGGGAGCGGAGGGGCAGGCGCTGAGCTCTGCTTTCTAGGGACAGCGACAGGACCCGAGGGAATGGCATGGAGCTGGGACAGGGGAGGGTCAGGCTTAGTGTTAGGAAAAAGTTCTTCACCGAGAAGGTTGTTGGGCACTGGAATGGGCTCCCCAGGGCAGTGTTCACAGCACTGAGTCTATTGGAGTTCAAGAAGCTCAGACAATGCTGTCAGACACAGGCTCTAATTTTTGGGTGGTCCTGTGTGGAGCCGGGAGTTGGGCTTGATGATCCTTTTTGTTTCCTTCCGTCTTGGGATAATCTATGATTCTATGACCTCAAAATAACTTTTTGGTTTTGTTCAATCTATTTTCAGCATGATTATAGCATTACAGAATTATATTAAAACCTGTTATTTATTTATTTATTTGTAATTATCATTTCATTTTTTGTTTGCTTGTTTGTTTTTCCTTTTATCCGTTTCAGTTTATTTAACATAAAAATTTTATAACTAAATTCTTAATAAACTAAGACAAAGTATGATCATTTACTACCATTTTTTTTTTTTTTTTCCTTTTTTAATTTACCCAGTTCTATTTAAAAGATAAAGCTGGGTTGGTAGTAATATTTTTGTTTTCATTTGTAAAATTAAAAATGGGCAGGAAACAATCATATACAATTTAAAATGGACTTTACAGGGAGAATGAAGATTTAGTTAAATGATCACTGGTCTAACCTAAATTGTTTTTAATAATTTTTCAATTTATAAAGAATACATTTTTCAGTTTTGCTAGTATTAGAAGTAAATATCTGTGTTAATATAAATGAAAAATTGACCCAAACCAACAAACATTTCAACAACAGTGTCTTCAAGGCAGCAAAACAAAATAATTCCTTATATTTTTGCTTCATCCAATTTATTTATTCAGCTGAACACATTAACTGAATTAACAAACAACTGTGACTCTTTCTTCCATTATTTTTCAGTGCAGAACCAAGAAATTTTTGATGAGTTCACTGTCAAAAAAGTAACACACTTTCAAAACCAGATGATTTATTCAATGACATTTCAGCATGATTATCTTTCAGAAGTTATATACTGTTTTTCCCTACAGCTACAATCTGAGATTATTATACAAAATCAAATGTTGACAAAAGACCCTAAAGGAGCAATAAGTGTTAGTAGTAGTTCATTCATTGCAGAGTAGACAGAGAATTAGAATTTAATTCTTCTTTTGAATGGGAAAAGTGTAAGAGGAATTAGAGTATTTACTATGTTGCAATTAAAAACTTACAATATTTTTTCCTGGATAAATTGAATTCTAATTAAATTTACTGAATATTTAAATAGAGGAGAAAAATGAATTAAAGCTTTTAAAGCAGATGATGTTAGTCATTTATTTTTTCTTTTGATTTGTTTTGCATTTTATGTGGTTTGTTCTTTCAGTTATTGTATGTTTAGCCAACCATCAGCTCCAACCTGAAAGTCAACAATAATAAAAATGTAAATCATCATCAAAAGCATGCCTTGCAGTGAGAGAACATTTCAAAGATTGTTTATCAGTTGTTCATTTTCTCCTGTCAGATGTTGAAATCTTTTACTTCCCATCATATTGCACAGAAATGCAGTTTTACTGATAGTGCCTACTTGTAGCTAAGCTGTGAAAAAGTCACAATTTCATTTTGTAAAAGCAGTTATCACACAGAATACTGCAGACCTAGGTTATTGGTCCTTATTTAGCAAGCTCACAGATAAGATGTCTAATTTCCTGGCCAAGCTTTGTGTGTTTGTGTATGTGTGTTTATGTGTGTGTCTGTGGGTGGGTGGGCCCAGTAAAATTTATAATATTAATAAAAAATACTCTATACACAGTTTTTTCACTTGCATTATACAGGTATATGGAAGTAAAGTAAACACCAGCCGTGAAGTCACTGTGAAAAAAATAAGATTTTAATTATTAAATTAACTTAATATTGTAGTACAATATTTTTAAGTGCTACATAAAATTTTAATTAGAAATACAAGATGTGTGGACTACCTGACTTAACACAGAGCACAATTTAATACAGACTCAATCAAGTTCTTCTGCTGTTGATTTAAATTTGAAAAATTTCCATGTCTAAATTACAGCTGTTCTGAAAAAATATAGGGAAAAAATATTTCTTAACCATTTTAATACAGACTTCTGTAGTAGAAAATGTGCAGTAGAACAGAGGTTTTTCTACTATCTTCTTATAGATGGTTTCTGTGTTATATTAAAATAATATTCCTATTTTCAACTAAATGAAACCTATATCAACATTGGTTTTCTTAGTATTTAAATATACTAAAAATACTGACTACTAAAAATAACATTCTTTGTTATCATCTTGGTCAGATACAGTGAAGAAAAGATTAAAACTCCTGCTTAGTCTATCTGAATGAAAAGTCTGAAGTCAAGAATTATTTTGAGAACTTTGTTTTTTACATAACACAATGAGCAGCTTTTTAGGTGTTGGTTTGGTGTATTTTTTTTTTCTTTTCCATTTTGTTATAGCTCAAACTTTTGAAAGAAATGTAGCCACTGTAACAAAATTGTAAAATTGTTAGACTTGGTAGGAGAATGACATCAGTGGGACTTCTGAATGAGTAGACCAAGGTTTGATCACAATTTTTTTTTTTTTTTTTTTTTTGAAAGCCAAAACAGAACTTCATGCAAGAATTGAGGTCCATTCAATTGCATCTACTTTCTTTTTGCATTTTTCTGTTTACCACTGTGTTTTATAGAAGAAAAAGTGTATTCTATCCTGACGATCATATACATTGTGTAGTTACAACTGCAGTTAAAGTTAACACAAGTGGAAAAAAAATGTGGATGGCTTTCTCTGCACTTAATTTTTTCTCTAAATCTGTATTACCTTCTTAGCACAGCAAAATGAAATAATGAAAATAATATTTTTAATACTTAACTAATTAATGATACAAACATAGAAATGAAAAGGCAGTTATAAAAATATATGTAGCTACTATATTGCCAGGACATGTTAAAATGGCTGCATTCATACTTGAATTCCAAACTCTTTGCTTGAAACTAAGTTTTTGCATTTTAGTTTTATGCTTCAATGTGTTGCTTTTAAACAAGTATCTGTAGAGATTCTCTTTATGTGTTTTTTAAAGATTGTCTAACTCATTTCCTGCTGATACAAAATTGTTCCAGTGTCAAAGTAACTGTTTCAAATAGCTGACATCCAAGAAAACAAAGGGGACTGTCTAAGTAGGCTAAATTTATCACTTTCTATCATTTGCTCGTGTACTTCACAGGGAATATTTAAACTGTAACCTTTATTTGAAATGAAAGACCTACTGTACAGTATTTTATTTTCCTTAAAATTAGCAACTCTTTTAGTGGATTTTAGAAATCTGAACTCTGTAAGCATTATTTATACCCATGAACATCTGTCTAAAATGGCATAATTTCAAAGATACTGCAAAAGCTAAAGTTCATTTGTTAATTTTCTCTATTGTTTACCCAGGGACAATTTTGTAAGGCTTGAACTATAGTTATTATTCAGTTTCTCTCTTTCTCTTTTAATTTTCATTTTGGGAAGGAAAATAATGAAAATATAAACACATTTACTTCCCTGCAAAATAGGCACATCACCAGATATAAAATGAAAATTAAACATTTTATAAATTCTGTACATTCTCTCTTTCAAACTTGAACATTTCAGTTATGAGCTATTCCCAACTTCATCTTTGCTGAGATAATTTTAAAAGAAGTAGCCTTTATCTCATGAAGTAAATGAAATAGCTGTTGTCAGGTATATTAAGTAGAGTTTATTATTATTATTTATATATATATTTATTTATTTACCTCATAGCTGATAATAGAGCAACACAATTCCCTCTAGACTGGTCCTCCCTCAAGTTACAACTATGATGTCTCCAAAGGAATAAATAAATAAATAAATAAATATATATTTTAAAGTCATATCCTCTACTTCTCTGATTATTTTCCTCATTACATGTATTCCTATGCTATTATAAATCACATAAAATACTTCTTGTAGCTACAAGGCTCAAGGAGTATCTTCTGTGCTTGGTAATTATTTGAGCTCCAGAAATATAAAAATGTCTAAATCTTGCTAAATGAGAATCTGTGTTGTACACTAATATAGCCATGTTTACACATTTGAAGTTTGAGAAATGTAATCAAATAATCCCAATGCAATCATATCATACACAGTCTCATACACATGGATATAGTGTATATACAATGAAGCATGCAGAATATTGTTGTTCAGTACACTATGAACATCATGGAAGCCTGACCTTACCATATGAGAGAGGAGAGAAAAAAGATGTATCTTATTAAGCAATTAGACAGTGTTTTTGAGGACAATACCTGACTACTAGAGTCATCTTGTAGTCTATACCTAACCAGATGATAAGCTATGTTTCTGGACAAAAAATATCTATCGAATAGAGGGATTGATTCTGTTCTCATTGATTTCAGAGGTTTTTTTTTTTGTTGTTTTTTTTTTTTAAATTTCTGTCTTTGGCTCTTAATTCTGCTACAGGGAAAGATAAAGAGGGAAGTTTTCTGAAGTAGATAGAGACTAAGAACTAGGATTAAATTTAGAGGAAGTCCCACACCACTTGAAAGGGTCCTCTCACATAACAGCTCTGTTTCACCAAACAGTTGTGATGACAGCTTTGAAGGTCTTGGAAGAACAGATCTTTGAAAGCAGACATATTTTGGCCAAGTATTTTTGGCATATAATTAATTGGTATATAGACCTGTTGTGTGCTTCTAAACTTGCTGTGTTCTCCCACCATAGTATTCCCATCTCACAATTTTAGTTTCATATTCTCACCCTTACCTTGATGCACGTGTGTGTTACATTGCCATTCACATTCCCCATTTTCAAACTCAGTATCTATTTCGGTCTAGTTCAGTGGGGTTGTGTGTGGGGTTATGAAAGATTATACAGAAAGTGGATGGAGCAGGAAGTTCACTTCTGTGAGTTTTTATATGCCTTCAAACCTGAACCTGAATGTTTAAAGGATTGTTCTGCTTGTTTTTTCCCATGAGATTACTGTATAGGTTTTGGAAAATCTTTCACATTTTGAGACAATGTTTATGTTTTAGAGCTTGAGACCAAAATAAACAAACAAACAAACAAAAAAAAAAACCAACCAACCAACCAACCAACCAACCAACCAAAAAACCCTTACTCGACTCATAGAATCATAGAATATCCTGAGTTGGAAGGGACCCATAAGGATCATCTAGTCCAACTCCTGGCACCACACAGGTCTACCCAAAGTTTAAACCATGTGACTAAGTGCACAGTCCAAACGCTTCTTAAACTCCAACAGGCTCGGTGCAGTGACTACGTCCCTGGGGAGCCTGTTCCAGTGTGTGACCATCCTCTTGGTGAAGAACCTCTTCCTGATGTCTAGTCTAAACCTCCCCTGCTTCAGCTTGACACAATTCCCACAGGTCCTGTCACTGGTGATTAAGGAGAACAGATCAGTGCCTGCACCTCCACTACCCCTCATGAGGAAGCTGTAGATCATGAGGAAGCTGTAGAATGTGAAGCAGTTCTATTTCTTCAGTGCAGGATGACGTGGTTTATTTACAAATAGATTGTAGAAAAGACAGAGAATGATGGAATGACTGGTGAAGTAGCGTAATGAAAGGACAAGAGGAAATGGACAGAAATTGAAATACAAGAAATTCTATTTAAACATATAAAAAGGCTTTTTTACTGTGAGGGTGGGGAAGACAAGTTATAGAGTCTCTGTCAGTGGAGCTATCGAAAACCCATGTGGACACACTCTTAAGCTGGGGATGGACTAGCTGGTCTCCAAAAGTTCCTTCCAACCTGAACCATTCTGTGATTCTGTATATCAGTAAGGAAATGTTAACTGTAGTTAATGAAAGAAAACTCGATAAATATTTTCCTCTACAATTGTAATGTTTCTTCTGCTCAGGGGTAGCATGGCCTGAATAGAGGCAGTGGACAAATGAGATGCTTTCTTCATTGTGTTGTGTTCTTATGGGGGAAGATAATATAACAAACAAACAAAAAACAACAACAAAACAACAAACAGACTCACATTTATCTGAGAACACAAGGCATCTTTACTTTAATACTTTTATATTCCTAAACACTCTGGTCTTGTTTCTTGTGTTTTAGGATCCACATACAATGGTTTACTCTCTTACATGTAACTAAGTACAGAAATCCCATAATCAATTTAAATAGCCCAGATAATGAAGACCTTCCTTCCTTCCTTCCTTTCTTCCTTCCTTCCTTCCTTCCTTCCATCCATCAAAATCTCTTGAAAGAAAAGCAAACCTAGAAAACGAATGATTACGTAGGTATCTTAGCAACTATGAAACACCCTAGGTAGTGGTAAATAATTTCTTTTTAGAACTCTTTGCCTTTTAGATTTGGTTAACAAAACATCTATTTTTTTCTTACACAGGACTGATTTTACTAAAGCTGCATAAACTGAAAATTTTGGGAGTCTCAGGGTTTTCTTTAATGATGTTTCATAAACTTCATAGAATCATAGAATATCCCGAGTTGGAAGGGACCATCAAGAATCACTGAGTCCAACTCCTGCCTCCACACAGGGCCACCCAAAATATATCTGACAGCGTAATCCCAATGCGTCTTGAACTCCAGCAGGCTCAGTGCCATGACCACTGCAATGGGGAGCCCATTCCAGTGCCTGATCACCCTCTTGGTAAAGAACTTTTTCCAAACATCCAGCCTGAACCTCCCCTGTTCCAGCTCCACACTGTTCCCTCAGGTCCCTAACTTGAATGCTTTTAAGAGTAAGTCTATGTCTTCTGAAAGTAACAATTAAAGTTTTATCAAAGAAACTGGAGGCTGAAAAATTACAATTACCAGAGGTATTAATTTCAATAAGTATATTCAGTTATAACTATTATCATATAAATTAAAAATCATAACTGCATTGAAATTAGTGTATAAAATTTATCAAAAACTTTTGCAATATTTATCATCATATGAAGTGGCAAACACATGTTTCAGAGTTTTTAATGAAATATTTTTGACATGGATTTCAGACAGAGCTATATAATTGTGGACTAGTAAGCCTAACTTCATATGTGAGGAACTGTCTTTTTTTTGACAAGTACTGTGTGGTTCTTGGCTCTTGAATGATGACTTTATGTACCACCCAACCAGTGAAGTTATGTGCCATGTAAATAATATAAAAGTAACATGTCTGGAAAATTTGAACTCAAATTCTACCTTCATTAAAAACAGTTGGGCTTAAAGTCAAACTTTTTTTTTTCTTTTTTTTTTTTTCTTTTTTTTTTCCCCTGCTTGCAGACTGTGTTTTGTATTTGAGGTGTATGTCCAGCCTCCTGAACAGACTCATATCAGATGTGATCTGTGCAAAGCACAACAGCACATTTCTTTACTCTAGTGCTTAATCTACTTGCTGTCTTTAATTGAAAAAGGTTGGATTATTGTTTTTCATTTAAAGTTTTCATCAGCTTTTAAAACTGATAGTGCCTATATTCACAAGGGATTAAGGAAGAAAATAAGTATACATTTTCACAGCCTTTAAATCACATAATTTGCCATTGAAATTAATGTGTATCATCTTGAATTATTATTTGATCTTATACATAAGTGCTCTGCTATTTAAAAAGAGTCTTAATAACAAATCTACCAAAGGCAGTTCAAAGCTTTTTTATTATTATATTTTTTTTTCATTAGTATCTCCCATTTTCATTTCATTGCTTTTGTTCCTTACCACCTTCTTCATCCAGAAAAATAAGTAACAGCCAGTGTCGCTTTTGAAATGGAAAAATGTTTTCAAATCATTGGCAAAGCTAAATGACTTCTGACTGCTGAGATATGTTAATTTAAGCCAGACCAAATGTTCCTCAGCTGCAAATATTTGGTGTTGTTCACTGGGAACTGGCAAGATTTATGAGGGCCCAGTGGCAAAGGCTCTCTGCTCACATGCCTCACATTACAATTGTTTCACATGTTAGATGAGAAAAGACTGAAACAAAAAATAAAAAGAAAAAGAAACTGGGGTGGGGGGTGAGAAACAACTTTTCATAGTTGCCCAAAGAGGATGAGGACTTAGAAATACAGCTATGCTTTTTCTTCCTGTCAGTGAATCTTCTCAAAGAACAATTTAGCTGCTGAATTAATGTGGTATTCTCATGCCAATCTACATTCTTTTCGTTCTCTCAAAACATCAAAATCCATGTGACTGGATGGTTCAAAGCACTGTTAATGGAGCATAGAAGACTTTTTTTTTTTTTTCTTTTTTTTTTCTTTACTTCTAGGTGGTCAGTCCAAACCTATTGTAAACTGGTAGTGGCCAAAAGTTATTAACTTTTGGCTCTTTGGTTATTCTGAGAAATAAAATTAAGTAATCTTAGTTTAGTAATGAGTAGACAAGTATTTACATCTGAAATACCACAGTATCTTATGCTGAAAAACAGTCTTGATAAGGGAATCTTACACAGATAGGGCAGAGACCAATATGTCCTCTGGGTGGAGGCACCTGCAGGACAAGCATATCAATAGGAAAAAAAAATGTGGAAGCATTCCCTGCCATTCTGGATATTAGCTTGAAAGGATGAAAATTAGAAAGCATTCAGTCTGTCATAACGCAACAATAAATCCAACCAAATAATAAAAAAATAAATAAATAAGCCAGCATGGGGGAGTAGTGGTGGGGGAGGAGATGAGACAGGACACATTCTATAACCTATGTTTATAAATTTCTCTTTTTTCATATATGCTTAAAGGGAAACTTCTACCCTTCCTTTATATTAATTAAAAAAAAAAAAAAAAAAAAAAAAAAAAGAATTCCTGACTGGCTTACATTTATTTTTTAATTTGTAAGTGGCTGTAAAGTCTAAGGGTCTTACTGTAATTCTAAATACTCTAATAATGTTATATCTTTCTCTTTTCTGAAAGCAGAAGCCAAAAAGCAGTACTTACTGGTGTACAGATAAAAGACAGAGCTTTCTCTGCTGTGTTAAGCAACACATTGCCTGCCTCTTACCCATACTTTAAACCCTTAAGACAAAAATAGTTTTCCTAGTCTGTCTAAGGCTATTTTTGAAAGCCTGATTACTGCTTTCATACAGACAGATAACCTCAGCAATAGACATACTGGCTTACTATGGTTTAATATTGTACCACGTTTTTTTTTTTTTTTTTTTTTTTACCCCAATCCTTCCATTACCTGATAGAATAAATAGGTTCTGCCACAATTCACAGTGAAGAAAGATACAGAAGCTTTACTCACACTGGATCAAATCTACCCCACCCCATCTCCACCCTCCCCAGGCAAAAAAAAAAAAATCCTGAAGTATATCTCTGTAAAAGCGTTAGCTCACTAAGCTGAATGAGCATCAGTGCAAATTCATTCAAAATTTACTGTATGGATGTTTGCAATCAAAATAGATTAACCCTGATTATACAAATCAGCTACAGTGAAGGTCTACAAAGCACAGAAATGACTGCTCTAATGATTATAAGGTGATAACTCCTGGGCAGTGTTCATGGTTTCCACTGAAGTTGGTAGGAGCTGTGAGTGCTAAGTGTATTCCTAAGATTTTGAACAAGAAAGAAAAATGTCTCTGCAGGGGTTAAAATGCCTCCTTGAGCATTAAGAAATGATTTTTGCTTTTTCAAATATATGTAATGGTTCTCATAGACAAGAGAAATATCTTGAAATAAATAAACCAAGTGCTTTTTAAAATATTTATCAGCTACAGTGTGGAAAACTGTGATGCCTGTATTTGCATTTAGTCTGAAACAACCTATTGTTCCTTAAGGAAAAATTACACCATAAATTTGTGTTAAGTACTATATTGTTGTCCTTCACTGGCATAAAAAGAAAAAAAAAAAAGAAAAGAAAAAAAAAAAGGCTGACAGCCAGCAAATAAAAAAAAATCCAAACTCTTTTCTTGCATTAAATATGACACAGATAGTAAAAAGCAATATTTTCACCCTTGAAATGTTTAAAAGTATTGACATTCTGTCCACTCAATTGTCAGCTTGTCTTTAGAGATAGAGCTTCCAGGTTCCTAGCATTTAGTAAACTGACACTGATCTCTATTCTTCTTTAAACTTGTATCCAACTATGAGCAATTTTTGGCTTAAAATAAAAACCCCTCCATGATACCATGAAAGGTTATTTTTGCTGTGGACATTTTAAAATTTCCTTGCTATCCTTATGGATGTTTTCCAATCTTCCTAATCAGAATTGAATAAGCCC
This sequence comes from Stictonetta naevosa, assembly GCA_011074415.1. NCBI lineage: Eukaryota > Metazoa > Chordata > Aves > Anseriformes > Anatidae > Stictonetta > Stictonetta naevosa. Next base: position 159,261,363 of record CM021697.1, read on the forward strand.
TTTTAATTTTACTCTAAGCCTCCACAAAGCTTGAAAAGGGATTAGAGAACAGTATGGGCTACTGTTCCTTGTGGGGGACATGTAATTTGGACTTGTGCTACTGGAAAGGAGCTCCCCCATGCCACTGAGGGCCAATGAGGAAGGGGAAGCTGCAGGACCTATATGGAGGCAGAATTTGTGGAGTTACAGACAGATGTTGGAGTCAAGAGAGATGTCCTCACAAGTTCTTTGGTTATTCAGTGGAAGTTCACTGAACAGAAAAAAATCAGGTCCAAGAATTTGAGGACCCAGCCTTGTGTGCTTAAAAATGTATTCTGAGTCAGAATCCTTACTCAAGCAAAACTCCAGCAGAATTTAAATAAATAGTAAACAAGGCTAAAAGAAAATAAAAAAGTTCCTTTGTGTACCAAATAGAAATATAAACAAAATTAGCTGTATTACTAAAGGTTAAGGCAAGAAAAAGTATAACATTGTAGAATAAATTTCCAAGCCTTTCTAGCAAGAGCAATAGCATTACTTGATTCCTCTGCCATTATTCATATTGCTCTGTTTACTTTAGAGTGCTAGAAAAGTCCCTTATGATTTAAATAGAGTTTGTCATGTTTTACTCATATTGGCATAAAAAATCTTCGAGTATAAAATATCTGTTAAATTTCTATTTTCTTTCACTCCTGGTTAAATGATGAAACATGATATGTGGTATTTAACACAATAAGAGTATCATTAATTTTCTGCTAAAACATTTCTGCATATGGACATGTAAAATAAGTATCTACCATGCCATCAGTTGGTTAAAGAATCAAAATAAGGGTGACTGTTTTTCTAAAGAAGATTTCTCTGAATCTTTCCACCCACAGGCTCTGTTGAAGGCAGTAAATAGTCCATTTTTGTTAATGAAGCTTCACTCATACAGCTGGGATTGTTTAATATTTTACGAGTGTTACTTTGTTTTGCTCTCAACGATCTCAGGCAGTTAAGGATTTATGAATCGTGTTTTTCTCAGCCCATCTGCGGTTTCCTATCTTCCCTGGCCTTGAGAATATGTTTAAATTTATTAAAGCGAAGCAAAGGCTCATTATTTCAAAGGAGAGCCAAAGTGACACAGTGAATTGGTTATTAATGGAAAGGCACTGCCATAGGGCGATTGAAATTTAATGATATCCTACAAGAAAAAAATGAGGGTGTCACTTTCCAAAAAGTCATGCTAAATGCCAGCCTTTTTAAGGTCCTGCCGCTAATTTTATGCCTGCGCACAGTAATGTTTTCAAAAGCGTTTAGGAAACACGGACCAGTGACTGTACTGATTATCCTTTTCACCTTCTCGCCTGTTCCAAATGGGTTTGTGCAGTGAGCGATTTAATCTCTAAATATAGGGAACGTTGAAAAAAAATAACATTGCTGTTTTTCACAAGCTAAGGGCCTTTTGCAATCCTCCAGAGATGGACTTGCAAATATGCTATCTCCATATGCTCACAGTAAGCTCTCAAACTGGCTCATCACCAAAAAAAGAAAACAACAAAAAAAAACTTCAATCACTTTATTTCTTCTGATTTTCTGTCATTCAAGAGGTGTTTTAAGTACACAGAGCACATTTATCGAGAATTAAGTCACATGTGATACTGGGAAGATTAGAGAATATTTCAAATATTCAAATTCCTGAAATTTCTTCATTTTCTCCCAAACAGGCTACATTTTCTTTCAGAAAATGTTTCTTTCAGGAAAAGGTTTCTTTCTTTTTCTTTCAGAAAATGTTTCTTTTTTCCTGAAATAGCTTCCAGTTGTCTCTGGATTCTTTTTATTTTGTAATATAATGTTCATATACGTTTAGTCAGCCTGAAAGACAAGTTGTGTGATTTCCTGTCACAATCCAGTGTATTTTTCCCAAGTGAATGTTGTTTTTGTTGTTGTTTGGTTGGTTTGTTTTGATTGTTTTATTTTGTTTTAATTTGCTCTTCGTATAACTGGAGACCATACAGACCCAATAATGTGGTCTTTAAGAGACTTCCAGGTTGAAGAGGAAGATGAGGGGAGAAGGGAAAATACCTGAATTAGGACTGCTGGACCAGGCTGACAGAAACCTGTTGATGATGCCGGTGTTCAAGGGAGTATTATTGTTTAATGTTCCAGTGCTAGTATAGGATTCCTTCTAGTTACATGTTTAAACACACAATTTGCTACAACTATAACCACGTTTAAGCACAATTGAGGAACACAGACTGTGGATAAATCATGGATAACACAAGGTCTGTGTAAATGTCTGGACAGAAAATAGCTTCTGATAACCATGTCAAAAAAGCAGGCTCTACATTAGACACCTAACAATGTTAGATGACTGTTGCTTTGTAAAAGCAGAAGAACTGACAAAGGATTCTCATGCCATGACAACAAAGCTGCTATGGCTACAAAAGCTATTGTGTGACTTTCCTCAGTTCTTAACCATCGTGATGAAGAATCCCCTTTAGTGCTTCCTTGTAGCTATTCTCATAAGATATCAGCTTCCCCAGAAAGCATACAAATACCCAGCAGAGCGAAAAGGGATAGTAGTATAAAAGGATATTTAGTATCAATCATCCTACATTAATACAGAAGTGGTAGAAAGTATGTGGTGGAAAAAACACAGTAGGTCATCTAGTTCATCTCCCTGCTGGTGCAGGAAATGTTCACGATATATATATTCTAGCGCCCTGTCCAGTCTAGTTTAAATACGTCATGCAACTCATTTATATTTATATTGTAATTTTCTTACAAACATAAATATAAAACCAAACTCCAGACTTTGCCCTTGACAGGCACATTAGTAACAAATGATTTTCTAACCTTGTTTATGGTAAATTTCCAGCCATCTGCTGACAGGTAAACTTTTTTTTTTTTTTTTTTTAATTAAAAAAAAGAAAGAAGAATAATTTCAGTTCACAGCCTCAACAAATGAAAAAAAAGATATAGAAAAAAAAAAAAAAAAGTAAAATGGTAGCACCATGTTGTTTCTAAAAGGAGAAAGTGAGAAATGTTACCCTTTCTGGAGGCATGTTTCTGACAAACTTCCCCTGCACACAGCCCTGCCTCTCCTACACATAAGGTAACCTGTGTTCTTAAATATACCATCTGCTGTCTGAATGTCATAGAGATAGAGGCAGCATGAGAGTCATAAAGACTGGTAGCCATCTTCCTACTTCTTATGTGTTTATATATATATATATATTATTATTATTTTTTTTAAAGCCAAATTTGGAACTCTTGCTGCTATAAAGCAGAATTCTGAGGTTAGAGATTCTGTTTTCTTTAGTCTATGTAAAAGTTGCAGAGGGATAGTTATTTACAGAATGAAGCCACATGAGGTGAAATGAGTCATGGCGAGTGTCATTTCTAAGGAAAAGGTAGCAGACGTTTTCACGCTCCTCGATCTTGGATCCTTGGATAAGTGGGTGGGTGTTGATAACATAGCTTGTCCTATAGTCAGTAAATACAGTTTCCCTCTTCCTAGAACAATGTATGGAAACTACTAAGTGAGTGCACCTCACTGATTAACTCCAGTAAAATTCCAGCCAGATGGAGAGATTAGAAGGAAGAGTCAACTTCTGTGAGGTGCTAAGTGTACTCATCTCATCACTTACATCACTGAAAAGGAAGGATCTTGAAACTAGATGGAAGAAGTATTATAGCCAGCACTGTGCCTTCAGGGGGACTTTCTGTTGTCTGGGGTGAAGAGGCAGAAGTCTCAGAAAATAAGGTTGGTAAGACCAGCAAATACTGTGCAAACTGAAGCACTAATGGCATTTGCATAAAATTTTAAAGAACATAGAAAGAAATCGTGCCTAAACGGCTTACAACTTTGGTTTCTCTGAGCTTCCTGTTTTAACTATAAACTTATCATCCTATAACCTTTCTAACAAAGACATAAACACTTCAGCTACATATATTTTGATTGTTTCATGACAGTTTACTGGAGGCTTAGCAATGACAGATTTCTTCATTGTCTTTTTGCCAAAATTTGTCCTTTAAGTCATTTTTGTTGACTGCCCCTTTTAGCAGCTCACCTCACAATGAGAGAGGAGACAATTAATGGGAGGGTGATTTATCACTGCCAAAAACTGTCAAGGACTTCTGTTGTAGCTGGAGAAAAAGCAATTTCACATTATGGCATTTCATTCCGAATACATTGTATTTACAGCTCACAGTTTTATTTTCAGAGCCTATTATCAGGTGAAACAGTTGCATCTGAAATGTTGTTTGTGACATAGGTGACCTGTTAGGATTTGATAAGTATTTACGCCAGAGCACAAGGGGCTCACACATCTGCTGTTGGCAGAAGCAATGGAAAAAAATAACCTGGAAATGAGGCGTTTGATTTTTCTGGTTCCTACACTCGAGCATCTGTTGCTATAATTAAGTGGCATTCAGTAATTGCAGAGCAATGGTGAAATAAACATATGCATTCTTGCCAACTTTTAGGATTTGGTGTCCTTACAGTACGAGAGACAAGCAAAGTGACTTCAGCAAGAACAAAGGGTTCTGTAACAAAGTTTAACAATTAACTTTCCCATTGCATAAAGAGGAATTTTACAAAGAAAAAGAAATAGAAGGAGGAAAAAATCTAAATTGACTGGTAGCTTTAGTACATTTAAACTGATCACTGCAAGAGGTAAAGCGGTGTTGAACTGGGAACATGTTAACACTTTCCTGTTGAATGTACACAATTCCCTTGAGGTTGTATTTAGAAACTAAAAATTGTGCATGCAAAGGAAGAAGTGTATTGTACAGACAGAGTTTCTAATGAAATATACTTATTGAATTTGAAGAGGGAGTTGAGAAAATCTCTGCAAGGGCTCCTGCTGCCTTTGTTTATGCAGCAATTTTGGCATAAATGAAAACAGGACCTGGTGGTCAGGATTGGTTAAGAACAGTGGTTAAAACAGGCTTTTTAAAAGCAACATTTACAAAATATTAGTGAATCAAATGTCTATTATTTTGTGGTAAGATTCTGTATACCTTTTTTTTTTTTTTTGTTAGAAGCAGAATGAACAGGGTTATTTATACACTATACATAGATGTCTTTTTTTTTTTTCTTTTTTTTTTTTTCTTTTTTTTTTTTTTCTGAGAGAAGTTACAAGTCAGAATGCTGTCTCATATGATCAGAAGTTTTGTGATTGTATCTTTTGTCTTCTAAGAACAGGCTGTCCGACAAGTTATTTCAATAACACTCCTTGTACTAAAAATAAAAATAAAAAATGGATAATTGAATAGCAGTATCAATGTAACCCAAAAGATATGTGGCAGATGTAGCATGTTATAAATTCTGGGAAACTAAGAATAGAAGAGTCTCTGGCTCTTGCTGTCTGTCAAGGTTAATAAAGAGTGAGCATGAAAAAGAGCTATTAGTATTGTTTGAAGAGGCCGTTCTTATATATGCCTTGGTACTTTCTCTTGCATTGTCTGGAGCAAGTTTGGCATTAACAGTGTGTCTACCTTTTTGTCTGGAGGAGTAAATATGAGAATCTACTGCAGTGGGAAGAAAAAAAATGCAGTAGACATCTTTAATATGTACACAGATACATACAAATACATACACACATATATACATGTGTATTCACATAGATATATAAGGAGAGATAAGAAGAGGTGTAAAGTACATAAAGCAAGGAGACAAAATCTTATTTACAGAGGTGGAATGCTGAAAAGTGAAAATATCTGACAGTTCCTTCTTCAGTTTCCATCGCTCATATTCATTTCTACATGGCCACAGCAAGCCATAACAACTCAGTTCGAGCTTTAAAGAACTGGAACGTCACAGGATCATGATCTATATGATTTAGTTAAATGTAAATGTCAGGTTGCTTTTCTCAATTTATTGTTTAGATAGTGAAACAATGCTAACTAATTTTGTTTGTAAATACTAATCTTTTGAAGGTAGATATAGTTTTGTAAAATGATAGGTTGTTATTTTCAGTTTAATTTAATTAAATCTGATGTTAATTTTAGTAGCTACATTTTTTAAAAAATCTTGTTGTTATATATATTTTCATGGTGTAATACTAAAGAAAATAAACTGCTCAGACTTGAGTAGATTATTCTGTAATAATCTGATACTGATAAATTCATATATTGCTTAATTTGCTTAACTCCTTTTATGGAAGTAAGCTGTTAGATTTTTACAGAGTTTCAGGAAACTTCAGATATATTCAGATATATAGAAACAATGTTTCTAAACTAGATGAGAGTTAGGAGACTTTGGTTGTATTTTAGGCTTTGCCAATCACCTCTTGTGTGACTTTGGGCAAAGCACTTCACCTCCCCATGCCTCTGTTTCCCTCCCTATTTATGTACAGCAGAGTTCTTTGAAGAAGGAATTCTCTCTTGGGAGTTTGTACAGGACTTTGATTTCCTTTTTGAGCCCTAGGCACTAAAAATAAGTATTCTCACATTAAGAATTTCATTGTTCAATGCTGGAAGCATTTTATTTTTGATGGAAGAAAGCCCATAGACGGTGGCTATATACTCATGCCATCCTTGCATTGGCTTCTGTTCCTGAGCCATCTGAGTAGGGAATATAGCATTAGGACCTCTTATAAACAACATTCTCCTGCCAATATCCATTCTCTGCCTATTAAAAGAAAAAGATAGTTGTGAGAACTCTGTCAATAGTGAAAGACCTATTACGTCGACCACTAAAAAAAATAAAAATAAAAATAAATTTCTTAGAGGCTATAGGAGTGATTTTAATTGAGATTTTTACAACCGTTTGATAACACTGTTTTGATCACTGTATTTAGGGCTAGATTCCAACCGTGGACATAAAACCTTCAACTAATCCACTGAGTCACCCAGTCCCTGTCATATATTGCTTAATGGCCCATGTTGCCAGGAATTATAATAGCTTTCTAGTAATATTTTATTTTTATAAAGAAACTTTATGGGCACAAAGTCTTATATAAGTTTAAAACTCAAATTTGTAAGTCAGTCAGTTAACATAGAGCTATGTTAAGCTGAAGATTTTTTTTTATTTACGATAAGTGTGTGGAGTCTTAAATCACATATACTATAAGTTAATGACTAATATTCTAATTTTGGTTGGTTAATGTTTGCAGGGCACTTACAGATGCTAGAATAATCTCTAATGTTTTTGCTCAATCTGCTCTGGAGATGGATGAAATAAATAGTTTAAACTAATTAATGTAACACCAGCTGTTACAAGTGCTTGGCAGACGTCTGTGAGTTTTGATGGGCAGAGAGCGGCTGTTGTACTTGACTTTATTTTAGTACAATGTTGATCACAGTGTAAGCTGGAATAAATGACGAGCCAAAAGAAAGAACAGAGGATGAATTCTGTGTAATGCAAAATAAATATTGCCCTTTTTCTGAAAATATTTTTTGAGGTTGAGTGAGAGTTAGAGTGGACTTTTATTAAGGCATAAATGCTTTGACAGCAGCTGTGGTAGACATGGTCGATATTAACATGTTTCACAAATGCTGCAGATATATATATATGCATCTACAAAAACTCACGTTGCCTTTAGTTTCTAAAAAGTCTTCATGCTTAGTATGAGCAGTTTGGCTGCATATTTTATTTCTGCCTAGTAATTGTTGTTAGAAGGAAGAGCTGTTTACGACAGATAGAGAAATAAAAAAAAAAAAAAAAAAAGGTATTAGTTCTAGAAATTTACTATGTTTGAAGATAAGTAGTTGGATTTCTCTGCCATTTATATGCATTTGATTGTGTTGTATGTTCTTATTTATTTATTTTGCATTCCAGACAATAAACAAAAACTTTCAAGGTGCAAAACAGTTATATCAACCTGAACTTAGTACTCCATGAGATAGTCATAATCTATCAGTTCATGGGCAAAAAAAAGCCACAAAGCTAAAATATATATTTCTGATGAGAACTCATTGTTTCATCAAAATTTAATAAGAAATTTAAATATCCAAGTAACTTCTCTTCTAAAGTTGGAAGGTAGAATAATTGTGCTGTGACAGGGAAGCAATGGCTGCTACCTCTCTATGTGCCAGCATTAAGATAACAGTGTCATTGTACAAATTGTTACCTTGTGAATATGTCTAATAAGTTATTATAGAGTGCTGAGCAGATGGCAAGTGTGCTTCTGAAAGAATTGATGGATGGGATATGATGTCATCAGTGAGATGACAAGGTTCACAAGGTACTTGACCTCCAAGAATAAGTCCTAACTGGTTAGAATTCTAAATGCTGAACTTTTGTGACACTGGCTAAATGGGAAATATGTGCAATTTGTATTTCTTTATGGTAGTGTTTACCCTCTTCACTGAACTCCACATAATGGGATTTGGTCCCTGAAGACCTGGAGATATTGTTGGAAGGTTTCACCCTGTAACCTTCAGAGGTTTTCAAATACAAATCTGTACGTCTAAACTCTAACAAAATTCTACTGAATGATATTTATGAAGTCAGGTTCATATCTTATATATATGTATGTATAAAGAATTTAATCAAGAAGGATAATTAATTTAACATGCTCTCCCAAAAGAGAAAACTGCTGACTCAATGATAATCTACAAAGCATAAAATCATAATTTTATAAAAATGTACTTAAAATTGCAGTCTATCCTACTATGACAAGGATCTTAACAGTGTGCTAATAATTTTATGTATAACTAGGTTTTCCATCTCTAAGTAGAATTAAACAAATATGTATTTGATCTTCCTACCTATCTCTCTGTCTAGGCATCTTCCTTTTTATTCTGTTCCCCATTGTAGTTAAAGTGAAATTTACATTGTTGAAAAACAGGCTTCTCAGATAGTTCTCTTAGTTCTTTGCATGATTCATGAAATGAGTAAGGTGAATAGGTGCATGAGAAAGCCGCAAGAGAGAGAGTACAGCTACTTAAGTAGAGGCACTGCAACTGTGTCTGATATACACCAACCTTCTCCCCTTTGTTGTGTGGAGATTTTAGGTGCTTATTTACAGAGCCTGAATAACCTAGACAGACAGTGTCTACCTTTCATTTCTTTTAGGCATTCCATAAACCTCAGTGATTACAAAGTGACCACTTTCTATGTTTTTTTTTTTTTTTTTTTTTTTTTTTAATCTGGAATTAAAAGTTTGTATCTATACTTTGTCCATAGGAAACAGAAGCAGAACACACAAAACACAATATAGAGAGAATATATCAAAAAAGAACAATGTGAGCAATAGTGAATACTAAAGACATACTATGCCTTTCCTAGAATAAAGATTAGAGGCAAAGTGTTTGAGGTCATGTTTATTAATCCCTGAAATTTAAAACACTTTTTTTTTTTTTTTTTTCCCATTAATTTAGCTGTATTTGTCCATAATCAAAAGTAGAACAAAAGTAGAAAGATAGGAGGAAGATTCATGACCATAGTAGTTAGACTTTTTAAATCTTTAATAAAATACTTGCAGTTTCTTAAAATAATTATTGCCGTTTGGCTCCTTTGAAATGAGGAGATGTATTCCATGTGGAAAACACTTCCATTCTTTATTGATTGCAGAACAAAACATAAGTGCTATATACAACAATGAACTATGATAACACATACATGCATACCTGTTCTGAATCATTTATGCCATTTATTTTCAACACTGATGGTTCTTTGATATATTTGAATATTTATTTAACAATGCAATGTTTATTTACACAAACAGAAATGAGGAAACCAGATGAAAGTGCTACAAATCGTATGAATAAAAACAACATTTTATATATATATATATATTTCATAATGTTTTGTACTACAAATAAGTAAAAGTTGTATGCAAAATTTCTACTGGAATGGAATATTGTTCCATTTTAAAATAAGCTTGTAGGTGTAATAAAGCTGTTATAAACATGTTACAAATTATTTCTATCTCTCCTGTATAAATAAAATACTGGGGATTCCTAAATTCAGAATTACAACAAAACTTGGGATTGAGTTGTAAATGCTAGAGCAAGTATCAGTTTTAGAGTAATTACTTTGAAAATATGAATTACAATTTAAAGTTGCTATCTTTTCATTGATTTTAAATCCATGTGCTTAATCAACCAAACCAATACTACTGTTTTACACATGTTGTAGCCATGTATCCTGTTCTACTGGTATAGGAGTAACCTGCTCAAAAAGAAGTATTAGTATGGCAGCTAGAGATGAATCTTTAACTGAATATGTTCACTAACTATACTATACACAGATAGTGAATTGATTCAATGGATTTGGTTCAGTTCTTGTAAAGTAATATTAAAAAACAATACGAATTTTCTATATCAATGTCCACCAGTTGGTTAGCATAATTAAATAATACTCTGTCAAAATGCCTAAAACCATCAGATAAGTTTATCAAATGGTTTAATAAATTATTCATTTGAATTGTCAGTTTTTAATAAAACAGAAAGAATAGAATCCACATCACATAACCTATTGTTAGAGATGTATTGATTATATGGCTAAAGGATTTTCAGTAGCTAAGTCTTTTCTACCCAATCTGATCAGTGTATGTGTGTATGTGTGTATTTATGTGTATGTGCTAGAGATACAGAAAGTATTAATGCAAGGTAAATGAGTGTTCGCTGAGCTCCCTTTGCCATATGGCCCCTGTGGAGGATATAAGGCCCTGACTAGCTTAAGCTTGCCATATGGACCTGGTGGAAAAAGGTAAGTACAGAGCAAACCTACCATATGGATTGGGTGGAGCACTCAAAACTCTAAACACTTCTCATACACCAGGGCCTTTTACACAGAAGAATGTAAAAACATACATAATACATTACACAACAAAGTCATTGAAAAATGGATCAATTGTTTAGGTTTAATATGATGATTTCAAGCAGTGCCCAAAACTATATAAATAATCAGGGTTTATTTTGAAATAGTAAAGAGAATCATCAATCATTTACAACTGACTATTTTACTTTGCATTTAACATCTGCTGTATAATGGGATTGTACTTTACCACCCTTAACGCTGTATGAAGACAGAACAGCCAAAAATAGTGATAGGGTTAAAGCAAAGTTTCTCTGAATGTGTTCCCTTGCTGTCTTTCTTTCCCCTCTGATCTTAACATGAAACACAAATGTAACAGTTTGTATAAGAACTGTGAGACAATTCCTGGACTTAGAAATAGCTTCTGTATTCTTACTATTTTGGGCAATTAAGATCAAGCATAGACTTAGATCATTGGTTCATCTTTTTTTCCTTTATGGAACTGAAAGAATCTGTGCCAGCTGAAGATCTTTTTTTTTTTTTTTTTTTTTTGGATATCTAAGATGCCTGTTGCTTTTGTATTCGACAAATCTTTTACTTTCCATGCTGAAAGTAAAGTGGTGCTAGATAGTGGCATATTTTATAGACCATAGTGACAGTAAAGTAGTGCAGTAAAATGGCTATTATATTTCAAACCACTGGATTTCATTTTGATTATTTCTTATGCATTCTAATGTAAACACATCTTCAATGGTTTGAATTATTTATACTGTAAAACACAAACAAATAAACAAACAAAAAACATCCATGACCATAACAAGATCCAGGACTACTCCAATAAGGATTACACCAGAATATTGGAAAATGGAACAAATTAGAAGTGTATTTTTAAGACATTATTTTCCATTTTCTTATCCGTTTTGACAATACTTTATGTCTTGTTTTTATATTTTTACATGTGAAAATAAATGCACGGAGAAGAAGTCAAACCTCTTTTAGCTTGCAAATAGGTAGATTATTTTGACTAATATGTCCTTTCAAATTTCTGTAACAATCTTTTCCTTTTCTCAAACTGTAATTTTTCTCTACTGGTCTTCAGCTAGATCTGACATTTCAAGAAGCAGACTCATTTCTTCATATACTGAAAAGGGAGGAAAATTAATAATAATAATAAAAAAAGAAAGAAACAATATGTATTGCTGACAAAAATGAGAAGGATTGTAGGCATCAGTAAAATGTGCTGAGTTATAGAAAGCTGGGACAAAAACAAGGTAAAGAAAGTGATTCTGAATCACATTCTGAAGGTGATTTCTGAAAAAATAGAGAAGAATTTAGATTTTACTTTTTATTTTTTATTTTATTTTATTTTGAATTTGCTAAAAGAGCATCCTGCATCAGCAATACTCTTCAAAAACTGAAGAAAAGCACAGAGGCTGCTTTGACTTTCTCTTCGCAGTCTTTGGAGTGCAACAATTCACAAAAACTTTCAGGGCAGTCATTTCCTGATGCAACTTTTTCTCTTTTTCTAACTGGGCTAAAAGCCAACCTGTTATCAGGATACTGAATAAAAGCATCCACAAACATATCATGAGCTCAGCAGGTTAAAATAATAAAGCCTGTACTATTTGTTTCAGTGTGTTTAGGCAGTAATGCATAAATTATCATAAAGCAGTAAAGAGATTTTGAACCACTCTTAGGATTTGTATTTTGTTTCATTGCTTCTATTGCATAATATTATAATTGCTTAAGGAATGAAATAAATATTTCTTCAAATATATTATTGCCATAAATATTAAAGCATTTACATAAATTTTGATGTGAAGCAGAATTAGTAAAAAGCTTGGTTCCTGTAGTAGAGTTACAATACATATTTCCTTTACATTATGATCTAGTGTAGATAAAAGGCTGAATGCAATATTTAATTTCTATGGAGGATAGAAACTGGATCCTGGAAAAAAAAAAATTAACTTACCAATATGTACAAGGCATATTTGCTGTGCAGAATACTTTAATTTTCAGCTTATATGATGACTCCAAACTATTTTTTATCTTCTTAAATCAGTGCTGAATGTGACCCCATAATGTATAAAAACATAAAGAATATATGTATATTATAATATGTATTCTTATATATTAGCATAAATTACGTATTCAAAGATGTGAAGACATGCAGGCCAATTCATAGCTCTGTTTTCAAAAATAAAAACAGTAAGTACAAGCTGACTTTAAAGAGGATGCCTCAAATGGAGCAGAAAACATTAGAGGTAAAACTTCTACATTATTCTATCAGGGAACATCAAGCTAGTGAATGCCATAGAAATCTCACTAATGGACACATTCTGGCAGCTTGTTGAAGATGTTTGATGAATGAATTGCAAGAGGAATCATAACAGATGTAAAAAACACTTGCCTTTTCATTGTGAATTTTATTTCTCAGCATTCTGAGGTTTAGGGATTTTGGTTTGTTTATTATTATGGATTTCTGTAAGAATCAGGTATTCAGATATAATCTATAGGCAATGGGATGAGAAATGTAGCTATAATACTGTAAAGTAGTGTTTCTGATGTTATAAACTGAAACTCATATTGAACGCCCATAGGCAGACAGCCAAATTTCTATTAGAATATCATAACCATATAATCCAAAATGTGTACATCAATTATGGTCTACAACGTTTGCATCTGACTACTGGAACCATTTCATAGATAGACATATTGAGATGTTTATTATATTTGAAAAAAAAAAAAAAACAACCAACAAACAAACAAAAAAAAACACAAAAAACATTTAAATATTTTAAAAAGCGATTTAAATATAATCGACCATCTTTTATGTGAATGTGTATTTTAAGCCCCAAAACTAAGGAAGCCTCTATGCTATACTGTTGCATGATATTTAAAACACAGTGCACTCACTCTGTACTCTTACTGATGAGCATTTGTTAAAATGTGATGTTTTACATCCTTTTGTTTTTTCATGTAAATTGCTGTAGTGGCTATGAGAAGAGCTAAGATCTTGTAGTTACTAGATCACATATTTCTATAAAAAGTGGGTGTGTATTTCCATTTGGGTGCTTAAGTACAGATTGGATGCTACTGAACTGATGATGATAAAACAAGAGTTACCTTAATCTCTTGGAAATATGTCTTCTGGGCTTATCGAACATTGTCTTATAGTCACTTTCTTTTTCAAGCAGGGTTTCTTCCACTGCATTTGTATCTTTTTCTTACATACTCAAGAATCGTGAACTTACTACCCAGTAAACCCAAATAGGTGTGTTGGTTGAGTTGATTTAACTATTTTTTTTTCCATTACTTTATTCATTTTCGCTGTAGGAGTGAGGTGCTAATACACGTGGGATAGGAATTTTAGCATATAAAAAACTTGGGATCAGCTTTTCTCTGTATGTTCCTGCCTTGCTAGGCATTTTCAGACTGGTTATCTCATTAAGTGTTCTATTTAATATATTGTCAATCTGAATATTATAAGTACTTGATAGTATTTTTTCTTATAAAGAATAAGAAGTTATTAAAATCAAAAGTAATGTTTTGGATGCCTTACAGAAAAGTGAAGTATAAGAGAATATAAGAATATGTGTTTCAAAAGTATTGGGTTTCTGCAAAAAGAACTGTCACTGAGTATTTTACATATTTATCTAGATCTTGAGGTTTTCTCCTCTTTATTGTTAGAAGAAACATGACAGCATTCTGTATGAATGTCAACTGAAATAAGACACTTAAGTTTATCATAAGTTTATCAAAACACCTAGGTTTATCAATAGTTTCAGTTTTATAATTTCTGATCAGATAATAAAAATAAATTCTGACTTCTGGGGTGGAAGACCAGTTTAAGCCGCCATAAATGCAAAGTGTTTAAACATCTTCTGACTTCTCTATTGAAATTCTATGACATATTTATTTGTGAAGTGCAGTACTGTTTACTTTTGTGTTGCCTCCTTACACTGGGTGCCAACATGCCTGGGCAACCTCATCTGCTCACCAGCACCCTTGGGATTGGGTGTGGGATGGGTTATGTGTTGCTGAATGAATGACAACCGATGAGTGTTGCACAGACACTTCATTCACTGTCTATTCATTTTCTGTTTGGGCATCCAATTCATGGTGTCAACAGAGTACCAATAACATGGGCCATGTGACAAAGCAGCAGCAGCACTGTAGCTTAGTACGCCATAATTGCAACATGGCCAGATATACACTTCCTGAAAATGCTGACTTGCTGACTTCATTTTTTCCTGAAGAAAGTGAATATTAGAAATATTAACTGAACATGGACCAAAACAAACAACACCCAAAACAAACAAACAAACAAACCCCAACACCTGCAACACAAAACAAAAAAAAATATGCAAATACAGTGAAGCTCCAGGCATTACCATAAAACCTTCATCTTCAGAGTATTATAAGTTAACCAACTGTGCTTACCAAGAATTTCCTTCTTACTACTGTTAAGTTACAAAAAATGACTAATATTTCAGCTGGCAATGACAAAAATGCTAATATTATTGATATTCCTTATTTTTTAATCACCTTAAATTCCAAAATAATAGTTTTCAACTTTCATGAAAAATGTCCAGAGAATTATTAAGCCAAAACATGTTCCAATTAAAATAATCCATTAAAATCAAGCAAAATATATTTGTTACGTTTTGTGATGTTCTTTTCTTTCTTCCTTTCTTCCTTTCTTCCTTTCTTTCTTCCTTTCTTCCTTCCTTCCTTCCTTCCTTCCTTCCTTTCTTTCTTTCTTTCTTTCTTTCTTTCTTTCTTTCTTTCTTTCTTTCTTTCTTTCTTTCTTTCTTTCTTTCTTTCTTTCTTTCTTTCTTTCTTTCTTTCTTTCTTTCTTTCTTTCTTTC
>CM021697.1:159280257-159294287 GCA_011074415.1 Stictonetta naevosa
TCTTTCTTTCTTTCTTTCTTTCTTTCTTTCTTTCTTTCTTTCTTTCTCTCTTTCTCTCTCTCTCTCTTTCTTTCTTTCTTTCTTTCTTTCTTTCTTTCTTTTTCCTTCCTTCCTTCCTTCCTTCCTTCCTTCCTTCCTTCCTTCCTTCCTTCCTTCCTTCCTTCCTTCCTTCCTTCCTTCCTTCCTTCCTTCCTTCTTTCCTCACTCTCTCTCTCTTTTGCTTGCTTGCTTGCTCTTTCTGAAGTAAATGTGGGATCCCTCTTCTTTCACAATAAATCAACAGTTACAGATGAATTAAAATAAAAGAGCTTCTCAAACCTAAAAGCTCTAACTCCGAGTAAGGTGAAGTACAGACTTATAGAAAAACTTTATATTAAGGGACATTTGACAATGTAAACCAAAATCATAATTTGCAAAATGGAATATTTTTTTTTCCACAAAATATCTATACCAGATTTATGACAGTAAAAGGTGAAAATAGGACCCTCTTTCATCATTAAAATGCTAAGAATAGGCCTGTTTTAGAAACAATATATTTGAATTATTTTACAGAGAACAAAAAACCATAAAGATGCATTACAAAGAGCTGTTAAATGATTACAGAAAGGCAGTAATATGAAAGTATATTTTGAGCCAGCCATTATCTCTTGCTTTCAAATCCTGGCAATATCAACATTCTCCAGTTTGATTGGTGACCAGTCTGAACTTATTCTACTTGCTTTTAAGAACACAGAAAACAGAACGGCTACATCTATTCATCCATTATTTTAAATAGCTGTCACAGCTTCTGGGATGTCTGTTTCCATATTATCTAGTGAAAGAACAAAATAGAATGGCAACAAACCAAATATAGTGAAAAATCTTAGATGTATTTGGCCCAAACCAGCTGCTGTTCACAGATAAAATCTGGTTTGAAAAAAAAACTAGGTGATTTTTTGGAAAATGAGGAACAATTGGTTTAGCAGATGTAGCATTTGCAAATATTTTATAGATAAGTGTTGTTTTCAGACTTGCCTGTTATGGTGATTTAGTTCTTACATCAAGGCACAGATTCATCTCTGTTCAGATACTATAGAGGTTTCAGTAACAACTTATCTTATGCTTGGTTGTTTATTTTTATTTGCATTAATTTATTTATTTTGAATTTATAACATCACAGTTCTCAGCACAAGCAAAGGCAGGCCTGGACACTTCTTTGTTCTAATACTGTTATGCTCCCAGCTCTGACAATGGAGTAGCAGATTGACCCCCATTCCCCTCTTGCCCTGACTTGTCTTCATATGTTTTCTTTGATGTATTCAGACTAAAAATGCCAGATCTCTGTCTCCTAGCAAGGGCTTATCATTTCTGCAGTGTTGTTCCACTAGTAGGTTAAGGACAATTAGTATTTCCTTTGTAACAGTTTAAAAGATTCTAGGTTAATGATTATTTGGAAACAAAGATATAGCACTGGATTGAGAAAAGGTAACTTCTTCAGTAATGGAAAATTTTTAAATGCTTTAATGTCAAGATCTCATCTTATTTTTCTACTGCGATATGTGGTTATGTTTTAACTGTGTTTACAATTTTTTTCTTAATGCACTTTTTTCAAGATTCCCTCAATCATTTTTTATCTCATATCCACAAATGTTCATACTTCCTGTGTATAATATGTACATTTGCTCTGTTTCAAACATACTCACACTCAAAGTTTAGTTCACAAGGGACATCAAGAAAACAAAGTCACATTAGTCTGACTTTTTTTCTTCTGAGTTTAAGTTTCATTAAAATAAGTTCATAGTAAGTTCAGCTCTCTAGTCTTACCCATCAGTGTAAATCAGTGTAAATTTGTTTCTGTTATTTATAATAACATAAGAGTTTGGATGTTATTTTGAGCTCATACCATTCTGAATATCTTTAAATTTTTTGAGTTATTTTGCCTATCGGAAAATAGCAAGATAAAAAATGGTGCCAGACATTGTTAAGAAAACCTCTGCAAACATGCCTTAAGTATGCACAAAGTACAGTAAACAACATGTATTTATATTTAAAGTAGGCAATAGAAAATATAATCCCTTGCCTAAATTCTCTGATAATGCCTATGTTAGCAGCTTTCTGTATACCAACAATTGCATGGAACAGCACAGTTTTTAAGCATGTTAAAATCTATGGATTTTTTAAGTAGACGAATTTAATCTCATATGTTTTAAAATATTTTGACAGTTTGAGACCTAAGATATTAGCAAGATTCTATTTTTTTTTCAGAAGGAATGAGAGATTTTTGGCCCATTTCTATGACAAACATATGGCATACTTTTGCATTTTTATGAATCAATTCAATGATGTATAGTATTCTTTCTATATCATGCAAAACCAATACCTTAATTGAGATTTTTTTTTTTTTTTTTTTTTTTTAAGCATTGTATAGGAAACATCTGGGAAAG
The DNA here is from genome assembly GCA_011074415.1 of Stictonetta naevosa. Classification (NCBI taxonomy): domain Eukaryota; kingdom Metazoa; phylum Chordata; class Aves; order Anseriformes; family Anatidae; genus Stictonetta; species Stictonetta naevosa. Next base: position 159,282,681 of record CM021697.1, read on the forward strand.
CCATATTTGCAGCAAACTAAAATAGTATTGTGCAGTGTTTATCGATCTATTGCCTTACCATTTTTTTTGCTTAAGTTTTCTGACAGCAACTTGGGAAAAAAATAATCACTAATGATTCTTCACATCCTAATAAGATTAGAGAATGTGAATGAGCAGGATAATTTGAGAATAGTAAACTAGTTTCCAACACCTGGGAATACCTGACTTGTTTATCCATTTTTTCTAATGTGGTGAATATATCTATAATATTTTAAATTTTGTGAAGAAAAGAAAATTCATTTTTGGGGCCAAATTTCAGTATGTTGCTTTAAAATGACTACAGAGATATCCATGTTGTTGTGGGGTGGCATGAAGACAGACGATGGATTTATAGAGTAAATTTTTCAGATCCTGCTTTGAATCTCTGTAAGTTATTGTTTCAGTCATCTACCGCCAGTTTTTCATAGGAATCTGGGACCTGACTGGAAAATTTGGTAAAACATAGGTGACAAAATCTTTTTATGACTCTGAATGCATGGAAGCTTTCCTTGATCAATATCAATTTATTTCACAAAGCTTTTCTTGTTAAATTTTGAATTAAGACTTTGCAAGAAAACAATAATTATTCTACACATTCTAAAAAATAAAGGACAGAAAATGGGCTTTTACTCTTCACATAGGCTACTCTCAACCTGAGGCACTGTGAATTAGGAAGAACAGTTTCCATGGTATGACTGATCTCACCGAATATAGATCTTTCCATAAAAGCATGTCAGCTGATGTTCCTCATAAAGTCAACAGGCACTTCTAGAGGAAGATTTGCCTTTTGATGCATCCACATGAAGACTATAATAGATCAGAAGGATTAGTGCCTTAAAATGCCGTATGTTTCTTTCAACTAACCACAGAAAAGAGCTAAGTGGGACAAGCCCAGAAGCCTTTTTCAGCATTTCTGTGCAGGGATATTATGGGTGAGGCTTTTACTCTAGCACCATTCAGTGCTGGCCAGCACAACTGAGTTGGCAAAGAGATGGGGCAAGAAGACTGCACCTAAAAAGGGTTGCCAGAGATTGTTTCTGTGTGGAGTGTTGCTGGAAATGGACTGTTGGAATGAACTGGGATTGGAGTAACAGTTTTTTTGGTCTGTTCTGGGATTATTGAAACTTAAATTTTAAACCTCTGTTGCAATGGATTTAAATTTTCCTGTCCTTAGACTATTTCCACTTTAGAAAATACAACGCCTCATTTGAAGAGAGAGTTCTTTTTAGGAAAATAATATTAAGACTTTCGTATAGTGCATGTCTGGCAAACTATTCTGTAGTCAAAGAGGTGTGCAGAGTTATGTATAATATAAAGAATACATTCTAATGCCTTTGAATTGTATTGAGATATATGAATATGTGTCAGTTAATGACTGTGCCCTTGGTAAGATAAATATGTAGAGATATATGTATCTAAATATATGTATAGATAGTTTTCCTTTTGAAGAATTCAGATTAACATCTAATGCAAAGAAGTTGACCTAAATTTCTATACCAGTCTAAAAATATTTCAAATATTTTAAAAAAAAAAAAAAAAGAAGAAAAAGAAAGTGTAATGAAGTCTCTATTTTTTTCTGCACTTTATAATCCATTCACAGATTATCTGTGACATGTTAATCTTAGCGGTCTTCAAGCTGGGGGAGTTTTCTCTGTTGTGATGTGACAGCTGATCAGATCTGATTGTTATGATGATCTCACTAAGGAATTGAGCACTAATTGTTGGAAATGTCTTTTTTTTTTTTTTTTTTTTTTTTTTTTTTTGCTTGTTTGTTTGTTTGTCTGTTTTAAAAAGAAAAGGCAGTAATTTTAACCATGCTGTTAATATCATTTATTGTTCAGAATATGTTTTCATTGTGGGAATCAGGTATACTTTCTTGATTAAAAATGCATTGAAGATCTGTAGATTTTCTCTGTGTTGCAGAATCTTCTGATATGTAAATGAAAATATTAAGAGTGGGAAGGGTTAATTGTGTGGGAAGCCTTGTATTCAAATACTTCTCCTATACAAAATATATGTCATGCTAGAAAATATTCTAATGTTAGTCCAAATAGAACATGAACTAAAATGAGATAATTGGGAAGATGCCCATAAAGTCAGCCTGAATATATTATCACAAGTATATGTGAGATAATATTTGTTTTAAAAAGATTCTATGGCACTGTAAACTCAGTCTCATTAGAGACTGCATTTAAAAAGCTTATAAAGTTACTCATTAATGTTATCTTGTTGTATCTCCACAGCTTTTTCATTAAAGAAAATTCAGCAGAAAGCATTTTCTCCTGATAGCAGGAACCAATTTGCAATAAATGTTCTGGAAACCACTAGGGAAGCCATTACTGAGGTCTAATAAAAACAGACAAGCGTAACTTGTTCTATATTTTTGTTCCAATCACATACAGATGAGACCCCGCTCTCCACACCAACCACAAGAGACAGCCTGGACAAACTTTCTCTAACTGGGCATGGGCAACCACTACCTCCAGGTTTTCCATCTCCATTTCTATTCCCGGATGGATTGTCCTCCATAGAGACCCTTCTGACTAACATCCAGGTAGGCCTTTCTGTAGAGCAGCTTAAAGGGATGGAGAGGAGCCAGTTTTTCAGTTTTGTCTAAATTAATACAACCATTCTTGTCTAATCAGTTTGTAAGATTATTTGGATCAACTAATTTACTGAAACTTTCTTGTAATTTAAGATTTAAAGGAATCACAACAAATAAATGAATTTAGAAGCTGTCAGATACAGTACATATAAATAGATTGTGTATTAAAACACAGCAGAGCAATCAGTGAAAATGACATTGGTGTGTTTAACATTTATCTTAAATGTTCTTTTTATTACAGGCTAATGAAATGTATCTTACTGTTTATTTCATTAACTAAGCAGAGAAACATTTATTTAATAAATAGTTATTTTAAATTGCTGGAGTGCCAAGGTGGAAATGATAGTTAAATCTATTTGAAATGTGTCTCCCATAGAAGTACTCACAAAAAAAACAAACAAACAAACAAACAAACAAAAAAACACTTCTTTTATAAATAAGCTCATTTAACTTAAAGTACTGTCTTCAAAGAATAGACTTCAAAGGGTACTACCAAATTTTCTGCAGATTTCCTATGGGTAGTCAGCATGTCTATTGAGTGTACAGTACAGTCTGACTCAAATATTGTTCAAGGTGTACACTTGCGTGTAGCATGAAACCAAGATGTTAGTGTTTCATATTAGAATTAAGATCTTTTTTGTCTACAAATTCAATGATCATGTGTTCTCCAGATGGAATTTTTGCAACAATACGGTTGTATGTTGCATGCAGAAGCCAAATGATAGTGCAGGAAATAATGCAGCCATATTGTATTCATTATAGATAAGCCTTTTTTGTGCAGCTTTTAACTTCTAATGTATTTTTTACTATACTTTTTCCTGCTCATTCCTGCAAATGCATCAAACTAATTCTATTATATTCAACATACACTATACAAAGTAGGACCAAATCCTATTCATTTTACTTTTTAAAGTAATCTTCTTCAAGTTTATGACAATTCAGACTTGTTTTATGAAACAAATACATGATATTTTCATTAGTGATACTTTGAGATCTGATCATAAACAAAAAAACAAAAGCAAAAAAACCCATGGCATTTAAGAATTTATAGAAATTTATAGCAATTGAGTATTGCTGTATTTGCCTAATCTGATAGAACACATTTGTCATTGTGCTTTTAGAATATTAAATGTTAAAATCATAAAACAAGGTAATTCTGCAAAATACAGCATTCTTCTCACAGGTCTGCTGCAGTCTGTAAAGATTTTTTTTTTTTTTTTTTTTTTTTTCTCCAGAGGAAGAAAGAAAGTTAGTAAAGTGTGTGTAATGTTTTATCTATGCATGCATGTACAGAAAAGTTCCTAGTAATTTTTTTTTGAAAAATGTGTGCACTCAATGTCTCTAGACAGCAACCTAATGAGCAGAGCATTCAGCATCAACAGGTTAGCTAATCTTGTGATTGAATATGAAAGTGCTGCAGTACTTCAGGATAAATGACTAGGATTAATTTGCCAAGAATGCATTCAGTTTTGACTTACAGAAAATGTGAATGTGAAATTCAGTCATTGCTTTTTTTTTTTTTTTTTTCCTTAAACTGATCTTTTATGTTGAAGAGATAAAACAAAAGGCAAGATCATGACTCCTTTTTTATATTATTTTTTTTATTTTTATTTTTCTACTTCTGCTCTTTGCTTTGAGTTTCCATATCATGACAAATCACCAGTCAGGGTAAACAGGTGGGTTTTAAAACCCTTTGGATTTTTTCAGTTTGTCCCCATGTCTCACTACGTCATTCCCACAGAACTCTGGGAATTCTTTCTGGTACTATCAAGACATTTTTTTATTATTATTTTTATTTTTATTTTTTCCCATACATTTCATCTCCATCAGGACTACTTTAAAAAAACATTTTTCTCTCTCTATATATAGACAGACATTACAAATATAATTATATAGAGAGAGAACTGTTTTCCAAACTGTGTAGAAATAGTTAAGTATTATCTTTAAAACAGTAGAGTCTGTTACAATAACCTGTGCATAATAATGACAGGTTTTTTTAATTGGTGACCTAAAAATGGTTTCCATTTTCAGTGTTTTTTTGTAATGAGAGGAGGCTACCTCAGACAAACAGGTGAACTACTTTGATACTGACACTTGCAGAAGTGAATTTTACATATTTGACTACAATTTCAAACTCCTTTACAGGATTTTTGGAACAGGCGAATTTTGTACTATGGCCAGTGTTAGTAACATCATTTGTGACTATGTTAGGAAACACATAAGCACCACCTGAAATTCATGCCTCTAGTACATGAGTCAATTTATCTTTATTTTCCTTTGGCCCAGGTTAATTTTGCATCCTTTTCAGTGCAGAGGTGTGGATTCAAAGAAGACATGGAGCAGTAAGCTCCCTCACCATTCTCTTGTTCCAGCTCTACTAACATTAATGTTACCAGCAATGCACCATATCTGACTTTCTAGAAAAAGATCATCTGGGCTACTGTTTGTTCCCTGCCTCTGCCATTGAGGTGCTTTTGAGTAAGATAACAGCAAATCTAACCAAGGGCTAGATGAGTAGTTTTGCTAAACACTTTTTCCTAAGATCCCACATGACCAGAATACAGATGTGTCCTTTCATAGGATGGGTATATGTCTGCCTGTGAAATGCACATCTTTGTTAGGTGACCTGCCAAATGCAGTAACAGAGGATGCCTATATTTTAGGATTATGAGGATCACATGAATACATAAACAAGCAACCTCTGTCTACACAAATCTACACGGATGTAATGGTAGATACCTGTGTTGTGATACACTGTGTTTACTCAGTTGTGTGAGAGGAATAATAGAGAACATGTAATAGAGAACATGGGTGTCTCCAGAAGCTGTAATGTCTGTCCTGGTTTAAAATATGGACAACATAAAATCTAATATAGAACTTTGTCAGGGTGAGCGGAATCCTAAATCTGACCATGAGGATAGTGCTTTTGGGTATGTAAGTAGAAAATTTGTGAAGACTTCTGATATTTGAAAACAAAATGTGCCAAAAGTCTTGAAGGTGTTGAAGTTAGATGACGGCTGTCACTTGAGCTTGGTGTCTTAGTCCACTTACTTCTATTTTAGAAGTTTGAGTCATTCTTTAAAATTGTCCACTAAATGCTAGACAAGTCTGTTTTCCATCCATATTAAAGGTAAATGAATAATGCCTAATCAGTAATCTATAATTCTAGGCTAATGTTAGATATGTCTGTTTTCTATAGCTGTCATCAGATGTCTTTTAATATCATAAACATTTCTTTTTTTACTTCTCCATAAATACCTGTTGTGGTTTAACCCAGTTGACAGCTAAGCACCACACAGCCATTTGCTTACTCTGCACCCCACAGTGGGATGGGGAGAAGACTGAAAAGGAAAGTGAAAGAACTCATGGATTGAGATAAGGATGGTTTAGTATGAAAAGAAAAAAAAAAATAAAAAAAATAAAGGAGGATGGGGGGAGGGAAGAACACTACAAATAAAAACAATAACAACAACAACAAATGTTAAAACAAACAAATGAACAAGCAATGCACAATGCAATTGCTCACCACCGTCCAGCTGATGTCCACCTTGAGTAATGGTGTTCCTCTCTCCCTCTGCCTCCCCCATCCAACTCCCCCCAGTTTTATTGTTCAGCATCACATCATATGATATGGGATATCCTTTTGGCCAGTTTGGGTCAGCTGTCTTAGGTGTGTCCCTTCACAGCTTCTTGCACACCCCCAGCTTCCTCTCTGGCAGGGCAGTGTGAGAAGCTGAAAAGTACTTGGCTCTTTGTAAACACTGCTTAACAACAACTCAGTGTGTTATCAACATTATTCACATCCTAAATCCAAAACAGAACAACGTACCAGCTACAAGAAAGAAAATTAACTCTATCCCGGCCAAAATCAGGACTTAATAAATATCAATTTTAAAATAATAATAATAATAATATTTAATTATTTGTACATTGAAAGAGGAGATAATCACAATATACAGAATCCAGAAAAATGAATACATAAGTCTTACTGGGATTGCTGAGATATAAACAATTAACTGTAACAAATAGACACAAATAAAATAAAATAGATGGGGGCAATATATTCTTATTGAGAGAGCTTAAATTAAGTGATATCTTTTCCTTCCCAATGTATATTTATTGATTTCTTCCAGATTAAATTCTGGAAGTCTATGTGCAGCTGCAGAGTGGATGAAGGGTGATGGAAGGCGGGTCACAGCAAAATTCCATGTGGGTAATAGTGAGAAGGCTAAAGATGTTTTCATACCTCTCACCTTTTTAAGTCACAGCCCAATTATGCCAAAGTCTGTTACAGCCACAGCCTTTCATGATACTGCAATATTCTTGGGTAATAGTGATGTTATTTTAGGCTTTTAGAGTCTGAATATTCAGTCTTGACCCTGAGCTAAATTTCTATTAATATGTAACAGATGAATCAGTTTCACCATTAGCTATATTTCTCTATGAAGACTGCATTGTGTTGATACAATTTGCTGCTATTTTTTTTTTTTTAAGAGGTATGTAAAATAAGTTGCAAGTATCCCATTGATATTAATAAAATAAATGCATGATTATCAACTAAATTCCCTCATGAAAACAAAGCAAACAACTAGCTTTATTGCTGTGAGTCTCCTGTATTCTCTCCATCTACAACTAAATACACAAGGGAAAAATATTACAAACACTGGATAAAGTAAAAATCACAGTTTTTTTTTTTTTTTTTTTTTTTTTGTCTTCTGCTAAAATTCAAGATAAATTTATTCCTCACAGAAAATGTTAATGGAAAATATCATTTATATTTATACAATATGCCTTTACTTGTGATGAAGATATTCAATACGAGATATTAGAAAAATATCTTCCTAGAGTTATCTGTAGAGATAGTCAAGCTGTGCTATCTTAGCTTATGTTACTAAGTTAGCACTCAGTTACAAATTGCAGAATTTTACCTGTGGAAGAAAGTTAATACAATACATAATATATATATATATATATTCCCCCAACAATAATGAGATCACACAAATTATACGCAATTTCCTACCTAAAAGAGAAGTAGTGTTATTTGCAAGTGTTTTCACCAGGAATAGCTAATACTGCAAAGGAAGCCCCTGAGCTACAAATCTCTGGAAGCTGGAAGATTTGATGAGAAAACTTCTCTACATTCATGCCTTATTCTTTAATTTTCCTTTTTCACTCACTTCACTCCAGCAATTGCTGGAAACCAAGTATGGTCTTCTAGGCAGACCACTGGATTAACTAATAAGGCCATTTTTAAGTCACACATGACTATGTAGCTAACTGAAATTTAGTACCTGTAACACAGAGTAGATGAAACTAGAATGAGAAAAAGCTTCTATAAATCTTTTTTTTTTTTTTTTTTCCTACCATTTGAAAATATACCGCACATTATTTTAGTCATTTATTGTTATTATTATTATTGTTGTTGTTGTTTAATAGTGATTGATTGATAACACCGGCTTTAAGGCTATCTTTACTGTTTAATTTCTAAGGGATCAGTAGAAAGTCCTAACAAGATGCTGCTTTCAGAAATATTGGAGATATGTATTAGTTAGTGAATGGGAAGAAATAGCAATCATACATCAACTTAACTTTTTATTTAGAACACTTCTGGAGAATTTATCAGTGAAAAATATCAGAACAAGTAAATGAAATAAACAAACCAAAATCAGATTTGGCTATAAATTTCCAGGGAAAAAATGTCAACATGTTACATTACATTCAAATAAAATATATATATATTAACAGTGGCAGAGAGAGGAAGAATAACATCTCATGTTTAAAGCCTGGCTCAAGATAGTGTATTAAAAACAAATCTGGAACCTGAGCATGTTCACTACAATCATCATTATCCAGCCTCCATAACATCTGACCTTCCCTAAAGGGAAATATTTTCCTTTTGTTAATGCCCCGTGTTGCACTGCATTTCCCATTGTCATTGGCAGCATATTGATTTAATATCAGGTTAGAGGCTTAGCCATAGCAAATACAAGTTGGACATACTGCATTTTGTATAATCTTTTACAGATGATCCACTGGGAGAATTAATAGAATTTCATGCAACTCTGAAATTGCTATTCCTGTTCCAAGGGGCACTGATGATTTGTAGATGCTCTAATTTTTAGTTGATTTTCTCAGCCCCTTCTGCATTAAATACAGGGAGATACTGAACGTTTTCAGTATTTTTGCATTAGAGATGTCATTGGCAACAGCATCACTTTTGCATATGCATCAGTTTGGATCTCATGCAGACTTTTTTTTTCACATTGGACGCCTGCTGATGTGCACCGATTTAACTTCTAAAAATGAAACTTAATTTTGTGTAGCTTATAAGTAGTCCCTAGTGTGTCTTGGCTTCAAAAAGCTAATATTTTTCAGACATAATCAGCAGCAATAGGTAACGTATTACCATTAGCTATGTTAGCAGCAAGTTTTTTTTTTTTTTTTTTTTTTTTTTTAAAAAAGAAAGGTTGGAGGAGGAAGTATGGTGCAGAAAATGTAATATGCTTTTAGCAGCTTCATACTTTGCAGCAATTCTTAATATAAAGTTACACACATCATGCTACACTAGCATTATTTTCTATGTTTATTTATAATGATTGTTTCATATTTAAAGAACACCAAAATATTGTGTTTTGTCAGCCAAAGACAATAATAATTTAATAGCAATTTATTTTAAACTGCTACTGATAATACAACCAGTCAACACATTAAGTGGTGCCAACATTGGCAGCTTGCTAAATAATCTCTAGGCTTTGCACTGAGAGTACATCTTTCAAAGATAAGTCAACAAGAGCAATCAGAGCAGAAAATTAGAATTTGGTATTTTAGAATTAAAATACAGCTAAACTGAAGTTTTAATTGGGGTGATATAAAAGGACACTTGATGTAATGATCTCTTCCATTTGTTTCTAATTGTTTGTTCCTGATGAAGAAGAAACGTATAAGAATGTAGTTGAATTGAGTAAAGATGGCAGTTATTTTAGCAGGTCAATTTTATTGTTAAATATGATGAATTGCAAGAATTTTGAATGAGGGTGTTTGTAGCTTTAAAACTATCTGACAATATACTTTTCATCAACAAATACCCTTCATATAATTTTATAATTTCACTTGATCTAGTTTATTAGTGATTTGGGTGAATCACATGTTTTATCTAGGAAGTGATGAGTTGGAGATTAAAATATTCTAGAGTTCAAGCATAAACCAGAAGCAAACATTAATAAATAACTCCTACCTGAATTTCACAGTATTTCAGAAGCATCCATTACAAAAAACACAGTTTATGATGGTTGTAAGCACAGGTGAATGGGGTGTGGGAAGTAGATTTCAAGTGAACAGAAACATTAAAAAAATAGATTAGAAAGACATTACAAATGTTTCAAAATATATTTTGCTTTGTATATGTCTACAGAATTTTGTATTTCTCTTTAGGGAATTTTCTTTAGTAGTCACCGAGCATTCACCACAAAATACCTTTGTGTTTTGGATATTTTAGAAAAGCTTATTGTTCTTCTAAAGAATATTGCTAAAACTGGAAATATATTTGTAAGCACATCTGTTGAGTTTCTGTTGTTAGATATTTTCAAATGTGGTTCTATACTTCTGTAGTGTATATAATTTAAGTGACCATATGGACCTTGAAGTTGGAGGGTGTTTAGTTCTTTCTGCTTCTGTGGACTTCATAGATTGAAGTGTAATAGAACTGCAAAGAATTAAGCTCTGCATGAGACAACACTTGAGGCAAAAAAAAATACTTAAGAACTTAAGAATGAGGATGAGGAGTAATGAAAATAATAGGCTCTGAAAACAGAATTAAAAGAGGTGTTAGAAGGATACAGATTTCAAAGCAGTCATTAACATTAGGAAGGCTAGCAGGAGAAATGTGTAGACTAACACATGAAGAATGCTTTTTTTTTTTTCCATTTTTAAGTATCATAATTCTCACTTGTTCTTTTGGGGAATATTTCAAAGAATTTTAGTGAAAAAACTTGAAACCCAGAATCTAATTTAGGAAGTGTGCCTGAGTGGTGAGGGAACTCATTGCTAGATGGAGGACATGACTTTATATCTGTAGTACCTGGTTCTGAGGCCAGGTCTTGAGTGTGAACTTATCTGTTAGCAGAATGCTTCGCTAACATAACTGCTAGAGACCTCTCAGTCTCTTTTGTTGGCATTATTTTGTTTTATATGAGTAATTAAATCTCTGTTGGGTCTAATTAGCTCTATGAAGGTAAGCTGTCAAGAGATTTGCCTAAGATATAGTATAGTTAGGTTCATATCCATACAGGATCTTATATGCATAGCCATGCTTAATTATTGACTATATTGTGATATCTTCAAGAGAAGAGATTGAGGTGTAGACCCAAGAGCCTGACAGACAAACTTCTGGAGTATTGAATTATTTTCTGTCCATATTTATTTATTTCTATCCATCCTATTTTCTCTCCTCTTTTTCATAGCTTATCTCAGTGTCTTAACTAACTAGTTATTAGCTATGCTAGGTTGTGTCTGTTTCCTGTGAAAAGATTTGTGGAATTGTGGAGTTGAATTCTCAAGAAAAAAAATAATATAGACTGAATCATTATTTCCTGATAAAATAACAACAAAAAAAGTAGATTTTTTTTCTGACCATCCCAGGTCAAGAAAGTAAGAGACAATTATGTTTCGCCCTCTGCTGTGAGATAATAATTGTACAAGATCAGGAATGGACTTTTTAAGACAGAGAGATCTTCCTGCTTTGTAAGTGTCCTCTGCTTAGTATCCCAATAATGTAATCTTCCTTGGAAATAATATAACATATAATAATAACTAACAACAATAAGGAGCTTGAGTAGTACTGGAGACTGAATTTACCTTTCTGTGGGTGATAAATAGACTGCCAATTCTTTTTCTACAGAACAGATTTTTGTTTTGGTTAAGGGGAAGTTGCTGATATAGTCTTTTCTTTTCTTTTCTTTTCTTTTCTTTTCTTTTCTTTTCTTTTC
>CM021697.1:159294297-159306484 GCA_011074415.1 Stictonetta naevosa
CTTTTCTTTTCTTTTCTTTTCTTTTCTTTTCTTTTCTTTTCTTTTCTATCTCTTATGAAGAATAAACTGACCCTTATAACTTTTTCACATTAGTTATGTGAATAGCTAAAGGCCAGTTTGTGTGTCATCTGTGAAAACTTGACTTCCTACTTTTTACAGATTTTTGTCCACCTTTTATAATTAACTCTAGTAAAAATTTGCTGTTGATAATTGGGAGGCTTTGACCCAGTAACAGGATTATTTCATTTGTAAAATCTCACATGACTAATCAAAGATAAATAACAGAAGTTGTTTATTATGTCAGCTGTTCTAACATTCTTTAAACATTAAAATATCCAACTTTATTTTTGAACAGGGTCTACTAAAGGTTGCTATAGACAATGCCAGAGCTCAAGAGAAACAGGTCCAACTGGAAAAGACAGAGCTGAAGATGGAGCTCTTCAGGGAACGAGAACTGAGGGAAACACTTGAAAAACAGTTGGCTGTGGAGCAGAAGAACAGAGGTATCTTCATTAAGCAAACATAAATGCCTGAAATATATTTTCTCTGGAAAACTGATTTTCCATCATGCGCCTGTGTTTGATCAAAACTTTTCTCCAATGCTCATGTTATGTTTCTGCTGACTGCTATACAGTATACTTTGCACCCTGCCAAATCCTGTCTCTGCATAGGATCTTTATGAGATTTATAACAAATGTGCCTTTTTCTTGTGTATGTGTGATATTTGTTTTGTTTGTTTGTGTTTGTTTTTTGTTTGTTTTGTTTTGACTTGTTCCAACATATCAGTAATGCACAGCACAATTATAAATGCAGAAGGTGTAGTTGTGGACTTTGTCAGGTTGTGATCACTATGAAAAGGAATAGCTACTTAATACAAACACAACTTTTATCAAATTTAAGATGCTGCTAAGTGTTATGAATTCTTTTTTGTTCTTATGTTATAGAGTCATGCATTGCATATTTAGGTAAACTGTATGTCATAAATATAAAGGTAATAGTAATATGTAAGCCTTGTATAATGTAGCAGTTCAAACATGTTTGGAACAGCTAAGGTTCTTCTTGAAAAGAACTCACTGTAAATATATATACTTGTTAAATAATTCTTTATAATTTCATTATATTATTAGGATGATATAAAGTATATATGTTATATATAGTATATAGTTGACAATATATATATTATATATAATATGCACTTATATAAGTACAATTTTCTAAAACATTGGTAGTAAAGTTAAGGCAGTTTATAGTGATTCCCATAACTATTTGCATTATGAGCATGTTCCCATCTTCCTTTATGGCTCTCCTTTTTTATTTATATATATCTTACACTTTAATATTGTCTGATTACTTTACAAGGGGCAGTTAACCTCTGGGGCTAGCTTCCTGTTTAACACAGACCATGACAAGTCAGATAAATATTTTTTTTTCAAGGATAGAGTTATGGTTTATTTTCCTGTGAACCATTGAGTTAAGGAACCCTGAGAACTCCTGGATTCATTACCCATATCATTATACCTTTAACTAACATTCTACCTGTAAGTAAGCAATGTAATTCTATTTTATGGCTTGACCTATTAAAGAGTAGGACTGCCACATCATTAATTTCCCTTTTAAACTTATAAGAATACATTTTTAAAGACAACTACTGTTAACAATTATCACAACTGTGCAATGAATCATCCCTTTGTCCACAACTGATCTATTTTAGTCAGTACAATTTAATTACTTACACCTTTAAAGAAGTTTTCTAAAATGGCCCAGTTATTCTTCACATCCTTATCTACTTCTGTGTTTCACAACTCCTCAATCATATATCCCTTTTTTAGAGGACCCCTCTGACCTTACTTGCATTTTTCCATATAGAAATTAAGCACATCATTTAAACTAATATTATAAAACCTTTTTCTTTAAATAAAGATTCCTACATCCTGCTCTTGGACAGGTAGGTGGTGTCAATTACACTGTGCAACTTCTTTCCTTTTTTGTTTACAGCAAAGGGAATATCACTGACTAGGTTGAATTAGACACATATGCTTTCACTGGTTAAAATTAGGTAAAATTAATTTTGCTCAAAGTTCTATGTCAAGAAAGAGCATGTGATAGTCCTTTATTTTGCTTAGGAGAGTGAAATAATTGACAATGTTATTTTCAGCACTATGCACTATCTGTTTCTTTTATATGTATCATTCTAATGATGACATTGCACTGGTAAAAGAGTCAGACCAAAGAGGAATGGTTTTGAGCACTTAATAGTGGTATACAGTAAAGAAAATTTAATGAGGATGACTATCTTTAATAGTGGATACTTCTGTATAAAACAAAGAAAAATAGTAGATTATTCTTTAAAATGAGCAGAGCCAAATAAGAGAGAAACAAATAAGGTCAGATTGTAATTACTTTGAGAATTTATTCTTCAATTAAAGATAGAAAAATGCTTAGGAGGCTTTACCTGACATTAGTTTTCCAAATAGCAAATGTTATGTCTCAAAGAAAGTTTCACATCTTAATGGAAGCATGAGTAAAATGGGGAAAAGTGTACCATAGCCATAGTAAGTTAAGAGATATCCTATGAAAAAAACAAATACACTTAAAAAACTACAGCATGGAAACATATGCACTCTGTCACACACAGGTCTAAGCCCATTAGATAAATGGGATCTTCAGCACAAGGCAACCTGTATCAATGTCTGTCTTTTACTTGTCATGTTAACACAAGTCAAATATTACTTTTTCTTTACTGGCATACTGGCAAGATATCTTTTTTGTTTGTTTTTTTTTTTTGTTTGTTTGTTTTGTTTTGTTTTGTTTTAAATTATTTTTATTTTTTCCATTTGGGGGAACACTGTCACTGCCACTACTATATGTTCTACAGTGTTGCTTATTTACTGTACTGTTTCCTTCCTTAGTAAATATTCCAATTAGTGATTCCTAAGGCTGTAGGATGTCTCATCAACCAGTGAAAGTAGGATAATATCTCTTCTGTGAGCAGCTACACAGTAAGGGCTTGCTAATTCTGGCTCTGACTGCTGTAGTCACATTTACAATGTGTCAGCCATGATGACATTTTAATTCAGAAAGCAACATATGTCTCCTTCTCATTTACTGCAATCACTTTCAAAGTACTTATAGTGAAAACATTAAAACTGTGCAATGATTCAAAATGTATTTAGTTTAGCCTTTGTATAGATACTAGATGTTTTTTGACAGTGTAAGACAATATGCCTGTAAAGTAGTTGATACTATACAAAATGAGAAGAAGCCAGAATTCCAAAGTCTTGTATGTAACTATTTTCACTACAGGATATGTATTTATACACATTTTGTGTCTGAACAGTTTTGTATAGCAACAAAAAATATCCAAGGTTACCCAAGAAGCAGTTATTCTTAGTATATAAATGACATAGTGATAATTCCCTTTAAATAAATCATTATTATCACCAGCACAGACTACTGGAAATGGGGTGTATAAACTGACGGAAGTAGATTTTTATCCTTTCCAGCATTCCTCCCTAAACATGTTCAAGAGATTACTTTGGAGCAGCATACAGGGCTAGATAATTTTTTGTAGTCAAATGTAGTATCACCGAGTTTTGTTAATGATAATTTTTCTGTAGTTAATGTAAAAATAACTGTCTCTCTAGCAAAGGTTGCACAGGAAGATGTTATGGAAAATAAGCCTCTTATATGCACATCTCTGAAAACCCTAAACATGCTATGTAAGAAGGGTTTGGGTTTTGTGGGGGAGATGATGTGCTCTACAGCTTTTCATGATTTCTTTAGAGGCTCAGTTTGGCTTTTACTGAGTAGGAAAAAAAAAAAAAAAAAAAAAAAAAAAGTTCACATTACCCTTTTCCATTGGGGAAATAACCTGTGATATATTCCTTCAGTTAAGGATCACACAAGTTGTATTTTTGTGGTTGTAAGGTTGCAGTTTGTGCAGTTTGGAAGGAACTCACTGGTAACAAAGAAAAAAACATAATGGAGCTTCTTTTAAACAACCCCTGTATGATTAATTTATATACCAATCTTGCAACCCTTTTTCTTGTAGAATGTGAACAAAAGATAGAGGGAAAACATTTTCTAAATTAGTGCCTTCTACACTGAATTTTAGAAGACTCCTACATTCTGTGTATTTTCCCTTACAATTGACATACAAACTAATAGTTACGTGGCTAGGGGATCTGTCACTGTCCAGGTATTCCGACTGTAAAGAGTTTGTTATGAGTTCCTCAAGATTGGTGAGACCAGAGTTGTAAGAGAGAAGAAAAAATAAATCAATTAATTAAAAAAAAAAAAAAAAAGAAAAGACAAAGGAGAATATGGATCTGAAATAAATACAAGGAAGAGACCAGGCACCAAGAGGCTTGAAGCAAGCAAGCAGCAGCTTGGAGGACAATTTGAAAGATGAGGGTCTTTCTCTATGGAGTGAAGGGCACAGCAGAGCAAGGGCTGAGGTTCTGTTGCAACAGCACTGGCTGTTGGGGGAGAGAAGCCACAGGTGAGAACTTGATTACTCTGCATAACTATATCAGATGATGAAAAATGTAAATTTTATTGTTAGTTGCAAGGTTTTCTGATTTGGATATTCACAGATCCTCATATGTTTATTGAAAAACAAACAAAAACAAACAAACAAACAAAAACACATTATGCTATAGCTGAATATCACCTACAGTTTTCAATAGCATGGTATAGAACAGTAATTCTTTAAATATCCCAGTATGATTCCCAAAAATTTCAAATAGTTTAAGTTGATACTTTATAATTACTCAATTTATATAAACTGTTGCAGTTGTATTGTTTCTTAGAACTCTTAATATGTAATCATGAAGCCAAGTTTCAGATCTGAATTTGAGTATACTGATTTTCTTCTTCCTAGCAATAATTCAGAAAAGGTTAAAGAAGGAAAAGAAGGCAAAGAGGAAATTGCAGGAAGCACTTGAATTTGAGACTAAACGACGGGAGCAAGCAGAACAGACACTGAAACAGGCAGCTTCAACAGATAGTCTCAGGGTCCTAAATGGTAAGAAGCTAGTTTTTGCTTTCAATTTAAGTGCCCAAATAAAGTTGTTATATTGAAAATTTAAAGCATGGTGGGAGAGTAAAAAAAAATAATAATAAAAAAATTCTTCTTTCAAGTGATGTGACTCTCTATTCTGTTTTGTTAGTTTATATAGTATGTGCAAATAAATTCACTGCAGAGAATGTCCCAACTAGGACAATATTTTATTATTAGTTTTTTTTTTTTTTTTAAATATATTATTCTTTTACTTTTTCTTCCCAACTTTATGCTTGAATATCTATTACTCATTAATCTTCCTAGTCTAACAAAAAAATTGTCCTGGCCTCCAGTCATTGTTCAACATTAAAAAAAAAAAAAAAAAAAACTGACAAAGGTTGATTGTATTGTAATTCAGCTTTAGAGTAACAGGTTGTAAAAAGGGCTATAAGAATCGAATGAAATATGTGTCAGTCTTACCTTTCTATACTTCTAGACTCTCTGACCCCAGAGATAGAAGCTGACCGCAGCGGGGGCAGAACAGATGCTGAAAGGACAATACAAGGTAGGAATTTGCAAAAGGCTATAAATCTAGATCTTGCTATATGAGTTTTTCCTCAGCTTTAGACTGCTATTCAAGCATGTAGCCTACCATCTGGGCCACATCAAAACAAGTTCAAACAAGGTCAAGTTCATCTTGCTTGTTTATAAGGGAGAATGCATTTTGTGTTGATTTTCTTTAAATTAATAGGTCATTTCTGTTTATACAGTGGAATTAAAGAAGAATAATTAATTTGAAGCAATATTCGGCTGAATCTTAGACTTGCTTAATGCATTTTTTTTTGTGCATATTTATAGTTAGATTTAGGGTAACAATGTTTTCAAAGGCCTATTGGAAATATTTTGAGCCTTTTAATGATATGGCTAAACCTAATGGGTAACATTCAAGGGATGACGAGAATTTCATAGCCAATATTCAGTGACAGCTATTGAAAGGTGTGATTCAGTACACTACTCTGAACATTAAGAATAAATAAATTGTTTATTCCCTTCATGTTATTTATTTTTCTTTCATTTACCACATTCCATTATTTACATTTTAATAAAATGAATCTTCTTAGTAAACTTATACATGAAATACTATGGAGAGCTTTATTACTTCCCCTGTGAATCTAAATTTATACATATTGCAAACATCAAGATACTAGTAAAAAACAAATTTTTAATGTAGCATTTGTGTTATAATGTCCTCTCTAGTTAACCAGCTAAAGCTACCTACATGAATACTAAAAAACAAAATTAACATTTGGCTTCAATTGTAAATGAAAGTGCATTTTTCAAAGGCAAGCTTAAAATGATTAGCACCAGTAATCACTTTCAATTGACTTTATTTTCATTTTGATGTCAAACATCTTAACAGTATCATTTGACATCATCTGTGTCTTATTTAATCATTTTTTCTAATTCGTAAAGCGTTGTTACTAGTGTGTCACAAGGAGGCTGTAATAACAGAATAAAAAGTCAATAATCTTTTAATGTTTTGGGCATATACACAAATACAAAAGAGGCAACAAGTCCTTATGTGGGACAAACACACAAGTTTATATACATATATACAAGATTTAAATTGCATGTTATGTCTGCCAAGTCTGTATTGCAAAGGTCGGAATATGCTAGATTGAATGTTGCCTGGGAAGTGGGTGCATGTTATGACACATTCGTTGTTCTACAACCCTGTTTTTCTTCCCATAAAATGCATGCCCGATTCGAAGCAAAAATTGATGCTATTGGCTTAGTAAGAATCCAGTCATCATGCCACTTTGTACATCCAGACTACATTACTACATCCAGACATTTTATTATATTTTTTATTTTTTATTTATAATTATATTTATATTTATATTTATTTTATTTTTTATTTATATTATTATTGGCGGGGAGGAGGGGTACAAAGACAAACTTCTAATTTCTTTGGAGGCCATTCTATTACAGGAGTCCCTGCAATGTCTGAGTTCCTTGCAAACATTAATTACTTTACCTTCAGACCATACCTTCAAGGAAGCATAGTTTGGAATATTCCCATTTTAAACCTGGGAAACAGTCACAGAAAAGCAGAGATAATAAATTGCTTTATTTTCAAGTAACTAGGACCTGATTTTTCAGAATATTTTGCATTTTTTGCAAATGTGTTCATTGTATTCAAATTACTGTTCCCATTTAATCCAGTTTCCCTTTTTTACTGAGATATTCATAAGATGATCAACACATAATTACTAAGTATTTTGGAAGTATATATTCTAAAAGACTTGTCCCAGGCTACGTAGAAGTAGCTCTTAAACTTTTTAACCATGATCATCCTTTCTTTTCCAACTACCCTTTGCCTTCTTGTGCTCATTTCATATGTTTCCAATTGTGTAACAAATGAAATCAAGGTCTTATAAGCAACATTCTCAGTAATGTTGACTTTTCCTCGATTTATCTGTCCAAAGTGGTTCAAGGGGCAATAACAAACAAACAAACAAAACCCCACAAAATAACATAGATGATTATTTAATTAAAGACTAGAGCATAATGATCACTATATTGGATTATATTGCAAAGGCAACCTGAATTCTGACATTTCCTGTCTCTACTTTGCAGTATTAACCGAAACACATATTTAAGGAAAATAAATAAATAAATAATAATAATAATAATAATAATTGACTGCAATTTTTTGAAGTTTAATATATTAATTTCAATCATCATATAAGAGTTTGGAACTTTTAGATCTACCATGTGTAATATGTAGCCTTACAACAAAAAATATAGTTGCAGGAGCTTACTGTCTTTGTAAATCAGCTGTTATAGGGTGACAGGTTTCATAAACAGTTGATAACAGATGGGTAATGCTGTGTCAGGACTCTGTGTTTAGCTCCAATACTGAAAGGAGGATTCCCTTTCCTTTTTCTGTGTCCCCTTTAGTATGTCACACCTATACGTCTGTCCCAGTTCCTCGTAGTTTCTCTCTTCCCATGCAAATTCCATCTTTTGTCAATGACTAATCTCAGTCTCTTTCCTGTCTCAAAAAATGCTTTGTTCTTTTCGCCCCTGTACCCCCACTCCAACTTCCCAGTCCTTAGGTACCCATTCTTACAGTGTTCTTTCCTGAACTCAGTTTCATGCCACCCGGATTATTTCTTTCATTACAAGATTTTTCTCATCCGACTCTTTCTGTTGTCTCCTCCTCTTGTCCTGACATTTCTAGACTCTGCACTCCATTAACATTCCCTGTTACCAGACTTTCCTGTTTCGTAGCATATCTCAATCTGTCTTCTCCATTTATCCTGCCTCACTGTCAAGATCATATTTTCCTACTAGTCTATACACATTCTGTTTCTTCTTCTGTATCTGCCTGGGAAAAAGAACTGAGAAAAAAACAAAGATAATTTCTCTGTTCCCATTTCAATATTTAGCATGGCAATGGCTTGAAGAAATGAGGATAGAGAGTTGCAGGGAAAGAGCTGCTTCATTCAGCACCAAGATAAATTATGCTCAGTATAGATGGTCTCTTTGGAAAATTTAGTTGCAAAACTCTACAAAATCTTTACAGTGGGTAAAACTGGGAATTTTCCAACACTTTTTTGAACTTTCACAGCGACAACAAAAATTGTCCTTCCAATTTTGCAAAATTTCAATGATATTCATTTTATCTGTTGAATGATATTTTATATACTCTTGTACATACAATAGAAGAATTATTCTATAGAATATACATTATATTCTCTAATAAAAAAACATAATAGTATCTCATTAATGATTTCAGGTTTGGGGAAAAAGTGTTTACTAGGGAATTACTTATGCCTTTCTTATTCTTCTCAAATATATACCTGTATTTATTTGTATCAAAGCAGGTCTGGTGTGATAGTGTCTTTATGTACAATCATTTTTTTTATTTTTATTTTTATTTTTTTAAATTTGTTTGCTATATTGAGCATGCTGTGCAATTATGTAAGTAAGCAAGCAAATGTAGAAGGGAGAGCTACAGCATTCTGTGCTGAAATGAAACATTTGAAATACCAAGGATAATTTCAGCATTAAAGAAAATATTAGACAAGGGGATGTTTTAGAATAAAGATTCTATATATTATAAATAAAAGGATTCTTGTCAACTGGAATTTGTATTTAATGTTAATATTTCAGCTATCACTTTTGTGTGCAAGGAATAGGACTAATTTAAGTGTAAAAGATAACTGCATTTGTCAATAAATGGGCTATGTTCTTCTTTTTTTCATCATGTAGCACTCTTTCACCTCATTCAAATTCACTTTTAGTGAATAAAGTCTTGAAAGAGGGGAAAGATTAAAAAAAGTGGGAATTTGAATATGAGACTAAAAAGAAGTAATATGATTATTATTACTTTGAAATACTGGGTAAACAACAGCTTCCTGGGATATCTGTAAAATACTAAGAAGATAATAGATAATCCAGATGTGAGTCTCGGATATACTTAGATATTTTTTAACAGATACAAACAGATACTAAGTTGTGAGGAACTGGTATAGACATTAGTTTTAAATGTTTTCTTTCTTGCTTCTGTTTAAAATAATAATAAAGCAGATTATCCTCTTCTCCATACATATTGTAGGTTCACTAGATGCCTATGCCTAGCTCCCAATCCGGTTTCCCAAGACCCCCTCATACCACACAAAAAGGTACCATACAAAGATAATGTTTGACTTTTCTATACTGTTTTGTTACCATACCTCTTACTAAGCACGAGAACAATGACATTTACTGCTACTCTTACGTTTTTTTTTTTTTTTCCCCCACTGATTTTTTTTTCTTCCTAATCTGCTTACCTATGATGTATTTGTCTGCCTACATTATTATTTTTTCTTTTCCTCCATAAGTCCAGCATTCCTAATTTTCTGAGTCCCAGTAGTTTCTCTCCCAAATCCTATACATTCATAATCTTAATTGCATTTAATCACAGTTCCCTTTACACATTGTCTAAATTCATCTAAAAAAAAAATCTGATTCTGCACTGTCTTCCCCATTGACCATTCCTTTCATATGGGCCCTCATGTTTCCTTTTCCCAAATTGCTCTTGGTTCGGTGCTTTGTCCCAAAATTGTCCTGATAACAACAGGAAACTTAACCACATTCTCTATCTCAGGCTGATGTTTTGCTTATCTTCTTCACTTCTTTCTTAATATCTAGTGATTGCTTCACCTTGTAATTTTCTGTTTTCTTTTCAAAATTCAGCATACTCTTATGCTGGCTTCTTCTGGAGCCAAATTCATCATTCACTACTAACAGTCTTTCCTCCACATCCTGTTCAGTTTCCATGAATTCTCAGGCCTATTATTGCTTTTTCTTTCCCAAAATGTCTCTTTGTTTTCCAAGAGACCCTTTGCGCTTTGCTTGTCCTCCAAGTTTTCCTGTCCTATTCCACTATTTCTGCCAGTTTTTCCCTACTACACACTCTCCTCTAGCCCAAAATTTGTTCTTTTTTTTTTTTTTTTTTTTTTTTTTTTTTTTTAATCTTGTAGCAGATTATCATCCTTTCTCCAAATGAGTCTGTTAACTATTCTTCTGTCCCTTAGCAAAATGAACTTACGCTTTCTAAGTCCTTTCCCACAAACTGTTTCTTCTGGGCTTTATCCTAGTTCTTCACCTCTTCTGTAGGCTGATATTAACAGCACAATAAGGTATAATGTTAAATGGTTTCAGACTACCTCTTCCCATTGTAAAAAAGCCATTCAGCTGCCATGTGTATAAAAGCTTCCTGGACCATCTGTTCTACTCCATTCATAGTCTCTCTCAAACTCTTTTTATCTCATCAGCAAGCAAGCAGAGGGACTTTTTCCCTCCCAGAAAGGACAAGACAGGAAATGGGAATGTTGATCAGATCCAGGAATAGAGAAAGAGAGCAACTGCAACTCAGCACACTGACTGCATAGTCCTACATGAAGTTATTTTTAAGGTCTTTGAAGGCTACAGAGGAAGAGTGAGAAAGAAATTATGATTTAACTTTGCGTATACCAGGAACCTAATGTGTACATTTTACTGCCTAAGTACTAGGAAAAAAGCTGTCCTGCAGCTGCCCTCAATGTTAATAAAAATTGCTTAGATACAGCTTCAGTTTTCTGTATGAAAACCTAACCTGTTTTCTGCATTGTTTTCAAACTTGTTTAATCTATTTTTCAACAAGAAAAATCAGTGTAATAATCTCAGCAAATGATACTCTTTGATTCTTTCTTGCTATGTATCCGTTTGAAAGATAGATATCTAAAGGACTTCCACATTGAAAAATAACTTTTGGTGGTTCTGTGAGGCTCATGCACACAGTTCTATTTCTGATGTAAAAATCTTGGACAAAAGCATTCCTAAATATGTGCTATTTCTTATGAGATCAAAAACTTTATTGGAAAAGGCTATTATCAAGGCTGTAAAGTCAAGCATTCCAAAATTAGGAAATGGCAGAATTAAGGTTGTCTTCTGCACCTTTGTTCAGCTGTCTTTGTGTATGCATGATGATATAATCTTTAATTATGTGATTAGATACTGTATTTTGCACAGTACCTCATTCAGTACAGGGGAAAAGTATGGAGTTGAATAAATGGATATCTATCCAATATTTTCTTTATCTCCAGGGCTCAGTGTGTCTTCTCATGCTATATATATTACCTTTTTTTTTATACAACATTTTCATCATTAGACATCATGTTTTACAGGAGAGGTGTCAAAGACTTTCTCAATTTCTTTCATATATTAAATATTAATTTTGGCATTTCCTAGAAGTTGGGTGTCTTGCCTTACCTTTTTCACAAGTAAACTAAAATTCAGAAGTTTCACAGTGAGATGATATCTGTTATGGATAAAGTTGGACTTGAATCTTTAGATTCACAGTGATAAAACTAACAAAGTAACTAATGAATTGTAATAAATTATCCTGAGTAGTGTGGTCTAAGGAACGACCATTTTGACATGAGAGTTTTACAGATATTTGTTGAGATAAATGAGTATAATCTTGGGTTACATTTCATGCTTCCTTTCATTTTTCTTGCAATCCATAGCTCTTTTAGAGGTGTCTCTGTCAAGATTTCTTTTTCTTTTCTTTCTTTATTCCTTTGTCTCTGCTATTTGTTTCAGTCCTAATATCCATATCCAAGACTTATCATCTTTTTTCTTCTCTCTCTC
>CM021697.1:159306884-159318170 GCA_011074415.1 Stictonetta naevosa
ATATGTATATATATGCATATATATATACATATATATATATAAATATATTGGGGGGGGGGGTCTCATACAAATCAGGCTTTTAATTGAAGATTTCTATTTATATCCAGTCATAACTCCAACCTCTTTACTTCTTGCACCTCCTATTGTTAAGCAAGATTCAAGATTCAGACATTTCCAAATATCTCTCAGTATGCCACCTATCGAGGTACTTGTCAAGATTTCTCCGTTTAAGAGACTTCTCTTCAGATAAATTCACAGTACTTTCTGGCACTGTTTCCTGTCCCATGTCTTTCCTTCTCTTTTCAGCCACTAGGTCCTGTTGTCTAGTGAGTCCAAATCACGTGGTCCCCCAGCTTCAGTCTCAGTTACTGTCAGCCAGACATTTCTTATTACTAGCTCCCTCTCAGTGTCTTCCAGTGCCTGATTCCTGTCTGTTTGTCCAGCCTGTCTCAGTCACTTATTCTAGTCCTATTTTATTTTATCTCTTTATTTCTAAGTCCAACTGCATCAGAATTATTGCCCTAATTTCTCTAAATATTGAGTTTTATTTGAGTTTATTTTTGTAGACTTAAAAATTACTGTTCTTTACTAATCATAGATTGGGCACATATTCTTTTGCAAGACTACTCTCAAATTATCTATTTTTTGAAAACAGTTTTTAATATCCTCAAATGACGGGATATCTATTTCTTTTCAGATAAGTGAGAGATCAATTCTCTCTGCAGTCAATTTAACTAAAATGTCTTTTCTTTAGACATTTCTTCATTTATTCTTCCTGTGATATTGGCTATGATGGCCAGTGTAAGTTCATTTCTGTTTAGTCATTTTCCTTCAGTAGCTCCATCTTTCTCCCAGGTCTTCTCTTTCCTGTCTTTTCATTTATGTTTGTTCCTCTCTCTGTCCTGTTTCCTCTTAATCAAAAACAATTCAATTTTGTCCCACAGTTCCTCAAAGATGAGGTCATCCAACTGTATAATGTCATGTAAACTAATGGTCATATATTCTCTACAGTATTAATTAATTAATCCCAAGAAAATAAAAGTACTTGATTCTTTATACATTTTTTTATTGTATTTTCTCTAAATAAATCATCTTAGAAATTTTATATATATGTACACACATAAACTTGTAAATTCTGAATTTTGATTGAATTGGAACTTTCTCAACAGTTATTCCATTTTTCTTGCTGCTATGGCTTGCTACTCATGTTACTCATTTATTATTGTATGGGACTTCTAGCAGAAAGGTGCTTGAGTTTATTGGAGAGCCAGGGTTGTCAAACAGATTTATCATGTCATTTTCATAGTGAAAATACATTTTCACTTTCCCTTGTGACATCACTGCTTCTCAGCTAACCCACAAGAACATTATTTCAGCTTTCCTACTGTTATTTTCCCATTTTCCTTTTCCCTCTGGACTAAGTACCATCCCTCCCCTGACCTGTGAGGCAACGTGTGTATGTGAACTGGAGGTATATGTCTGCTGGTTGACCAGGTGGCTGACTAGGAGATACATGCGTTCTGAGGGATCAGTGACAAGTTAGATGTGCATTTTCTGCTGGACATCTTGTTGCTGCCTCTTGACAGCTGGGCAAATCAAACAGTACATGACGTTTCTCAGCAGCTGATGGGCCAAACAAATGGTTTTTCAAGCTGCAAGAGACCCACAGCCCACCTGTTGTGCAGGCCTGCTATAAAGGTTGAACATTTCATCAGGGAAAGAAATCAGGAGCAGGAAACAAAGCTGTCAGATGCCTGGAAGGCAGAGAGTTTTATTATTATTATTATTATTATTATTATTTTCTAGATAGATTGAACAACTGCCCAAGGAAACATCTGCTACTTAGCTAGGCTGTTTATGGAAACAAACAGCTGGCTATTCTAGACCTACAAAAATGTAAAAAGGTTCTGCAATACAGCAATGACAAAACAGTGGACTTCTTTTTTGGCAATGAACTTTACTGCAGAGTTCATCCTTGATTTTCAGGCTACTGAGCCTATTATTCCATTAGGTTACATTAAAAAATAATAATAATAATGATAATAAAAAAAAGGTACTTAAATGATTTCTATTTATTTTGTTGAGGAAAACCCACAAAAATGATTTTTTTTTTTGGCCTAGGATTAATCAAACATTAAGAAGGTCATACTATATTTATGAAATACCATGTCTTGTCACACAATGTGTGGCTTTCAGCAACCCAGCAATCTGTCGGAGAGAGATTATGAGAGATTATACATTTTTCTTTTTAACTTTTTCTTTTTTTCTTTTTTTTCTTTTTTTTATTTTTTTTTTCTGGTCTGTTTATTAGGTTTCTTCCTTACGTTTTCCATTATTAAGATTTCTGAAGTTCCATAAAACAACCAGTTTCAGTGTGTACAGCTTTGGTTGACTGCAGTCACAAGATATGACTGTCTCTGTAATGTGATTGTCTTCCTTAGTGTTATTCTAGGTATGAGTAGTGAGCTGAACTACAAGGAAACTGCAAAAAAGACAACAGAATGGAGCAAAGCTGTCACAGTGACCCACTAGGAAGTGATGTCTGCTGTCTTGTTATTGATATTTCTGTGCATGCCAGTTTGTCAAATAAATTGATGCATCAGCTAAAATGTATGCATGTGCACTGTTCAATTGTAGAAGCTGAAGGATAGATCTTCTCTTTCATTTTTCTTATACTTAAAAAAGATATTTTCAGATCTTGTGGTGTTAGAGGAGGGAAGCTGTTAGAAGTTCAGCATCTAACCCTCAGGGACATATAGTGGAGCTTCTTTACTAAAACCTTTTTTCTGGTCCACCCTATTCTAATTTTTCACTCAGTCTTTAAAATACTTTTTCATTAAAGATTGTTCCTATATGCAGTCGTGTACTTACAATGCTTCATTTTCCTTCTTATTAGTGCCTTAAACTTCAGCTGCTTTTTGACTGCAGAGTGTGGTACCTTGTATTAATGTCAGGGTCATGCACTTATTATTCACCTGTACAGTGCTACACACTTCAGTGAAATTATATACATAATAATAAATAACAACATTAATCCGTGTACACCTTGAATTTGATTACTGTTGCAGAAGGAATATGTTTGCAAATAGTTGCTCTAATTTTTATACAGTTTAGAAAGAGTGGGGCTCTCTTCCTGTTCCCAAATTTAAATATTTTATTTTCCTTGTGAAGAATGATCCTTTCTAGCTTGCTAGCTTTACAAGCTTACAAGTTTTACAGGCATTTGTTTTCCTTTTTTTTTTTTTTTTTTTTTTTTTTTAATTGTTTTATCTGTTATGGCAAACAGTCCAGTATAGTTCAGATTTTAAATCTAGACTGTACATTAGACACTTACAACACATCTTGCCAGTTTGTTTTTATAGTTGATATCTGAATACTCAATGAGGAAATATACAGTAAAATTTATTTTTCTTTGTATTTCCTTGACCATGAAGAAATACTGAATTATCTTACAGTGCATAGAAACCAAACAGTAATAAGCACAGAGTTAATAAATATATATGTATATGTTGCAAAGCATTCTTTTAGAGCTCCCTCATTTAGCACTTATACACTTAAATAAACTTTTTCACATTTTCTTTTATATCATTGTGTAGTTCAATTTACATGTCATTTTATATCTGTGTACATATGAAGCTTCTGGAAATCAAATATGTTCATGGCTTTTCTGCTGAGATAAATGATTAATCAGTCAAGGGCTTTCTTCCAACAAGGTACTTTAGTGCAATTTTAAAACAACTGTGTAAAATTAATGACTAAGCACAGAGTGAAGTGGGAAAATTCAGGACAATGAGAATATCAAATAAAACACACTGTGACCAAAGAGATTAAGATAGTATGTAGAATTTAATTCTTTTATTTTCATTAATTTCTTTCTTCCTCCCTACTCCAAGTTCATATTATTTAAAGAACAAATGAATGAGTTCTTACCTCAAATACTTCTGATGTTATCTTGCTACATGTGAAAAGATGGTCATTGCAAGCTACCTTCCTATGTATTTATGTTTACCATAACTACACTGTTCCCTTCATCACCTCAGAAGGCAACACAAACCTGAATAGTCTGGTAAAAATAAACATTTCTAACACAGTCTCTTCATCTGGAATCACTATTTTTAACTTCTAAAGAAAGAATTGAAAGACATTTTTAAAAAACAGGATGAAAATTTGATTAAAAAAATCCAACATAATTTCAGTGAAATAGCATTTCTATAGCCTATCATGAAACAGATAAAAACAAAGTGGATTTCTAGTTCACTCACAATGAAACTATAATCCTGTGCCTTTTATGCTGGGAGAGGTAAATCTGATGACTGTAATCTCTGTTTATCAGTGGTTGCCTCTACACTGTGTAGAGGGCTAACACTTTTCCTCCCCACTCCACCCTCTCAATGTGTTTACTACTTTTAAACTAGTACTGGAAAGTGGCACTATGTCAACTGTAATGTGTGTCATAAAGATAGTTTCTTGGCATTTTTTTTAAACTACCATAGAGATTAAAACAACAACAAAACCCACCTCTTGTGTATCATCCTCTTGTGTATCATCGTCCTAAGGATCTTATCCTGTCAGTAGTAGTGGTGATTTCTTCTTTGAGTTCATTAAGATTACATGGTCAACAGACCTCAAAATTTTGAACAGATTTTTCTAATAGTTGTGCTTTCCTTGTTACTTGTCATGTGAAGCAAGAGGGAGACAACTCCTATGTCAAAACAACAGAAATAATTTTCAGTTCTACTAAAGGTATCATGCTTTAGAGAACTTCTAGTACAAGTTAGTAGTCAGTAAGTTACTTTATCTCTTTCACACACATAAGAGTAAATCTGTTTCACAAGGAGATCCAAGTCTTCTTCCTGAAAGTGTTTGAAGCTTTGGTAGGTCAAAATAAATGTCAAAATTCAAGATTTCAAATTCAAATCAATTTTAAATTCAGTCAGATTTAAAACATCTAGCCTGGTCAGTGGCCCTTTCTGACTGTTAGCCACCACCTGCATTGAAGTAAGAAAAAAAGATAATTTCTTAGCAAGCCATGTAATGGAAGACATCTAATCATAGAATCATAGAATTGTTTGGGTTGGAAGAGACCTTAAAGACCATCTAATTCCAACCCCCCTGAATAGGCAGGAACACCTTCCACTAAACCAGGTTGTTCAAAGCACCATCCAACCTGGCCTTCAACACTTGCAGGGATGGGGAATCCACAGCTTTTCTGGGCAACCTGTTCCATTGCCTCACCACCCACAGAGGAAAGACATTCTTCCTTATATCTAATCTAAACCTACCCTTATTTAGTTTAAAAACATTATTCCTTGTCCTCTCACTACTCTCCATCATAAAGAGTCCTTCTCCAGCTTTCTTTTAGGCTCCCTTTAGGTACTGGAAGGTCGCTAGGTCTCCCTAACTCCTAATGACTTAACTCTCTCTGGGGAGATAGGTCTCCCCAGAGCCTTCTCTTCTCCAGGTTGAACAACTCCAAGCTCCCTCAACCTGTCTTCATGGGAGAGGTGCTCCAGCCCCTTGATCATCTTCATGGCCCTCCCTTTAATACTTCTATGTTATTCTTGTGCTGTGGACCCCAGAGCTGAGAACACTACTCCAGGTGGGGTTTCACAAGAGAGAGAGAGAGGGAGAATCAGCTCCCTTGACTTGCCAGTCATGCTTCTTTTGATGCATCCATCATCAATTTTCCATCTCATTTCTTCTTGTCTGAAACTCTGAAAAGAGGTTTCAGAGAGAAGATACCGTTATCTTCACATTTAATCTTAGAAATCTTAAACAAACAAACAAACAAACAAACAAACAAACAAATAAAATATTCAGGCAGATTTGAGATTCTCCAGGACATGTAACCACTTGCGGTTAATCAGGCCTATGAAAAATCCAGGACTTTCTGGAACAGCAACTGGAAGACACACAAGGTACAGAAAGTTGACTGAAGTTGTTGAATCAAGCCCTTTTGTCTCATTTAGAACAACTGGGAACATATTACATTCAGGATGAATGCAAGTTTCTGACTTATTACATATTATGAATAAAAAGTTATTTATTATTACATTTTTTTTTTTCCAAGTGGAGGGGTTACGCTACTCTTCCTCAAACATTTTCATTGGAAACATACAAACATTCATGGCATAATTTCTGTATATCTTTCTTTCCTATCTATGGACTAGTTTGTGTTTTAAATAGTGTTTTGCTGAGATAAGAAAACGTGAGATGTGGAAAAAATATTTTTGTTTGTTTGTTTTTTTAATAAAAGAGGCTCAAACACACTGACTTTTAAAAAAGATCTAATAATTTTTGTGATACTTTTACTGTATATGACTAATTTAATCTCAGATAGGCATTACCCAAGTGGAGAATGGGTCTGAATAAGTCAGCACAGAACTTTGTTAATATGACTTAGAATATTTTTTATATTTTCTCAGTTATTTGAAAATGTCTTTATATCTATGAATAACCTTCAACACTGAAGTATTTTCACAGCTGCTTTCTTTTTGCCATTTGCAAAACATAAAAAATAAATGTAATTTCACTGTGAAGATTTCATGAGTAATATGAAGAATTAACTAAAAAAGTAAAGGTGAACTTCTGCAGAGATTCAAGATAATTCATTTATTAAGAGTGCATGATTCTTTTCAATTGGTAGAATAAATATAAGTATAGAAACAAAATAATATTGTGAATCAATATGCAGGAAAACATGTTTGTGAATAAAGGTTCTTAGAAAGTGGACAAATTCATGAGACAACACTGATTTCATAAATCTACCAAAATTAACTAGTTCAAAAGTAGTCTTTAATATTATATATTTTCAGAGGGTAATTCATCTATTATAATGTTTCTGCATGAACACATGTTTTAGTGAGCATAGTTCCTTTTTTTTTTTTTTTTTTTTTTTTTTTCAATGATAATTCCAGTTTGCAGCCTTGTGGTCTGTCTCAGATAAATTGTTTTGAGCTATGCCAGGTGTAACTTGGAAGATAACACGTGTTATCATTGTAATGTCTGAACAACTTTGCAATCTTTAATGGATTTAATCTTCACATCAGAAAATACTCCTGTGATGAAGAATAAAGTAACTACCTTTATAGAGTGGCTAAGGATCTTGATCACAGGTATGTCAGAAATCTGTAGCAGATTGGGGACTGAACTTAATCTTGCAAGACTGTAAGTTTTTGTTCTGCCCTTCCTATTTGAGCTTTCCCTTTTACATGTTCCTTCATGCTCTCTCATTATATAGACATATGCAAAACTAGATGGAATTTCCCCAGTTGAATATTGGTGTTCAACCAATATTCATGTGAATATTTATGTTCTGGTAGCAGAATACAAGTAACATGTATTACTGTGCTTGTTCTGCGCTTTCTCAGACTGATGGCTGAACTCTGAATATCAGAGTAATGACACAGTGCACATGATATAAGTCTTTTCAGGTATTTTCATTGTTAGATGTAGATTTGAAATCCAAAATCATATGTTGCCTAGCATTATTTGATTATTGTTCCATTTGTTATAATTACCTCTTACATGTCAAGCTGGACCTATGTGTTCAGCTGTTATAAAAAATCTTATATAAACTCTAGATTCTCTTATTTCTAGCTACATACATATAACAAGTTTGGTTAAATATCTTTGATAATGGCATTTAAAAGATGTGAAACTAGAGTAAATTAATGGGAAATGGGTTATTTAATTTATATAGGATCTGCCAAATTCCTAACTCCAGAGCTCAATTGAATTTCTTCAGCTTTCTGGTGTACAGACAGGCTCAATACCTGCTACACTCTTTTAGTCACAGAAGTGAAGATAAACCAGTATTAGCTTTCTGTATGTCAGCAGCTAAAGACTAAGCATGCATGCATCAGTACATGCTTTCCTTTCAAAGTGGTCAAATCACACACAGATGTAACATTTAATTAAGTTTAGACATCAAATGCAAGGTTCTCCTTAAGTATGCTATGCAAACAAGAAGAATCAAAGGATCATTTATACAGAAGAGTATTCACAATATATACAACAATATAGTATTCAACAACAGCAAAACAATCCTGTAAGGATGCTTATTTGGAAGCATCACTCTAATTTGAAGGATTTTGATGAGGAGTAATGCACAAGGTGAAGTGTAAGGCAAAACCATTCAAATACTGTGTTTCTAGTTGTTAAGAAGGAAGAGCCAGTGAAGGAATTAAGAACAAGTGACAATTCAAAAGAGTGGACTAGGAAAATATTTTTTGCCATATGGTTTTGTTTATACCACTCTAACAGAAAATAAACTTTAGTAGGCAAGATATGAGGAGAAACAATGTGAATTCAAAGCTAGTGAGGATAGGAGATGAGGGGCAGAGGCTTTTTATGAAAATAAATTTAAATGCTATGTTGTAATGAAGAATCAGAAGTGACAAACAGGCAAGGTACTTTGATTTTGAACTTCAACTGACAGGATGAAAAGAGCGGTTCATGGTGACTAAGAGTCATACTAGGAAGAGAAGGAAGATTCTGAATGGTTGCAGGATTACCAGCTCTGTTTTCCCAACCATAGAAATATTTACACAGAAAATCAGAAAAGCAGGAAGAGATTTTAGGAGAAAAGGGAATAGGTCTGGAATACAAAGGAATAGCTGTGTTAGTTTCCAACATGGATATCATAGCTGAGTTTGTGGATTAGATTACTCAGATATGAACCACACAGAGGGAGACACTGGGAGGAAGAGCTCAGCCCAGAGAAACTAAAATAGAATGTTGAAGCAGACACCAAAAAGACCAAACTGAAAGAGATTAGTCATGTGGATGGAGAATAAGATCCTAACAAAGGGAGAATAGTATCTGAATACCAAAAACTTTGTATTAAAGGCTAGCCTAGAAAAATCTAGGAGGTAGGGTATAGAGTTGTAAGATATGGATAGCTGTAAGACTTGGCTAGAAAGAAGTCATTCAAGCCAGCCACATTTAAAAAAAGTTTGCAAACAAGCTGACTGCCAACATAACTTAGGGTCAAGAAAGACACCCCTGTATTTTGCAAATATTCTAGTCAGTCAACCATGTGTTAAACTTGCACATACCTACAAAATTAGCAACATGGTAGTATTATATCCACATTGTTAAAGAATAAAAAACTATTCAAAGAATAGTGAAGTTTCCAGAATTTTAACTTCAAGTTAAAGTCCTTCAATGCATTTCCATGAGGTTACGATAGTGTTTATAGCATTTATACACTGAGCTATAGAAATTTTCAAATTTTCTTAGACATTTTTGCTTAACCTCTGTGATAATTGTGTTTTAGAATTGTTTTAATGTCATTATAGGCAGTAATCCTATTAAAAAAGGGGGGGTGGAGGGGAGGGAGAGAGGAGATAGGCATGGCCACAAAAGTTTTCTCCTTCCTTGTTATATTTAAAGAAAAAAAAATATCAATTTAAGTCAGATGCTGCAGATTTGCTACCTAACTGAAAGAATAAATAAATCACTGCAGTTGACTCAGACAAAAAGTATATACACAGAATAAACGCAGAGAGGTGCCTTCAGTTAGAACTTGGTAGAAAGTTGGGAGGCATATCACTTGAGGGGTGGGGTTGGGGTGGGAGTTTAATATTTTGAAGGTGCCATAAAATGTTACTTTTACTTATGCATCAAACTATAAAATATGAAGTGTACTTAGCAGCCTTCTAACAGTCTGTTTTTTTGAAGAGTACCACCTAGTGATTTTCACTGCTCGTAGAAAACCTGGTTTGAACTGGTATAGGTGTTAAGAATGAGAGCAACAGAAAATGTACTTCTATATACTTTGTCAAATGCAAGCATATGTAGTCACTTCATGGAACAAGAAAACTTATGTTACTATATTTGGAGAGGATGTCATAAACTCTTGATAGAGCTATCTTTTGCTGTAGTAGCTTAAACTACAGTATAAGCATATTATGTGTTCAATATTGTATATCATAAAATATAGTTTAAATGAACAATATTGAAATCAAAGTTTCAATTTAGCACCTTGAGTGTATTGTCATCAAAAGCTTAGCCAGTTATATTTATAGCTTCATATTTTTTCATGAGGAAAACAGTTAAGAAACTTAGGGATTTCTTATGCTCTATACAATCTCAGTAGGTTTTAGAAAACAGAATTAGGTCCACAATTTTCTTTTCTTTAAGCCTACAATAAAATAAATAAATAAATGCCACTACCATACAAACTACAAAGGTGAAAAAATGCTGTATCTTGCATTTTTCTACCTCCTGTGGTTAGGGACAGAATGCAGACATGCCACAATAATGTTTTTTATTTCTACAGTTCAAACCATATTAATGAGAACATCATTTTGGAGAACTAATTATTTCTATTTGTCTTGTGTCACACTTTCTAATTCCCCTATATTAGCACAGCCAAAGCAAATTAATTGCTTTTCCAGCAGTTGAACCTTGTCCAAGAATGAGCTCACATTCTCTTCCAGTTTTTCAGTTTCTAGGAGTGCATTGTGTCAAAAATTTCTCTTGATACTAAACACAGCCCAGAGAATATCTTTACAGATTTCTGTTGCTGCTCACTTGATGAAATTTATAAGTTTAAGTGACCCACTAGGAAAGATAAAGTTCTTAGCTGCAAGATTATACATCAAAACAGTTAAAGTGAAATTAAAATTAAATGAATGAATCTCACTGAAGCAAAAAAAGCAGTAATTAATGGTTCCCTTAATTGTCTTCATAAAATATTTGCATGGGTCTAATTTGCATAATTTGCATGTATTAATTAATCTTTCAAAGGAATTTTGTGCTGAGAGAAGCCAAAAAATCTCTTTGTTTTATTTAAAATATAATGAAATATTTATCTTCGTTAATGAACTTCTCATCTTCATTAAAATAAAAATTGCACAAGTTTGTATGTTTTAAATGTTTTTATAATTGAAGAATACACACACACACAAAAAACAACAACAACAACAACAACAACAACAAAAACCCTCTTCAGACCTACAGTATCTGAAAAACAAACACATTATTGTGCATTCTGCATCATTTGGACTCCAGCAACATTTTAAATTTGAGAGCTCCTGTTCATTATACACTAAGTTTTCAAAGGATTTTACATTACTTAAATTCCCTGTTAATCTTTCTTTCTTTCTTTCTTTCTTTCTTTCTTTCTTTCTTTCTTTCTTTCTTTCTTTCTTTCTTTCTTTCTTTCTTTCTTTCTTTCTTTCTTTCTTTCTTTCTTTCTTTCTTTCTTTCTTTCTTTCTTTCTTTCTTTCTTTCTTTCTTTCTTTCTTTCTTTCTTTCTTTCTTTCTTTCTTTCTTTCT
>CM021697.1:159318270-159343276 GCA_011074415.1 Stictonetta naevosa
TTCTTTCCTTCCTTCCTTCCTTCCTTCCTTCCTTCCTTCCTTCCTTCCTTCCTTCCTTCCTTCCTTCCTTCCTTCTTTCCTTCCTTCTTTCCTTCCTTCTTTCCTTCCTTCTTTCCTTCCTTCTTTCCTTCTTTCCTTCTTCCCTTCTTTCTTTCTTTCCTTCTTTCTTTCTTTCTTTCTTTCCTTCTTTCTTTCTTTCCTTCTTTCTTTTTATTTTTATGTTTATTATTATTTTACTAGTGGGGATGAGAAGGTAAACTTTTTGGTATTTTCAACATTGTCACCCTGTGATAGATAACAACTTATACCACCAAATTCAGGTGAAAAAGGAGACAATGTTTAAAATACTGCTGGAGTTTGTACATTACATGTGGTTAGTTTGTATTCTGCTGGACTAACAATTGAGGAAAAACAGTTTGCGACTTACTGTCTGACTTTTAATGACTGAATGTGGAATAAGACTGATGACAGGAACAGTTACAGAAAAACAGTAGTTGCAGGGGACCTAGTTAAATGACAGATTGCAAATATCAGCAACTCTAAGACAGTATAGCTAGCCATTCAGAAAGAGAATATGAAGTGGAAAAAAAGTTTTATGCAAAATTTGAATATAGAAGTGTAAGGAGATGAAAAGAAATAAAGCACATTGCAGAAACCTATTTCTGTAACTAATAATAATAATAATAATAATAATGTAAGAGGACAATGATTAGTTTTTAGGGACAAAGGTGAAGGCTGTTACTTAAAAAGGAGACCAACTAGCATCCCAAGGTAATGTGTCAGCTACTTAATATTGTTGGAAATAGTGACTGTGGGGAAAGAAGTGTGGTTAAAACAAAATTGCTTCTATACAAATTTTAACATTGTATGTAATAAGATTTGTGAATTTGAGTGGTGTTTTTTTTATTTGTTTGTTTTTTCAAGTATAATATTATTGGAATAATAAAAGTATACTTGAAGTAAGGAGAAGTTTGGGGATTTAGAATACAAAGAAACTTTATTTGCACAATGAAACAGTACAATGGGATTTGTACTCATTTTCAATATGATAGCATATGCTTAAATCCTTGAACAGATAGTTTATAAACATATTAATGTGTTTGAATTCATTTTAGACATGCAATACTGTGGAAAGCCAGTCCTGCAGAGATAGGAAAGTAGGAGCTCTTTAAGAGTTCTTTTAGGATACATCACTAAGTATTTAAAAGAAATAAAGAAACAGGATGTTTAAGTTATTGAGACTGTATACAGAGTCATATATTTGCTACATTATACTATATCTTTTTCAACTGATAAAATATAGTGGAACGTTGCTGATAGATACTATAATGGTAGTACTGATATTGCTTTGTATTATAAAGATGTGGAATTAGTGGAATAGCTGCTGAGGCAACGTGATTATCTATAAAATACCCAAACAATATTGGTGGAACTGATATGTTTTGCTTCACACATTTGTGAGGTAGATGTCTTCATCTGAACTAGCTGGCTGGACTCCTATTTAACTCAGTGAAAAATAATAGACACATCTGTCTTTGAAGGAAATGAATCATGCCTTCCAAGTCTCTTTATTGATTAAAAAGGGAATCTAAAAAGGTATTTCAAATGCAGCTTTTTATATTGTAGATGTTGGAAATTATTGCGATGAACCTTATTGGTTGTGTATTCTCATTTTTACTTGCCTCAGAATGTCACCATTGCTTGTGACAGGAAACAGAGTATAAGCAGCTGAATTTCAGTCAGTTTTTTTAACTACCAATGTTGGAAGTGAGTAGTTGTGCATCATTTCTGGAAACATAGCAATATGTAACAATTTCTTGTCTACTTGATGTAGTAATGTTTTTATACTTATCTGTGCGGTTCTGAAAGTTGTATAAAGCATGACAAAAAAAGCATGTAGAAAAGATGACTTGAATTCTGCATTAATCCTGAAGCTTTTCAACATTTATTTCAAATGGATGCTATCATGTGAGTCACGATGCATTAAGATTCAAAAGAAACCTTCCAAAACCTCTGAAATAAGAACAAAAGTGGATATAAATTGAGAGGTAGAAAAAGAGGTGGAGGACAATCTCATAAAATTCTAGATAGGAAAATGGTATCATATTACTAATACAGTTTCATCGTATTAATGTAACTGTATTACGATGTGATCAATAATTTGTAATGGAAAATTGGTAAATGTTTCTCCATTTAGATGTAACATTGATTGCAAACAAGACATGGGCTGGAATTAAACTGATGAAGTGTATAAGTCTACAATGTAGACATCTGCATCTGTACTTCTCACCCTACACCCTCTATGGAGGGAATGGAGAGAAACATCTACAGTACAGTTAATCACATCATAAAATAGGTGTTTATATTTATCTTCTGTCTATGGAAGGAACATAAGTACCCTTCTGTAGACATCTACAAACAAATTTAGCAAGTTGAGCCACATTCCAGAAATACTGAATTTAGTTTCTAGAGGTGAGAAAGTAACTTATTTGTGTCTGGTTGGTTTAGCTTCTGTTTACTGATCTTATTTTATTTTTCTATACTACAAGTTAGTTCTACAGTTTAAGTAGCCCAAGATAATCTAATTGGAAAGGATAAACATAGGATATGGCAGTCATAATAAGTAAATGCTAAGGAGTCACTGTCTGCTTATGTCACATTTTGCGGCAAGAAAGAGTTAAGTAATATCATTTTCAGAATTAAAATCATATCATTTGTCTGTGTTGCTTATATATTTTGAGTCTGATGTCTTGCTGTTGAATGACATAGTAGAGGAACAGCTCATTTTTTTCATGCTTCAGTGAAGTTTCAACCAATGCTTCAAGCCAGAACCAATGAGATCTTTATACAATTTTTATCTACTTATTTCTTTATGGCAAAACCAATGCTTTGGTATCTCACAAGGATGTTGTGAAACTTAATATTTGTAAAGTATTCTAGATTCTTGGGTAAAAGGCATAATAGAAGTTCAGTTATATTGCCATTGATGACTGATCAGATTCCAAGGGATTGAAAAAGTGGCGAAAGGAGTGATAAAAAAACCAGCAATTTACAACCAATATAAACTAATTATAGTTACTTTCAAATCTAGAACAGGGCAATATAGGGAAAACTATTTTATCGTATCTCATAAGGAAAGATTTGGCAGCCATAATTTTGTGTAAAGACAGACTGCCTGGATTTTCATATGAGAAAAATTTAATAGACTCATTTACTTTCATTATTCTATGTTAGATCAGAAATGGTGTATTAGTAAGTGACAATGTTTTAGTGTAATAAGTGGTAGTTTCACTTTTATACTCCTAAACTAAACATATGGTCCAAAGGCATAGAATCACAGAATCATTTGGGTTGGAAAAGACTTCTAAGGTCATCTTATCCAAACTTTGAGGCTCCCCCACCTCTCACCCTTCCCATCCCTCCCCTCCTCCCCAGTCCCGCTTCCCTGATACAGGACCCCAGAGTCCCCAAAGGGGAGAGATAGAGGGGAAGGGGGAGGGGAAGACGAGCAGAGAGAAGAGAAGAAGGGAAAGGAAGGGGAAGGGGAAGAAGAAGGGGAAGGGGTAGGGAAAGGAAAGGGGAAGGGGAAAGAAATCCTTGCCTATCGAAACTATGTAAATTTATACTAGGAAAGGATCTGACAACGTAATTTTATAGTGGCCAAAGATCTTAATTTTCATCATTTCTCTTTGCCAGTAGGATGAAAACAAAAAACAAAAACAAAATACATACACACACACAAAAAAAATCCTTCAGTAATAGGAAGTATTTATATTATTATATTTTAAGATAAATTCTTAATATGTCTGTAATGTTCATATAAATGCCTAATTGGAAAACAGGAAAACTTTTTTTTTTTTTTTTTTTTTTTTTTTAATCTTTAAAATGATGTTTTCCAGCAGTGATTGTATTTATATTAATATAATTAAGAATGATAACATCAAACAATTTAGGCTTTGTAAAATTCAAGCATTCAGCTTTCCAATGGATTTGGTATGGAACATGACTTATCTTTATTAGTATCTCAAGTTATATATATCTCAAATATTCTTCCAGTGAAGTGCCAGCTGGCTTGTAAAGAGGAAAGATTATTCTACAGGGTAGATCACTAGCTTTAAAAAATAAATCTCTAGTATTTCAACCCTTCTGAGGAAGTATATTGATCATTATAAGGTTCCATAACACCTGAAGGGAATCCTGGGAGACAGCAACATATGTAATGATAATGTGATGTCATTTTGATTTTCCTGGTTGAGAAACAGAAAATATGTATAAGTAATGTTAAAAGAAAAAAAAAATCCTATTATACTCTTGTCAGCCTTATTTATTTATTTATTTATTTTAAGTGATGCAGTCTCTAATAGCTTAGGAAAAGCTGCAATAACATAATAGTGTGTTTTGTCATGGATGTTAGAAAGGATGGAACGCAAAATGTTATAGCTAGGCGTAGAAACACACTGTTATGAAGTCAGGACAAAGAAATTTACAGTGCTGGTTTCAAAGAATGAAATTAGAATAAAGATTGTTAAAAATATATAATACTAGGTTAGATAACTCAAATTTTGACTTGTTTATTTAGTCTGTTTGTTGATTCTGCAAATTTTGCCTATAACAAACTGTTCATGCAATCCTTGCATTAAACAACATGTATTTTTCATGATATTGTTTCATACTACAATATGCTGGCTACAAGTCCTTTCAAGTAATAAACTATACTGAATACAAACATAAAATAAAAAGCAGCAATAATTTACTCTCATTTTTCACTTTACACTCTGACTCAAAGATATGTACTCTTAGGTATTGAAGAGAGTACAGTATGTTGGCACATTGATGAATTGAAAATAAAAATATTGTGTTTGGATCAGACTCCTTGGCTTTACAGGAAATAGTGGAAGCATCATAAAAGTGGTATAACTGACTAGAGGATCAGTTCCATTTTCATCCTTATCATCAAATTTGTTAT
This sequence comes from Stictonetta naevosa, assembly GCA_011074415.1. Lineage (NCBI taxonomy): Eukaryota > Metazoa > Chordata > Aves > Anseriformes > Anatidae > Stictonetta > Stictonetta naevosa. The sequence goes on from CM021697.1 coordinate 159,323,237, forward strand.
GACAATCACAGTGTCTATCACAGCAGTAACTATGCCATCATAAGCAATCTGGTTCCCAGTGCTAAAATACTGAAATGCTAAAACACTAATAAACTTGCAAAAATCAGTTCTCTTCCAGTTCCAAATGGCAATAGTTCCAAAGTTTGATCTTAAATTCAGTGTACAAAAGCATAGTAATTTTAGGAATTAAAATTAAGGTTTCCCTGTAGGTTTTCCATATTATTGCAAAATGTATGACTCTTGAATTTTCCAGCTAAAATTAAATGTACGACCAAGTCTATTTTAGTGGACCAGAATTTTAGTATATATGTTCAGGATATTCTCAGTTCTTCGCTCACTTCCTGCTAAAATGGTGTAAGATTAGGGATTGGACTACGTGGGCTTTAAAATCTGCAGTTGAAGTCAATCATCTCACAAATATTATCTTAAAGACCATTTTAACACCTCTCATCTTGTAAAGTTACGTCAGAATCAAGTTCTTGCTATAGAAAATAGACTTGTTTTGTGTCTCTCTCTACTATTTAATGTATTTACAAAGAATTATCAGTTTGTTTGTTTTTTTGTTATTTCTTCCTATGATAAGCGTATAAATGAGTTTTATTTACATGTTATGGATTCTCTTGCTTGAATCAAGCTGGAAGCCTGTTCTGAAATTATTCTTGTTTGAATTCACCCTGAGCAAGTGTAATCAGCGTACTAAACCACTGTTCCAGGAGAGGTACTGCAAAGTGCCTTGTACAGCACCATTAATAAGTTGCTAATGAAAATAGATAGTATAAGTGCAAAACTAAGAAGAAAAGAGAAAGAAAAAAGGAAAAAGCAACCATGACATAACATTTTCATCTCCTCTGTTGGGACAAAATCATGTTTCCAAACAAGAAAATTTTGCACTTCAGGCATTTTGCACAGGCCAGTTCTACTGACTCCAAGGCCACTTGATTCCAGGCTCACTGGTTAAGATTTTATTTAATATAGCCAGTCTCTCTTCTCTTTCCACATGGATATGATCTGGGATTTCTCTAGTGGGGTGCATCCAGGACACAGTATGTCATGACATGTTTTTTTTTTTTTTTTTTTTTTTTTTAAAAAAAAAAACATCTATCTATGTTTCTATTTAATAATAAGGATTATGTGTGAGTTCAGTTCACTACTCATTTCTTAGGGCATGATTTCTGATTTGTTTTCTGTCACCTTGACTCCTGTTCTAGAGCTGACTGCTTGGTTCCGTTGTCTGCCATAAGCTTGCTTTTGTACAAAATACCTATAAGCAGCAAGCCTATGTTGCATATCTTTCGACATCCCACGGATCCTTAACAGATTTTCCATAGGCTTGCCACTGTACAATCTATATATTTTACAGCTTCATTCCTTCCTGGTCTACATGTAAACCATTTCTTCATGGTTTACATTGGGCCTTTATTCTGTTTTAGCACACAGATGGGTGGTTGGATATTAAAAAAAAATGTAGTGTTAATGTGATATTGATATTAGAATAGGATTCCACACATAATGTAACTGATATATGTAGGGTAATGTAAGTAGTAAAGCTAAAAGATCTCTTTAAATGACCTCTATTTTCCATTGAAACGTGGAATAACTTTTGCAGAATTTGAAATGACATCTCAGAAACTGGAATTAAATACAAGCTGGATCATACAGTTGTATTAATTGTGGGTTTTAATTCTAATCTGAAAATGACAAAACATTAGTCTACCTTTTAGTTATTAAGGTATTGCATCAAATGAAATTTACTCATTTATAAAAGTAGCCTGTAGGTAATAGTAATATACATTTATGATTCTGTGAATCAGAAGAGACACACTGCATATGAGTATTAGGTAAGATGTTCGGTAAGGTATTAAATAAGCCTTTTCTTGTGTTTTATCAAGTAGTCTGGGGTAAAGCTCTAGAAAAGATAATACTATCTTGCCTTCATCAGATTTGAGAAGAAAAGTGGAAAGAAGAGAAAAAACACTAAAAAACAATTCAAAATTTCTGTTTCCATCAAAATTTTACAACAACAGCAACAACAACAACAACAACAACAACAAAGTATTAGTCAGAAACTACATTCCAGTATTTTGATCTCAACTCTTTCTCAATTTTATGTTATCAGATTCAAGTTTTCTTGTTAATTGGCTTGCTAAAAAAAGATATGTGAAGAAAGATTTTTATCTTTTGGAAAATATGGTAGCAGGTAAAGCACACTTTTATACAGAATTTAAAACTGTTTAATGCAGGACAGATTAATCAGCATAAGCATTATCCACTCTGTGATACAAACAGCATTGAACACAGTGAGCTCACATGATGATCATATTTAGTTATGACTGCATCCTTTAATAACTTTTCCATATGATTATTCCGTTGAAGGTGTTCTGTTTTGTTTTGATTATTTTTTTTTTTAAAAACCAAAAGAAATGACCACAATACAATGCCACACACAAAACAACCAAACAACGGAACAACCAAGAACCCCCAAAATAGAAGTGACCACAATACTTAGGTTTAGTGATTCTAAGTAATCAGTTCTGTTGTCTTTTTCTCGATGTACTTTTGTTTTGTTTATATGAATAGGAAAAAAATGGTACCTAAATTCATAAGGCAATAATAAGAGACAGTGTGATTTTTCAAAATCTATTTATTTTAAAGATTTTCTATATGATCTTTAAGTAATAGAAGATGACATATACAGGTAGTCCATCACTTTATCAGTTTACTAGACACCAGATTTATGACCTTTGCTTGCTCCCGCAGTATTCAATGATGTAATGAAAACATATATTCATGATTAAAACAAATGATAAAATTTCTGAAAGAAGAACCCAATAGTTCAATAGTTAAAATAGCTGAAAAAAAAAAAAAAAAAAAAAAGTGTTTAGACTCTCTTTTTTATGCATCCATGTTTTATTTATATTTATTTTTTAATTTATTTTTTAATCTGGAAATGCAGACACAGAATTAAAATATCCAAAGTATAAATTATTATTTTAAAAAGAAAGGCATGAACATCTCCATCTCCTGAATATTTGCACTGAGTATTAACACAAATATATTTGTACATGAATGTTAAATAGAGAAATGAAAGATGTATGATTAATAACAATATGCAAATTTGAAACTAATTTATTGGTGTTATACAAAGGGCAAACTAGGATAGTGTTTGGCCAAATATGTTTACATACCTCCTATTTGCATGAGTTTATTGAACATGCAGTGTGAAAACACCCATTTTTGCATAAAGACTGGATAAACACTTTTTTTTTTTTTTTCCCCCCCCCCCCCCCCTCCCCCCCGCAAATAACTGCTCAACTGCTCAAATTTCAAAGCCTCAACAGTTGATCCAGCCATCCTACAGCTCTCTTGTTCTACTTGGAAAGAGGACAGTGGATTCAACCATGTTCTGCAATATGTGATCAAACAGTAACAGTATCAGGACAGTATAGATCTCTCTGTCCCTTCTTTTTTAGTGTTGAGTCATGAAGCTTCAGTGTTCTGATTAATCTTGGGTACTGGGAGAGGTCTTTTCCCCTTGCAACGTAGTCTTTTGCATTTTATAAGGAAAACTGCAGAAAGTTCTGTTCAGTTGATTTCCTGACTACATTTACAGAAGTGGGAGTTTATATTCTATGTCATACTCTGCAAACTTTGAAAAGAAATCAATCTCATCATAAATGTTTTTCTCATGATTTAAAATGTATATTCCCATTTTTATCTTCCTGCTTTGGTGGGAAATACATCTTCTTTTATCTTTATTTTAAATAAAATATATGAGAAGTATAAAAAAAACAGATTTTATCCTTGATTAGCTGCTTTAAGTTTTTTCAAAGAAGGGTTACAATTTGACTTAGATCCCTTCCATCTGACACAATATGCTTGCTTTTATTTTGACTTCCCATTCCTGTCTTATCAAATATCACATGAATCATTACCATTTGTTTGCCATCCCTTTCTTTTGTTTTGTTTCTCTTCCTCCAAATGATTAAAACATCAGGTTGAATGAAAGGTTAGAAGTACACTGTGATTCACATTTGCCCCATCTTATTAAAACAAATAAACCAACCAGTTATATAATATAAATGTGCTTGAGCTATGACTTGCAGATGCTTTTATCAGCTCTAGGCTGAAGAGTTGTGTGCATTCAGGCATGCACGTACAACTGTTCTTTGAAAGGGACAAACCTCATTAGATTACAGGTGCCTGGAAATAACTTCTGAGAGAATAGCTGCCATTTTTGATAAAGCAACTTCCTAACAGGAAACACAATTTATTATGTTCTTTAGCACAGGTGAACAGATTTTCTTTTATTTAGATAAAAGTAGTCCCCTTTTATGTCACAAATATTTTGTTTCTTTTAATCTATTGAATTGAGGGTGGATCATGATATTTTTCACTCTTAAATTATAGCCTGTAAAATGATCAGGAAGAGAGATGTAATGATTCTTAAGTTACAAAATATGTTTCATTAGCTTACAATAAATTATTTCATTTACTTACCACCACATCTTTCCTTGTAGAGATCAGAAAGTTCATAATTACATCAGCTTGCTAGAACTGGTGTTAGCAGTTTTTTGAATGGCTATAGGCGGTGGCAGTGGTGAGCATATATTGAATTTCTGTACAAAATTTCTTTTTTCTTTAGTGAGCACGTGGGCTAGTCTGGGGGATTTTGTGTTGCAATGTGTGGGTTTAAAAGAGATATCTAAGTTCACATCAGCTCAGTTACCAGCAGTGGCGATAGACTTCCAACATGATTTTTTTTTTCTATCATTTAAATTTTTGTGTGTGTTAATGTAGTCCTGTGAGATTTCAGCTATAACAGTGTTGTACCTTGCTAAGGACAATAAAACAAACAGAAAACATCACCACACACAAGGAGAAAGGTTAAAGGAAGACAAAGAAGAACAGGGAAGTCACAGATAATTTCTGAGTCAGAGCTGTAAATATAGATCCTGTTCTTTCTTTCAGTTGTATTCTCGTTAATGTGAGAGAAATCAATCTAAAATGGGTGTTCTTCACTTTGAAAACATAAATAGCTAAGTAGGTCCACCATTTAAATATCCTTAAGACCTTTCTTGAGTGAAGATCACCTCAATCAATGGCCTGTGCATATTTGACAAAATTAATTACTAAACAGTAATTAGGAACTCCAGTGACAAAAATTGGATCCATTTTTTTGTAAAGGTTCCTGGATTGTGGGCTGGCATTTACTGTTCTATGACTCACAAATTACAATCATAAAAAATAACACCAGTAATAATTAATCAACCATAAAAAAAAAAAATCCAAACCTTGACATCTTACCTTTCAAAAGTTTCCACTGAGATTCCTGATTTCCTTATTAATTTTCCTTCTCATACATTTTTTTTTTTTTAAGCAAAAAAACAAAAACAAAACCAAAAAACAAAAAACTCTGTGGGTTTCTTTCTAATTATCTGTCTGTGACATTCTGCCATAAATTCTATGATTTTTTTTCCTATTGCTTTTGTATTCCAGAGCTCCCCACCGTAGGAAACACCTTACCCAAATACTATAGAGAGTTTTCCTCAGTACTCTTTTCTGTGGTATCAACTGACTAAATTCAGGTGTGACATCACACCTTTGATGTTGATTTGCAGATTTTCATAAACTAAAGACTACAATATTCTCTTATGATAGTCATGTTTATCACTGTTATTATTTTTATTTTTAAAGCAGCTCTCAGAATACAATCTAAAATATGATGTATTTGGATGACAAACATCCCTGATGTGACTTGCAGTGAATGACAGAAATACACGCATTATAATCTAATATATTATTTATTTAGTTTGCAACTAAAATCAAAATTAACATTTCATTGTAGAATTTTATCATTTTACAAGGATGCATATTAATGAGAATAATATTTGAGAGGCTTTATATTTTTAACTCAAGAAAATGTTAGGCCCACAGATATACTATAAGCTGTCCATAGAACAGTAGTATGAATCATCCCCAAGTTGACATCTCTGTGGGAATGCATTTTAAGGCATATGATTCATTTCAGCATTGCAAACTTTTATGCCAGATCCATTTTTTTGTTGTTAATTTGTTTTTGTAACATTTATGACCTTATAACTACTCGTGCATGTTCATTCAAAAACCTCAAAGTGAGTTTTAATTACAAAGAGTTGATCTAAAAAAATCTCCCTCATTCTGGCTAGAATTTCCGTCATTTCAGTCCACAGCCCAAAACAAATGAGATTTAACAGTAGCAGTATTTTCACTTTTAGTTACAAGCATGAGCGTATGTGATCTTGCTGAACACTGCCATTTGCAAAAGAGCAATTAAAACAGATGACAATCTGCTAATCATGCACACTTCTATTTAGAAATTTAGCAGTATTTTCCCAATTTGTGTTTTTTCTTGAATTCCTATGAATGAAAGGATATTTTATGTATTTATATTATGTGTTAAAGTATATAATTCTGAGATAGTTTACTATGCATTTGCTAACAATAGAAAGTAATGTAACCTAGGCATATACAAAACAAAAGCAGATCTGCAGGCAGGAAGCAGAGGTATGGTCATGATTTGGGGTTTAGGATTAATAGTTATGTCATGACTTGTAGATTTTGCTTGTGATTTTAGCCCTGAAACCATGAAGGGCTATCAGTGGTAATGCTCCACTCGTATTCAGATAGGAACGCTGGCTACACCTAGAGGCAAAGTGATTTAGGTGGCTTTGAAAACAACATTGAGAAGTTCCAGTAATTTAGAAGAACCTTTGGACAGTGAGAACTGAGATAGAAACAGTTAGGAAGAAGGGAATAGGGTCTGGAAAAGGAAAAGGGACAGCAATCAGATAGAGTTATAGTACTTGGCCACCACATGGTGCAAAGTTATAATTCCTCTTCAAAGCTGGGAGTTACCTCTTTTTCCTACCATAATTTGAAGTCATCTTATTTCTGGAAGTACAGTGCTGTTTACATGGTATGCATTCGTCATGAGTGGCTACATGAAATTCTCAGCTACAGACAGGAGCATACTAGAAGAAAAGTGTAAAGAAATTATTTTTGTTTCTTCTTTGCCCAAACTCATGATTATTTTGAAAGGGTGGTAGGCAGTTCCATTTTGTGACTTTTTCCATGTTGGCACAATACGTGCCACCTTTTATAAAGAAAAGGATATTCATTTATGCCTCATTTTTCCTGTGACTAATCTTGAGAAAATAAAGGAATTAATTTACAATTATTATCATATTTCAAACTCTTACTAAGTATGACTTAGTCATGGAAGTGCTTTATCTACATCATAACATGACAGCATTGATTTTAAAATTGTCATGTCAAATTCTTCCTGCATTCTCCTATATGCTAAGGAAATTAGTCAAACAAGTTAATAGAGAATATTTCATAAGAAGCCTAGCAATGATATTAGATAAGCTGCTGAGTTCCTATATAACATTTTAAGTCTATTATGAATACAGATGATACCCTTTTAATAGTCTATCATATGAGTAGTAGAACAGGAAGATTTATGTTTATTGTATGCATCCATCGTAAATGTTAGTAAATTGTATAAACTAGTATCGTCCTACTTTGTAAGAGAGATGCTTTGTAAAGCTGGTCATTTCTATTACTGTTCTTTGTCTGTAGATACAGAATACTGGTTCTGATAGCATCTTCCATTAATAATGAAAAATCTCCTATTGACTGCCTATCTCCTATCACTGCCAGATAGGGTTCTTAAACAGTGTAAAATATATCAGGCTTTTAAAAATGTACTGCTGTTCTCTCCAGATTGTTGATCTTTTGTTGGCTTCTACAAGGATTCGTCTTCCTACAGCTGTAATTTGAATTCAGAATGTTTAAATAAATATTTCATTTAAAACCATATGTGGAGACCTAATACAGTTAAATAAAATACAAGTTACTGACTGTAGGTTATCTTAATGTTTAGTTGTGGGAATTATGCATAGCACTCATTAGAAAGCCAGCATTCAAGATCGCCAAAGTGCTGGTATACATACAGAGTAATTCTTGTACAGAGGTATCCAGACAGCTTTAGTGCTGTAAATGTCTACTGTGTTTATTCAAAATGTGTAGGAGAATTTTGTGTGACTATAGCTTCTAGTAGCTCTGGCTTGCTGCAGCACTTGCTGCAGGTTTTCTTTGAGATGGTTTACCAGGCCTTCAGCTTCACCAAGTTCACTTTCAAAGCTTTGTTCTCTCCTGAATTCCCATAAGCATTTTAGTAGCTCTCTTCATGCATCAAAGAAGAATAAAAAAATCTTTAAGGCCTTACTCATTTTTGTTTTAATCCCTTTTCAATACACAAAGACTATAGAGAGCAAAGAGAATGTGGAAATGGTTCTGTGTGGAAGCACTCCAAGTGGTGGGAAGGTCATCATCCACTCTGTTAAAAAGAGCTTGGAATATATATATATATATAAAACAAACAAACAAACAAACAAAAAAAAAACAGGGAAGAGGGGTAGCAAAATGTAAAACCAGAGGGACACTAGATAAGAATCACTGTAACAGTGGGAGAGATTCTTTTCACTTTTTTTTTTTTTTTTCCTTTGCAGCTCTGATAGAAACCAGACAATAAAAAATGAAAAGGGTGTGAAGAAGGGGTGTATTTATTCAGCTATATGTGATGTACATTTTTCTAACTTCTAGTTAAACTGTTCTTTCTCTCAGCAATTACAGGAAGCCTGTGGAAGTGAAGCTGCACATTTCAATAATAGCTAACCATTTGAAAAAAAATCAATAATCTTATATAAATTCTTAGCACACAACAGTTTTCCTGTGTATTAAGATCTCATTCAAAATTTTTCAAATTTTAAAAACCAATTTGGCGTAAGAGGTTAAACTAAGAAAACCAAAACAGATGAAAGAATCTCTGAAATTTTATAAATATATGCTGACCTAATTCACTTGGTCCAAAAGAAAGGGTTCATGCAGACTTCAGGAGATGACTTACTACTTGTACATTCAGATGGATTACAGTCTGAAATATAAGTAGCATTTCATAGTTGTGCACCATGGAGAATTAATTAATGTGTTTTACAATGTGCTTTACTCACAAGAGAAAAACATTTTATTTTTTTTTTTAAAAAAAAAAAAGCATTTATAATTTTTTTTTCCTTTTTTTTTTTTTTTTTTTTTTTTTTAAATCTTTGTATTACTATGAGCATAAGATGTTTATGTTCTCAGAGAAGAAAAATTTTGTTTATGTTTGTAAATTAGGTGAAAATATGTTATGTCTCTTCAAGTTTATGTATGTCAACAGTTACTATGTGGGTGAGCTTGCTGTTTCTCATATTCCCTCGCCATCACACATATCTCACTTAAATATATGCTCCTCACTTGGGTGGAAAAGAATGGTGAGAAAGACATGCTTACATCTTTAACATAGTAATTGTTCAATTAATCTCATTTATGGGGGAAGGAGGCTATACTTCACTGATATGGATTAAATATTGTATACTGGGTTCTATATAAATAGCTACAAATGTGCACAATTGTTACATTACATGGTATATTTAACAACATAGTTAAATCAGAAAGTATGAGCTATGCCTTTAGTGATGGGAGTACTAACAATTGCATGGAAGAGTATTTTTGCTCTGCAACCATGAAGGAAATAATTACTGTTCAGCATTATTCAGTTAAGTTTGCATATCAGTAAAAACACATGCACGGGCTCCACCTACTTTCCTAGTGCCCTCACACTGATATGAGTACAGCATATATTAAAGCTTTAGGAGGTGCTACAGTATTCACAACTTGAAAAGTGTGTATAATTTTTAATGGTATTAATTTGACAACTGTCACATGAAATACCAATGATGATGTTTGATCTTTTTATTTTTTTAATATTAAAACACAAATTATGGTAGGTGGCAATTTACAGACTTATGCTGTTTGCTGTTTTAAATCTTGTGTTTTTTCTCCCTTATTTTTGATTCATTGCAGATATAATTATATAAAGGAAATGTTTGTTTTTCATATTCTAGATGGAAGACTTTATTTGAAAACTACTGTCATGTATTGAAGTTTTCCTGCTGAAGATACCTGTGCTATGGTAAAGAACTTTGCAGTAAGACATTCACCCATAAGGAGTTCTGTGGAAACAAAGTGTTTTCAAGGCAACTTCCTCAACTTTATTCATCAATGTCCTTCAAAAATGTAAGGAATTCTTCAAGAGTGTCCTCCTTTCGTTGTCTCCTGTGGCTCAACCTGGAGATCTAGAGAATGTTTGTAAATGTACAGTAGCATTCTTCTTACAGTAAAAATCTGCATCTGTGAACCGGACTATTGTACCAAAATTACAGGCAGGTCAGAACATGGCTGAGTATTCCCTCTTTTAAGGAACGCACTCTGTCCTCCTCTGATGATTCTATATTTGAGCACATCAAACGATCCTTCCAGCGGTGTCCAAGTACACTTATGGACTATTATATCATACTGAAACCAGCATGACAGCTCAGAAATGAACTTGGAGAGGGCATAAGAAGATTCTTATTAAAAAAAGAAAAAAAAAAAAAAAAGGAAAAAAAATGGAAAAAAAAAATGATACATCCAGTTTTCAAACTATGATCGTGGGTTTTCTTCTAAAGACATTTTTCCACATGCTTTCCAAGAGACCAACACATGTATGTTAGACTACATTAAGTAAAATGGAATTTTGTGTAAGTGAAAAGAAATGCTGAATGTAAAGAAACTGTTTTACTGTTCACAAAGTCTCTTTTCCTAAAATAATAATTAAAAAAAAATACAATAAAAAGAGTAATAATTTCTCATTGTAAACTGGCAGGGGTTTATGAAATAAAAGACTTTGCTTCTTATTAAACTGTTGGTCACATGTACAGTATATAACACAAATCACACAAGGAAGGTATTATGTATGCAGTAGAAAACTAGCGTTTAGGAAATGAAAATTTTAGATAATATTGTTTTGTCACCCTGTTGGTCAGAAAGACAACTTTCTAGTTTTAACGCATGCAGGCATGTAAATATTTGTCCTGGAGTCACAGTATTACTGAATGAGATCTTAAGCATCTGGTAACAAGTCAGAATTCTGTATCAGCCACTTTTATTTGTATATTGAGCCCTGGTTAGTGCCCTGATTAGTGCACTTTTAAGAATGGACTGTGGCTGAGCAGCAAGTCAAAATGCCAGAAATATTTTTATATGTTAATGTCATATTACGTAAATGTTGCTAAAAAAAAAAAAAAAAAAAAAAAGAGAGAACCTAGCAAACACTTGATGTATCAGTCCAATTCCACGTAGAACTGAGTGATACAGTTGAAGTCTATTGTCCCTCCCACCTTGATGGGTGGTTATGTGTTATTTTCACTGTCTTTATGAAAGCTACAATATGTGTTTTCACCTTTGTGCTGATAACTGGAAGTAAGCTGCAACACAATGATTATTACATTACTAAAAATTATGTTCTTTGCTTTGCATACCTTTGGGTTACCCCTTTAAAGACTGATTTTGTGAATCAGTGCTATTTCTGTAAGATTTGTGATTATTCTTTCTTCATCTTTAATGTTTTATGCATATAAAATATTATTTATTACATGGAAACATATCAGAATCTTAAATGTCTAAGATGTCTAACTTAAAGCAAATTATTTCTTTAAAAATGTTTCTGATTGGATATTAATATTATTTTGCCAAAAAAAATTAAAAAAAATGTTTTGTAAACTCTAACACTGAGCTTCTATACTATAGTTTGTAGGTCTTCCTTGCAATATTGGTATACATTTATTTTGTGTGGTTCATATTTACTTCACCATGATCCTTTTTTAACAATAGAAAAGATGTACATACAAATTCACTTTTTTTTTTTTTTAATATTGAGCAATATTTTTCCTTAAATATTTTTATCTAATATTTCATAGTGACATTATTTTCTAACCATGATTTTTTCATACTTATCATAGTTGCTTGAACACATATGGGATTCTGTACTCCAGGTTTTTTTCATATGCAGTCTTTAAAGGGTTAACAGCTGTAAAGTTAGATGGACTTGTGACAAGCTTTTGAATCATTCATATCTGAAAGAGAATTAAAAGCCTACAACTGAAATATGTAGTAGCATTTACCATTGCTCTTATCCTTGCATAGAGTCACCTGTAAGTAGGTTTTAGTAGTTTTACAGTGTATACTTTCAAGACCTTCAGGAATGCCTCAGTGTTTGGCTTGGTACATAAATGGAAATAATAAGGATTATGGGGAAAACAATTTATAAGTTGGATGTCTAGAAAGAATCTTGCTAAAAACTGTAAATATTACAGACCGTGAGATATTAATGTAAGTTGAACTTTTTGCCCCTCTTTAGTTATACAGGTTTTGGGTTGGTATTTTGTTTTTTATTTGGATTTTTTTTTTTTTTCATACATTATGAAGAAAAGTTGTGCTCATGTTATTGTTTATATGCTTTTGTAATCTTAAAGATATTAATGTCTAGTTGTTCTATATTATAACCACATTTGCGCTCTATGCAAGCCCTTGGAGCAGAACATACTCATCTTCATGTAGGACCTATGAAAATTGTCTATTTTTATCTATATATTTAAAGTTTTCTAAAAATGAAAAAAAGGTTATTACGAATTTTGTTGTACAAAATCTGTACAAAAATCTGTTTTTACATCATAATGCAAGAATTGGAAATTTTTCTATGGTAGCCTAGTTATTTGAGCCTGGTTTCAATGTGAGAACCATGTTTACTGTTATTGTATTTTTTTTTTTTCTTTTCAACAATCTGCTAATAAAACTGTCTGAAATCTCCCTGCGATTTTATTTACAGTTCATCTTTATTAAATTTTCTGAAATGTATAACATCAGAGGAATATTTATTTTCTAATGGGAGGCATCTAAAAACAACATAAGTCAGCTCTTTGTAATGTGTGAAGAACAATGTTGAATGATTTTATTTAACATGCAACTGCTTCTATCTCTAATATGAATTACTGTGGTGAAAAACATCATAAAAACACACTCTGTGATTATTGTTTAACAAGCAGATTTTTCCTTTATTTTATTTTTTATTTTTTTTTTGTTTGATAACTAAGCAAACTGCCCCTATCTACATGATTTATTTATGTACATCTCTCAGTTTATGAAGCTGTTATTTGTACATTTTTCCTTTATATTGTGATATTCCCATGATTCTTATTTCACATAGCTTTGTGCTGAATAATGTAAAGTGGACACATTGATGGAACAAAACATATTATGCCCCTAACTACAAAAAAGCAGGAGTAATCCAGTTGTTTTTGTCTCATGTCTCCTTCACTTTGGTATCCTAACACATTTTTTAACAACCATCAACATTCAAACATTTAAACATGCATTTGAAAAAAAATATATATAAATAAAAAAAAATTACTTCTGCCTTAGTATATCCTTAAATGCTATTTTGAGAGAGAAAAGAGATGATTTTTTTTTTTTTTAAGGGTAAAAATGGTTATTTAAAAACAAATCTGGAAATAAGATAGTTTTGATACCGAAAATTCAAAAGTCAGAGATGTATGAATGATTTTGATTATTGTCCCAACTTGCTTTGTCTTCCCTTCTGAACCATACCTGCATGCTTCTGCTTTCCTTAGGGAGCATACTTGTTTGGGAAAGTGGAAGAGATTATCTCTTGTACCAACCTATTTCATTATCCCTGGATAGTCTGGGGATTGCAAGTGTGAGATTGACAGGCTTCCTGGATTTCAGCACATTCTTATTGCTGGCAAGTTGATTAAGATTTTGGTATTACAATCTCCTTTTGTCTGTGTTGAAATGTCCCATGTATCTACATTAATAAGCACCCCAGCTATGTCATAGCCAGCTCCCCTACATTAGCTGTGGGACAGTTTGAGAATATAAGGGAATAAGCATTCTCTTTCTCCAGCTTGCTCTTAGAACAGAACATTCTGTAGAGTAACAGACTGGCAGTTTACCCATGTGTTTTTAAGCAATCCAGGAAATAGCTTCTTTCAACTCTCACCTGTAGGTTCCACCATATGTCCACTGAAAAATCATTACTATATCAGTTAAACAGTATCTGGGATTTAACAGGGTTGAGGTTGGATGAGCCAATAACCAATCAGATGTAGGTATTCCCCATTACAGTGAAACTAAGCCCTGTCAAAGCTCAGGACAAAACGAAAAAGATGTCACCCTGTTTATATCTTGCTTATAACTTAATAATAGATTATGGTCAGATCCTTAAGAAGTTTGGAGTCAGAATCCAGATGTCCAAAGTTTTAGGACTATCCTTAAGGAAGCAAAAAACTCATATAATAAATTATATTATTATTATTATTATTATTATTATTATTATTAACTATGGAAAGAGATTTAAAATTGTTTTTTCAACCTGAAAGTTAAACCCCTCTAATTGTTAAAGGCACTATAAATTATTGAAAATTGATCATTTGTTATTTGCTTACATGTTATTTGACACAAGACTGTCCAATAAACAAAACCTGAGGCCAAGATTTTCAAGTGTGACTACTGATTGCAGGTACTTCAAGTTTTGTCAGCCAAACTTCAGACTTTTTCAATGCCATTTATAAAATAAAATGTTCTAGCTCAAAGGCTCTGTGAAATTTATTTATGTATTTCTTCAGTAGCTGCCATCTAACTCATCAACAAGGTAATAAAATTTACTAGTGTGTCTTAGCCTAGTGTGCCTAGCTGCAGCTCACCCTGATCAATGTTAATGGTCCCGCCACTCCATTTTAAACATAAGCCTCAAAGACTTTCTGAAATTCAAGCTTTTAAAAATGAAGCTAGAAATCCAAAAATTCAAGTATCCAGAGTATTTGGAAGCTTTGAAAATATTCATACAAATACCAAACACTACTATGCAATTCAGAAGAATTTGTATATGGTCTGTGGATAAAAATCATTTCTTCATCAAAGTTATATAAGCAATGGTTGCTGTAGTCCAGTGAATTGGTTAATTGATCCTCTAAATTTGGATCATAGAGATAGAACCAGATTCATTTTACTGTGTGTAGGAGAAGGACAGGGAGCAGCAGATAACAGTTTCAACAAAGGAAATGATGTGGGAGTGGGAGATGGAAATCAGAATGAGAGTGACTAAGCACTAGAACAATTTTCCTGGAGAAGTTCTGGGAACTGTCTTTGGAGATTTTCAAAACTGATGTGAGCAAGGCCATGAGAAACCCAATCTAACTTTTCCTGGTTTAAAGCAGACTAACATAAATGACCTTCTGAGGTCCCTTCTAACCACAGTTTTTTTATGGTTCTAGAGCTACAAAATTTATAAGCATGATGCCCTTTTATGCATTTGTTGTTTAACCTGGCCAGCAGGCAATCAGCACACAGCAGTTTGCTCACCCTTCCCCCTCCATCTCTGGGAGGAACTACACTACAGGAACTTTATCCTCTTCTACAGTATGTAAAAGGTTTGATAGGGCAGGTCCAGCTTGGTTGGCAGATCCCCTAGTATTGACTAAACAGGGGGTCTTTGCCAAATGCGTATCTCAGTTTCTGAATGTCCCAGCACCCATTGATTTCAGTGTAGTCTTTAACAGTCCATTGTATTGCTTAACTTTCCCGGAGGCTGGTGCATGATAGGGGATGTGATACACCCACTCAATACCATGTTCTTTGGCCCAAGTGTCTATAAGGTTGTTTCAGAAATGAGTCCCATTGTCTGACTCAATTCTTTCTGGGGTGCCATGTCGCCATAGGACTTGCTTTTCCAGGCCCAGGATAGTGTTCTGGGCAGTGGCATGGGGCACGGGATATGTCTCCAGACATCTGGTGGTTGCTTCCACCATTAGCTTGCTTCCACGTGGCAGGTTAGGTTGCTTCCACATGGTACTTGCCATTGCGGGTTTGAAGGAGTGTGATGTAATCAATCTGCCAGGCCTCCCCTTATTTATATTTCAGCTATCGTCCTCCATACCAAAGAGTTTTTGACTGCTTGGCTTGCTTGATTGCAGCGTATGTTTCACAATCATGAATAACCTGTGCTATAGTGTCCATGGTCAGGCGCACCCCTCAATCACGAGCCCATCTGTATGTTGCATCTCTACCTTGATGGCCTGAGGTGTCATGGGCCCATTGAGTTATAAATATTTCACCCTTATGTTGCCAGTCCAGGTCCACCTAAGCCACTTCCGTCTTAGCAGCCTGATCCACATGCTGGTTGTTTCAATGGTCTTCAGTGGCCCAACTCTTGGGTACATCGACCTTCTACATTACGTACTTTTACAGCCAGGTTCTCTACCTGGGCAACAATATCTTGCCACCATCCAGTAGCCCAGATGGGTTTGCCCCTGCACTGCCAGTTGTTCTGCTTCCATTGCTGTAACCACCCCCACAGGGCATTTGCTACCATCCACGAATCAGTATAGAGATAGAGAACTGGCCACTTTTCTCGTTCAACAATATCTAAAGCCAGCTGGATGGCTTTCATTTCTGCAAACTGAAACAATTCACCATCTCCCTCAGCAGCTTCTGCAACTTGTCATGTAGGACTCCATACAGCAGCCTTCCACCTCCAGTGGTTTCCTGCAATACAACAGGACCCATCACTAAACAGGGCATATTCTCATTTTCTGGTAGTTTGTTGTACAGCGGGGCTTCTTCAGCACAGATCACCTACTCTTCTGTGATATCCCCAAAAATATGCCTTCTGGCCAGTCCATAATCACTTCCAAGATTCCTGGGTGACTGGGGTTTCCTGTTCGAGCCCGCTGAGTAGTCAGTGCAACCCACTTACTCCATGTAGCATTATTTGCATGATGTGTAAAGGGGATCTTTCCTTTGAACATTTAGCCCAGTACTGGCAGTTGGGGTGCCAGGAGGAGCTGTGCTTCAAAGCAGATCGAACTCCCTCATGTGCTGCCAATATCTCTTTTTTGGTTGCAGTGTAGCGGGTCTCAGATCCTCTGTATCCCTAACTCCAAAACCCTAGGGACTGACCTCATGTTTCCCCAGGTTCTTTCTGGCAGAGGCTCCAGGTGGGGCCATTCTCCCCAGCTGCAGTGTAGAGCACATTCTTTACATCTGGTCCTGTTCAGACTGGCCCAAGGGCTACTGCATGAACTATTTCCTGCTTAATTTGTTCAAACACTACTCGTTGCTTGGGGCCCCATTTGAAATTGTTCTTACAGGTTAGTTGATAGAGCAGGTTTACAATCAGACTGTAATTTGGAATGTGCATTCTCCAAAACCCCATGACACCTAGGAAAGTTTGTGTTTCCTTTTTGCTAGTTGGTGGAGACATAGCTGTTATTTTGTTGATCACATCCATTGGGATTTGCCGACGTCCATCTTGCCATTTTATTCCTAAAATCTGGATCTCTTATGCAGGTCCTTTAACTTTATTTTGTTTTATGGCAAAAATACTCAGATGAGGGTGGAAAGGCCTTGCAGAGAGATCTGGACAGGCTGGAGAGCTGGGCAATCACCTACCTCATGAAGTTTAACAAGAGCAAGTGCCAGGTCCTGCACCTGGGATGGGGTAACCCTGGCTGTACGTACAGACTGGGATATGAGACGCTGGAGAGCAGCCCTGCAGAGAGGAATCTGGGGGTTTTGGTTGACAGCAAGTTGAATATGAGCCAGCAGTGTACCCTGGCAGCCAGGAGGGCCAACCTGATCCTGGGATGCATCAAGCATGGCATTGTTAGTCAGTAGAGGGAAGTGATCGTCCCGCTCTACTCTGCACTGGTGCGGCCTCACCTCGAGTACTGTGTGCAGTTCTGGGCACCACAGTACAAAAAAGACATTAAACTATTGAAGAGTGTCCAGAGGAGGGTGATGAAGATGGTGAAGGTCCTGGAGGGAAGACATATGAGGAGTGGCTGAGGTCACTGGGCATGTTCAGCCTGGTAAAGAGGAAGCTGAGGGGAGACCTCATCATGGTCTAAAACTTCCTCGTGAGGGAGAGTGGAGAGGCAGGTGACCTATTCTCCATAAACACCAGTGATAGGATCCACGGGAACAGGGTTAAGCTGAGGCAGGGGAAGTTTAGACTAGAGATCAGGAGGAGTTTCTTTACCGAGAAGGTGATTGCACACTGGAACAGGCTCCCCAGTGAAGTAGTCACTTCACTAAGCCTGTCTGAATTTAAGAAGAGATTGGACTGTACACTTAGTCACATGGTCTAAACTTTTGGGTAGACCTGTGCGGTGTGAGGAGTTGGACTTGATGATCCTTATGGGTCCCTTCCAACTCGGGATATTCTATGATTCTATGATTCTGTGATTCTATGAAAAACAGCCTTCAGAAGGATTTAGACTCTTTGCTTTCTCAAAATCTTCCTCTGCTGTGTCACCCCACACAATGATGTCATCGATGTACTGCAGGTGTTCAGGAGCTTCCCCCTGCTCCAGTGCAGACTGGATCAGTCCATGGCAAATTGTAGGGCTGTGTTTCCACCCCTGGGGCAGCCGATTCCAAGTATATTGGTTAACCCTCTAAGTAAAAGCAAACTGTGGCCTACAGTCTGCTGCTAGAGGGATGGAGAAAAATGCATTTGCATAGAGCAGGTTTACAATCAGACTGTAATTTGGAATGTGCATTCTCCAAAACCCCATGACACCTAGGAAAGTTTGTGTTTCTTTTTTGCTAGTTCGTGGAGACATAGCTGTTATTTTGTTGATCGCATCCATTGGGATTTGACGATGTCTATCTTGCCATTTTATTCCTAAAAAATGCATCTCTCGTGCAGGTCCTTTAACTTTATTTTGTTTTATGGCAAAACTGGCCTTCAGGAGGATTTGGACTATTTTCTTCCCTTTCTCAAAAACTTCCTCTGTTGTGTCACCCCACACAATGATGTCATCAATGTACTGCAGGTGTTCAGGAGCTTCCCCCTGTTCCAGTGCAGACTGGATCAGTCCATGGCAAATGGTTTCCACCACTGGGACAGCCGATTCCAAGTACATTGGACTCCCCTCCAAGTAAAAGCAAACTGTGGCCTACACTCTGCTGCTAGAGGGATGGAGAAAAATGCATTTGCGATATCAGTTGTGGCATACCACTTGGCTGCCTTTGATTCCAGTTCATACTGGAGTTCTAGCATGTCCGGCACTGCAACACTCAGTGGTGGTGTAACCTCACTCATGCCACGATAGTCTACTGTTAGTCTCCACTCACCATTACTTTCACACTGGCCATATGGGACTATTAAAAGGTGAATGAGTCTTGCTGATCACTCCTTGGCTCTCCAGTTGACGAATCGGCTTATTGATGGGAATCAGGGAGTCTCGGTTGGTGCGGTATTGCAGCTGGTGCACAGTTTTGGTAGCAATTGGCACTTGCTGTTCTTCCACTCTCAGAGACCCCACAACAAAAAGGCTCTCCGAGAGACCGGGAAATGCAGACAATTGTTTAATGTCATCTGTCTCTAAGGCAGCTATGCAAAAAGCCCACCGGAACCCTTTTGGGTCCTTGAAATATCCTCTTCTAAGATAGTCTATGTCAAGGATGCACGGAGCATCTGGGCCAGTCACAATATGGTGCTTTTGCCACTCATTCCCAGTTAGACTCATTCAGCCTCCAATACAGTTAACTGCTGGGATCCTCCTGTCACTCCATAAATACGGATGGGTTCTGGCCCTTTATAGCTTGATGGCATTAGAGCACATCGTGCACCGATGTCTACTAAAGCCTTATACTTCTGTGCAGCTGATGTGCCAGGCCATAGAATCCACACAGTCCAATAAACTTGATTGTCCCTTTCCTCCCCCTGGCAGGAGGCAGGGTCCCTATACTCCTCGTCAGAATCTTCATTTCTGTGTCTGGAGGACTGCCTGCTGGAAGTTGGAGCAGCAAACTTTTCAGAGAACACCTTTTTCCCAACTGTTTTCTTTTGCAACTCACGTACCCGTGCCTCTAGGATCGCGGTAGATTTTCCATCCCATTTTCTCATGTCCTCTCCATGGTCACGTAGGTAAAACCACAGGATGGCACGGGGTGTGTACCCACCATATCGTCTTCCTTGCCCAGACGAGCACTTACCCCTAATAGCAGAGACACTGGTTTGTTCAGGTGGGGAGGAAAATAATCTCTCTTCAAGGT
>CM021697.1:159382099-159387099 GCA_011074415.1 Stictonetta naevosa
AAGGAAAGGAAAGGAAAGGAAAGGAAAGGAAAGGAAAGGAAAGGAAAGGAAGGGAAAGGAAGGGAACGGAAGGGAAGGGAACGGAACGGAACGGAAGGGAACGGAAGGGAACGGAAGGGAACGGAAGGGAAGGGAAAGATTATAGAAGTAATAGCTAATAAGGGTAAACTCATACATCTCAAAAATTGAAAATTAATTTAAAAGTGCTGCCTACTAAAAATCTGATGATAAGTAATCAGAAATAAATGTTAAATTAGTATCACTTTCAGAATTTTTAGCTAACATTTTATTGTCCTGAACTATATGGTTTTGTATTTTAACTTTTTAATGGCCATGTATTTATTTCTCACCCTCTCAGTTATTTACAGTGTATTCTGTGACCTAGTGAAGGGACTCTGGTGATTTAATGACCACCACATAAAACTATGAAAGGAAAACAGAGCTGAACCTTCATTTTTTTTATTTTTTTATTTTTATTTTTTTTTAATATAAAGTAAGGAAATGTTGTACAACCTCAATAAAAAATATCAGTTAGTCAAAATGTTAATTCAAAGCCAGTCTTCAGTTCATGAACCTTTAGAAATCTTTTGATGAACATCATTTATGTTTGGCATTTGTAATGAAACACAATACCGTAAAAATTTCTTATGATTTTGGGATGCAAACATCTTGAGCATAATTTTTACTACTCTGAAGGCACAACAAAACCCATTGAACAAGTCTTCAGCTCTGCAGAGTTCTCTGTCAGTGAACACCCTTCATGATTTTCTCCTTTGATTAATAAGAAATATTTGTTATTGACCCCAATTAAAAGGACAAATACCATACTGTACTGCATGAAGAAATATGCAAGTTTTATACAGATGTTATACAAGATTTTAAGATTCATTTCAAACCTAAGGAAATGAAATTTTTGCCTAGAAAGTAGATGTTATTATAACAGCAATAAATGTACTGACACATTATTTACTGTTATGCATTCAATCAATATTAATCAGATTATTCTTTTTTGTTGTTGTTGTTTAATCTGTAGTATTTTTCCTGTCAGCACACCATTAGTTATGCAAAAGTGGCCATACATCGTCAATCTGAGAGACCCATTTTGATTATTCTTGGTTATTTTGAGTACAAGTACAATCCACCCTGACTGCTGGTCTGCCCTTGGGAAGCAAGCAATTTGGCTGTTATTATGAGGTGTGGCTCATCATAAGGGTGATTATAATGGTGTTTAAATGAATAGGGACTCAAGCCTACTATACAATTTATTTTTTAAAGACTGCACTTTGGAATAATAGTTGAGTATTGTAGCATTTTTGTTCATTCCATGTCTTCAGGGGTTGAGATGTCCTCCACTGGACTGTTTTGATACTAATAGAAAGGCACGTTTGGAACATGAGAATCCCAGTATCTGTTCCTTCAAGCAATTTGTTCATAGCATAATTCACATCTGATGAATACTTGGTGACACTGAATGGTCCAGTGAAGAGATTGGCACTAATTTTGCAGCAATGGTCTCTGCTGCATGTGTAAATTTTTTTAAAGCAAATATTAATGTTGAAATCTTGATACAAAGTTTCATGTTTCTATATGATCAAGAAAAATATATACTTGTGGTATTAGTTGTATTCTGAGTAGTTTTCTATTCTGTGCAGTATTTTTGGTTTAAATTTCAGTAACTGGATGTCATGATGTCATTATAAGATTTCTCTTTTTTTCTAGTTTGAAAAAAAAAAAACTAATCCAAAAACAAAAGCAAGAAAATATCTTAAACATCACTACTTCGTTATCATCCTTTCAAATGATTGGTAATTAATCACTTTCTTAAAAAATACATTTAAAACTGTACCATTTACAAAGGTTCATTACTTCATCTTGCTTCCCTTGGATTATGGAAGTTTCAGTAAAATCATAAACTGTCTTGACAAAGAATACTTACTTTTTTGTCTTTTGAGTACCTGATAGGAAATGAGAGTTTTCAAATAATTTTCATCCTCCTTGTGTTCAAAGCAGAAAATAGAAACAGACAAATTTTGAAGCTAGAAAAGTTCCTTTCTGGCATGTGCAGTGTTCTGTTGCCATATGCTAATATCCTGTCATTTGTCTGAACATGTTTGTGCATGAATGCTCCACTAGGGCCCTCATGGAATATTTACATGTGAACTATAAACACATTCCTAGAGTCTTGGAAACCTTAAAAGTGTTTGATGGTTAGTGCTTGCTAGGAATAGTATGAGGCCTTGTAGTTTAACCAGTGTACTCAAAATGAACATCATATTTCACTGTAATACTACGTAATGTTAAACACTGGGTGACACAATATACCTCCATGAACTATGACAGAATGTAATGACTTCTGACTATTGCCTGGATATTTAAGGTGTAGCTGTATTTGGGAGAAAAACACTTCCTAGGATAATTTCCCTTACTTTCTAAGAAAAGAATAATCTGAACATATTTCAGAACACGATCAGAATAGGTAAGCAATACTTCATATTGAGGAATTATTGATTTAGAGAACATTAAAAGTTCTTATCTATAAAGACTGATAATAATGATTCTGATACTGTCAGGAGAAAGTAGGTGAGCAGGATGAATAGCTGCATAATAAAGGTTACCTGTCCAGGTTACTCTTTCTTTCTTTTTCTTTTTCTCCTTCCTTCCTTCCTTCCTTCCTTCCTTCCTTCCTTCCTTCCTTCCCTCTTTCCTTCCTTCCTTCCTTCCTTCCTTCCTTCCTTCCTTCTTTCCTTCCTTCCTTCTGGCGAGTTCAGAGTACTAGTCTTCTCCAATTCTTCCAGTATTCCAGTGGCACTTAATCAATGTGCACATAGAGTAATCTTTGTCAGATTATATATATATATATATTTTGTATATGTGGCTGCTGTAAGAAAAAAGAGTCTTGCACTGCAATTATCTGAACTTACATTGGTCCCCCTGGTTTACATTGTCTTCCTGACTAGAAAATGTCCTGTTAGTTATGTAAGGTAATGTATTCTTGCAGAATTTTGTCCTTTGCCTGCAAACAAAAAGTGAAGACCATAATTCTCTTTCTGTGAATGAGAAAAAAATGTTCTTGAAAACATTTGGAAATATATGACAACTTTATATAAAGCATCTGCATTATGCTTTACAGTAGATCTGCAAAGTAATGTGAAATTAAATAATTTTTCTAAATTATTTTCCCATATTTGAAAATACCAAACCAGCAAGCAAACAGACAAAAAAATAACAACAAAACACACACACACACAAAAGCCACTTCTCTTTTCTCCTTTGTTTTCCTTTTAGCTCTGAACTTAAACACAAAGTCGGGTGATTCTTTCTGATGGCCTTTCCTGGATTTATTTCTCAATAATGACACTTTTGGGAGCAATTCTATAGGGAATGAGATTGATCACCCATCACTACTGCTGATGTGCTGTTTAACCAAGCTGGTGAACCATAAACTGTCATCAGAGAGGGTATCAGACTAACAGTGTGTATCATGCAGCTTACTCTTCTGTGCACCTAACAATGATGATAATTCTCTTCGTACATTAGACAGCACAAGGACCTGTTAAACAAAGTACTGGAGTGGTACACTTTACATGACCCAAAAAAGAAACCAAATCCTTCTAAACAGGCTAAGTGGTGACATAAAATGAAGCTGTAGGTCATGGAGCAAGAAGTCTAACATTTTGTGCTTTAATAGGACTTTGACATACAGACAGGATTTCAGAAGCTGAAGCTTTCTTTTATAACAGTAGACATGCTCTAAAAATCATAGCTAGCTCTTTTAAGAAGTGAAGAAGAGTTCTTCCAAATCATGTCAACATTTTCAAATAAATAAGAAAAAATAAAATTTTAAAGGAATAAATATCATTTATATTTTTAATTATTGCTAAATGTCATGCATCTGGTGTTGCAATGTTGCAAACTGTATCAACACGACTAAAAAAGTTATGATTACTAGATAAAGTTTATTATCCAAGGCCACAGACCTATGAATTTTTAAGGACAAATCCTTAAGGGATGAACACAGATCGATGAAGATGTACATAATCTGATGATTGACATTAGTGTTCTTTTTTTTTTAACTTGTATGCATAATTCCAGCTACTGACTTCAGTGGAAATAGTCACATTCCATTCTTTCATGCTTTTATTTTTCTCTCCTTTCATGCAATTAGGTTTATGAAAGATCAAAGCTTAAATTCGTCCTGGTTCTTCTACCTCAAATTGTTAAAGCTTGATGTTCTGTGGCTTGTTGTTGTTGTTGTTATTATTATTATTATTATTATTATTATTATTATTATTATTATTTCGGGGGGTGGAGGGGAGGGTGGCTCATGATTCTATTTATTTGTTTGTTTGTTTATTCTCCTTTCTGAGTTGATCATTCAAAAGATCTAGCTGGGAATATTCAAGCAATAGTTTGGAGGTTTTAGTCCCCAGGTAATGTTGCAGAGTGTGTTGTGGTGAGTGTCCCAGATATAGCAGTGTTCTTTCAGACTTGTAGAAATGCCACCCTCAGTCCTGTCTGTAGACAAGAGAATTAAGTTTTATCTATTTAGTTAGTTAGTTATGTTTAATTTTTAGTTAACGATGCCTCTTGTCACACAAAACAGAAATACATTTTTTTTTTACTGATTTTGTCTGTTTGTCATGTTTACTTAAATACTACCTTGTACTACCTTGAACATTGCCCCAGTATAGGTCCCTTCAGTTGCCAGTGTAGAGAAGAAGCCTTTGCACCAAAGCACACTTTCTTTATTTACTATAGAAAGAAAAAAATGAATTAAACCCAATATTGGAAACTTATTATTTGCTGATTTACAAGCCCTCAGTAAAGTCAGAATGATGATCCAGTCAAATTCCCAAGAAATCCTCTGACTGAGGATGTTTTATCATTTGCCTTTGACTCAAAGACATGAGCATACACTTAGAGTGCAACAAGTATGGTATTTGCCTCACTACCCGTACTATTCTAAGTGAACTTTATAATCACTCTGGAAAGTATCTGTG
>CM021697.1:159392099-159400239 GCA_011074415.1 Stictonetta naevosa
CTTGTCAAGAGACTTTTCTTATTCTCAGTATTCTACATCCAATTCTCAACAACAAACATTTGTGTTTGAAACAACACCAGTTGTGGACACGTGAATATGAATTCCTGCCACTTGAGTTAATTATTTTACATGGGAAAAGAGATATACTAGATAGATTATACTGCTAAAATGAGGTACGGAAATGGAAAAGGTAACCTTCACAAAGAAAGGTCTGTCCACATAAGATCTGTTTTTTTTTTTTTTGTTTTTTTTTTATTTATTTTTTTTTTTTTTGTTTGTTTGTTTTTTGTTTTTTGTTTTTTTGTTGTTTGTTTTTTGTTTTCTGGAGATTCCTTTCACTAAGTACTTAAAGATATTTTTCTGACAAAATTGAGGTTTTAAGGTAGTCAAAATTAATCTGGTACACAATGTGTGCTTCACATTAAAGATGAATCTGTAACTTAATGTGGATCTGGGCTAGCTTGTCCTGTAAGGACAAGTTGTAGTTCAATTAGAAAGCAGTATAAGATGGATGTAGCTTGTTGCTGATGACGTTATGTTTTTTGACCAAGTACTTCTTATCTAGATCACAAAGGTGTCTTTGGAAATTTGCTCATTTTTTGGACCATGACTCTCCTTAGATCAGAGGCTGCTGTCTATCTGAGTGTTGTGGCTTTACCCAGCTGGGCAGCTGAACTCAACCACAAGGGGAGAAAATAGGATGAAAAGGGCTAAGGTACTGACATAAGGACAGGAAGATCACTCACCAGCTACCATCACTGGCAAAACAGACTCAGCATAGGGAGACTAATTAAATGTATTACCTATTACTAACATAAAACACACAATAAACACACAAATAAACACACAAACAAACAAGCAAACAAAAAGCTGTAAACACCTTCCCCCCAACCACCCACTTCTACATCCTCTCTCCCTGAGCAGCCCAGGAGAATGGGGAATGGGGGCTGCGGTCAGTCCCTAAAGCTTTGTCTTCACCACTCCTTCAGAGTCACTCGCTGCCTCTCTTCCGCATGGGGTCTCTCCCACTGGATGCCATCCTTCCTGAACTGATCCTGCATGGGCTCCCACAAGCAGCAGCTCTTCAAAAACTTCTCCCACATGGGTCCATACCAATGGGTCCATCCGTCTGTAGCAAACTGCTTCAAAATGGGTCCCCCATGGGCAGCAGCTATCCCAGACCCCCTGATCCTTCATGTGCTCCTCTCCATGGCCTGCAGCTCCGGCCTGGGGCCTGCTCCTGTGGGGGCTCTCCACGGGCCACAGCCTCCTCCACGCCACATCCACCTGCTCCACCAGGGGCTCCTCCATGGGCTACAGTGTGGAGATCTGCTCCACCGTGGGACCCATGGGATGCACGGGGGCAGTCTGTTCCACCACAGGTCTCTCCACAGTCTTCAGGGAAAATCTATACTAGCACCTGGAGCACTTCCTCTCCTTCATTCTTCACTGACCTTGGTGTCTGCAGGGCACTCCATACTCTTCCAGCTGTTATTATATCACAGGGTTTTATTATTTACCTATCTATCTATCTATCTATCTATCTATCTATCTATCTATCTACCTATTTATTTATTTATTATCCCTTTCTTAATTCTGCTCTCACAGAAGCACAAACATAACTTATTGTCTCGGATCTGGCCAGCTGCAGGTCCCCTCTGTATTCTTTTCACAGAGGCTACCCTTGCAGTCCTCTACTACCAAAAACCTTGCCACATAAACCCAATACAATGATCTGTGAAGGGTGTTCCTCAGAGGGGATGGAAGCAATGTATAGGTCTCCAATGAAATGGCAGATCTGCAAGTTTTCAGGTTACTTCATGGAAAGGCAGTCTGATGACTGAAAGAATAGAAGAGATTTTTTTGATCTAAAGCACTTAATATTCTAGATGCCTGTCTTAGTCCTTGAAGTAAATTTTATCTCAGACACTACCCAAAAACTATTTAAAGGGTTATTCTTTGTGGAACAATTCTTTCAAAAATCCAGAAATGGTCTTACCAAGGCAGTAATGAAATCAGGGGATGAAAGAGCAAAACATTAACAATGGGAGGAAGAGCTAATGCAGTTGAAGCACGAGGATACTCTCAGAAGATTCTTGTTCAAAAAGCTGCAGTGACAAGTAATACTGTATTTTCTGATTCGTACTAAATAATACCATTATAAATGTCAACCCTTTTCTGAAGCTGGCCAGCATGTGGGATCCCACTACCAATTCAGCTCCAAACAGCCCTATAGCACCCATGGCATAGTCACGCATGTTTTGATTGTTTCCAGTTTTCCTTTGCCTAGCATTACACTTTGATAACTAAACTATTGTGATCTTAAAGATTCTTTACCTTGCTTCCTTTCTTGTTATTGCACTAGAAGGAAAAATGTAATATGTCTTATTAGCTCTTCCATAAGAAAAACCTTATTGCATATACTGGGTCTGTCTGGGAAGAAATTTCTCTATAGCAGCCTGTACAATAATGTGCTTTGCATTTATAGTTAAAAAAAACAGTGCTGATAAGACACCAACATTTTGGTTGTTGCTGAAGGGTGTCTGCACAGTGTCACAGCTTCACATCTTTCTCCCTGTCCATCTCCACCCACCACCACCCACTCCATGCCCTCCCCCCCAAAAAAAAAATAAAAATAAATAAAATAGGGCAAGAGGTTGGGAAGGGACAGCTGACCCAAACAGCCCAAAGGGATATTCTGATATTCCATACCATATGATGTAGTGTTAAGCAAAAAAAAGCTCAAGGAAAGGATGAGAAAAGGGGGACAGTCATGGTTATAGTATTTGTCTTTCTAAGCATCTGCTGTGTGTACAGAGATGCTGCTTCCCAGGAAGTGGCTGGACATCTGCATGCTGATAAAATGTAGTGTGTGAATTCCTCTTTTAGCTTTGTTTGTGTGTACAGCTTTTTGTTTTCCTATTAAGTAGTGATTATCTTGATCCACGGATCATCTGGACTTCCTTCTAGGATCATATGAATTTCCTTCTATTTTCTCCCTATCCTGTGAGACAGGGGATTGAGTGAGAGTCAGGGTGGCTGTTTGGTTGCTGGTTGATATCAACCCATCATGTTACAAAACAGTGCCAAACCTTGAATAACTAAAATAAGAAGCCAAGTAAAACCAGTGATTTTAATGAAGAATGTTCATAATTTTTCCTTGATATGGCGTTGCTGCTTTACTTTCAGTCGAAAAGCAAACAGAAAGAAACCAAAAACGTTTTGAACATTTTGTATTCCCACCTCCTTTTTTTAATGAAATTCTGAGATGGAGTTATATTTTAAATACCAATGTCAAATTCTAATGACTGGAAATATTTGTGTTTCTATTGCATACTATAATAATCTTTTGCTTCAACCTTCTAATTATAATAAATACCAATGTTAATGCTAATGATAAGAATAATAGAGAATTACAACGTCACCCAGGAAAACAAACAAAACCAATCCCCCCCAGTAATTTTATTTTATTTTATTTTATTTTTCTGTTTGCATTGCTTTAAAAAGGATTTTTGCATAACACATATGTGTTTTGCAGTATGAAATACATGGCCATCCATCATATAACCTGGTGTTCAACACTTGAAATTTCAATTTCAAGTGAAAGCACAAGAAACTTGCTCTGCAGACTCGTCAGGTAGGCCATTTTCAGCTTCTAACTAATCAATAAGATTCTTGGACAATAAGTCATTTTGACCTGATTATTTAGAAAATCTGGTGTGTATTGCATGTTTTATTTAGGGAAGAGAAAGTATGGAATATCATCTTGACCATGTCTCAGAAGTAGGCACTTATTCCAAAAAAGTTCAGAAGTTCCTCCAAATAGCAGGTCTAGATACTGTTTATAGTTCGCCTATAGTTCATCAGGCTTCTTATTCCAAGAGGGCCAACAGGAAAGCTGGAGAGGGGCTCTTTATCAGGAAAAGTAGTAATAGGACAAGGAGTAATGGCTTTAAACTAAAAGAGGGGAGATTTAGATTAGATATAAAGGAAAAAATGTTTTCCTCAGAGGTTGGTGAGGCACTGGAACAGGTTACCCAGATAAGCTGTGAATGCGCCTGGAAGTGTTATATGCCAAGTTAGATGGGGTTTTGAGCAACTTGTCTACTGGAAGGTGTCCCTGCCCACACAGGGGTGTTGAGACTAAATGATCTTTAAGGTCGCTTCCAACCTGAGCCATTCTATGATTAATCTGGTACCCTGGAAATAAAGACAGGTATTATAATGAAAAATATGGAAGTTAGAGTCCAATCCTGCAGTGAGATCTACCGAGGTGCAACCTCAAGTATGTACAGAAACCATCTAAATCAATGCCATTCTGTCAGAGCACAGGGGAAGTCCCATATGGATTGCAGTTGAAGGTCTGGACCTGGTCAGAAGATCATGTAATGAACAACTGAAAATGAGCAAGAGATAGCATGAACGAACTATGTAATCAGCCTCCGTTAGAAAAACAAAAAGTCCATATAGACTATATCATCAAAGAAATGAGTTAAAACTGTTATGAAGATGCCTTATAATTTCACTCATAAGAGTAGGAATGTAGGTGATTAAACTGTATAATTCAGTCTATGCCATGCTAAGCTCTTAAACAGGTAAAGGAAAATTTTCTTTTGTTCTTCAAAGACATTTTTTATGAAGAGGTTTTTATTTACCTGTATGTACCGGGAATCAATAAGATCTTAAGTATGTTCATCCATTTTACTTTCAACTATAGGTGGATAAATAAATATAAAATTATTTAATATGATAAATATTGCATATACATATGATACTATATGTTTTTCCTTTCATTGGGTTTTCCCAATTTAAAATTTTAAAATAAATGACAGAGTTGTTAATAGGCTGCAGAGGATTTTTTTCCTCTCCTCTCTTGATTTATTACCAGTGAGTGTAAACTGATCTGGAAACAAGTGAGAATTCCCCTGCGAAATGTTCTAAAATCCAAATTCCTCAAGGAGAGGAAAAAAATATTTGAGCAGAAACAATCATCCCCACGTGTATAAGCTTTGAATAATAACAGCCTGGTTTCAACATTTCTTTTGTTCATGATGTATCAGTCCAGTGTGAAAGAAAACATAAAAACAGCACATATATAAACCAAATGTGCAACAGCAAAAGCTTTAACAAACCCTAATTATTCAGGTGGTTAAGAAACAAGCTAAATGGCAGCACTAGTACACTGTAAATTCTTGAGGCTGACACAGAACTGGTTATGACAGCTTTCACATTATCTCATTGCAGTATCGAGGCAGTAGTCGCAGCTGGCTCATATGTCAAAATGTGTCAGGACTTAAATGGTAAAACAGGAGTGCAACAGCAATTGGCTTTTCAATCAATAATGCAATCAATATATTTCACAGATATTTTCCCATATCTAAATTACTCTGCAGAGATGAGGTAGCCTGACTGAGTGTTTATAAATCAATAAAACCTACAACTAAAGGACATCTGCTCCTGTTCTTCCACTTCAAGATGCAGTTTCCTTTTTATTTCCAATTCTCTTGTATTTAAGATTGTACTTTTGAGGAAAAACAGACCTCTTTTTGTAGACAAATCAGTTTTGCATTCCATTCTAACTACAGACTATTTTTATTAATAATTGTTATTTCAGTTTTAAAGAGGTGTAAGAGAGTTTCTCTAGGCAACGGATCTAAGAATTAACAGCATTCATTTCAGATTTGTAATGCACTTATAAACAGATACTTTATGTAACATTACATTTTGTCTAAATACAGTACAATAGACATAATTTCACCCCCTCCACCACCTCTTAGGCAATACATTTTTTTCCCCCCATGCAGCAGAATTCCAGATGAATCTCAGTGATAGTTGCTAGAACAGCTTCTTCTCAAAGTACCATTGTTTAGATTTTTTTTTCACTAGTTTATTTCATTAGCAGCAGATGTATAAAAGGTGATAACTTGTTATGATACTGTTATATGAAGTTACAGAATTTTCCTTACCCTCTGCTTTGCTTTATTTTATTTTATTTTATTTTATTTTATTTTGTTTTGTTTTGTTTTGTTTTAATGAAGAAGTGACTACAAGTAAGAATTTATATATTAATACCTATCATTAGAATGAATCCAGAGGAGAACCTAATTTGATGATTTTCTTGCATATGACTAAAATATATTCATGTACTTTGTTTTAACCATTGTAAGAAATGAAGAATGTGTTTCTAAGTGTGTACTTTTAATCTGAAACAAACAAACAAACAAACAAACAAACAAAAATATGTTTTAACCGTATTCCTCTTGTGCTTGAAAATTCTATTAGACATGAAACAGAGCAACAAAAACAAATACATCTTTCAGGTTAGACAGTCATATTCAGTCAAGAAGTACATAAACTCAAGCAAATTACATTTCCTAATCAAGGTGTTCCATTAAAAATAGGTTGTCATTTTGGTGAACGCCAACTAATCCTATCAGGTTATATCTTTAGATCACATGCTATGTTATTCTCTCAATGTACACAATTTCTCACACTAGTGAGATCCATCTCTGAACAACAGTTGTTACAGTTAAAACACAAGCTGAGGACATACTGATTCCTGAGCTCAATTACTCTATATATTTTAATTGGTTATTAAGACTGAATCTTCTGCTATATCATATCATTTTAGAGTAAATGCAGCTAAGATTTTTTTTTATTATTATTATTATTAGTTTTTGGACATTGCTTTACTTAAAAAGTTCCACAGAATCCTCTTCCCCCCACTCCCCAAATTCTTTATCTTTTAGAAGATGCTTCTGAAAAATGTGATGAATTATGAATATTTTCACTATCTTGATACAAGTATTTATCAGCTTCATTAAAGTGAAGAATACGATAATAAGAGATCTCTATTTTTAAAAAAGAAACATTAAACAAATATTAAAAGTGACATTATCATAGAATGCTCTCAGAGTATTCTTCATTAGTATTATTTTGATAAGGCTATCCAATTACTAAAAATGTTGATTTTTTTTTTTTTTTACAGCTTTTGGAAATATTTTATTGTTTTAGTGACTGAGCTCCTAAGTTAAAAATTCTTACAAGTATCTTTAAAACTATTCTCATCCATTGTATATGTGTCAGAAAAAAATTAAGACATTTGAATATGTATTAAACTTCCATCTGAAAGTGTATCTCAAGCTGCAAGTCAAGATTCTAGCAACCATAAAATGGTTATTACATTTATATTTGAGAAGCTGTAATATGAGGGAACACTGTGGGGAACTTGAAATTGAAACTAGTTGAAGAATGCCCCTGGTGACATGAACTTTATTTTAAGCAAAAGCTGGTCAAAATGTAGTAGTTGAGCCTTGAAACATGGCACCAACATTATCTAAATTTTTCTGTTTTCTGTTTTGCAAAAGTTGCCTAACATATTTTTCTGGGAATATTTCCCTTGCATTTGCCTTATAGAGGATGACTAAATAAATAAATAAATAAATAAATAACCATACACACACACACACATATATAGTAGACCTCAGAGAAACGTTTGGTTTTGTGTGTATTATGGGTAGGCATCTCTGCATTATGCAAAGCCAGCTTTAAGGTCAAGTACTTAGACTTAACCACAGTACCTTATGTTTCTTTTCAAATAATCATCCCTCCTGTGTGAAGTTGCCTGAGGAACTTCAGTAGTCTCAAACTTGGGTGAATAATCTGTAAATGTTCATGAATTTGAAACTTGATTTAAGAGATTGGAAAAAAAAAAAAAAAAAGAAACAGGTTGGATGACATAAAGAACAGGTGATAATACTTCCTGACTTGCTATAAAAGGAAAAAGGGGGAAAAAGAAAGAAGAAAAAGAAAAAAATAAGGGGAAAAAAAAAAAAAAAAAAAAAAAAGGAAGGGAAAGAGAAAAGGAAAGTGCAGAGAAATGGAAAGTGAAGGGAAAAGGGAAGGAGATGGGAAAGGAAAAGGGAAAGGAAAGGGAAAGGAAAGGGAAAGGGAAAGGGAAAGGGAAAGGAAAAGGGAAAGGGAAAGGGAAAGGGAAAGGGAAAGGGAAAGGGAAAGGGAAAGGGAAAGGGAAAGGGAAGGGGAAGGGGAAAGGGAAAGGGAAAGGGAAAGGGAAAGGGAAGGGGAAAGGGAAAGGGAAAGGGAAGGGGAAAGGGAAAGGGAAGGGGAAAGGGAAAGGGAA
>CM021697.1:159400339-159432445 GCA_011074415.1 Stictonetta naevosa
GGGAAGGGGAAAGGGAAAGGGAAAGGGAAGGGGAAAGGGAAAGGGAAAGGGAAAGGGAAAGGGAAGGGGAAAGGGAAAGGGAAAGGGAAGGGGAAAGGGAAAGGGAAGGGGAAAGGGAAAGGGAAGGGGAAAGGGAAGGGGAAAGGGAAAAGTAGTAGAACTAAGATCATTAACTAAAACAGTATTTGCACACTCTTCTGTTATAAAGTTCTGAAATCGGAGAGGTACGCATGACAGTCTGTTGTAGTCATGTATATTTGCTAGTTTCAAATGCAATTGTCCTGTATTCAGATGGGTGTGGGAACAGCAAATGACTTGTTTATTTTGAGAATAGTTATAAAAACAACAAATTAAAATCTCTTTAAACATTCATGTTTAGACATAATGAAATGGAACATACATAGAAAAAATAAATGTATAAATTACACTTTCATTGGAAGTGTTAGCAGATCTGTCCTTTTTTTTTTTTTTCTGCTGGGATAGAGTTAATTTTCTTCATAGTAGCTGGTATGGTGCTGGGTTTTAGTTTAGGATGAAAATAATGTTGCTAACACACTGATGTTTTAGTTTTTGCTGAACAGTGCTTACACTGAGTCAAGGACTTTTCAGTTTCTCATGCTGCCCCACTAGCAAAGAAGTTGGGGGTGCACAAGAACCTTGGAGATGTGCTCAACTGGGGTGAGTTGGCTGGGGGGACTCTTTTGCTTGGGGACTGGCTAGGCGTTTTTTGGCTGGTGGTGAGCAGTTGCATTGTACATCACGTCTTCTCCTCCTCTTCCTCCTCCTTCTCCTCCTCCTCCTTCTCCTCCTCCTCCTCCTCCTCCTTCTCCTTCTCCTTCTCCTTCTCCTTCTCCTTCTCCTTCTCCTTCTCCTTCTCCTTCTCCTTCTCCTTCTCCTTCTCCTTCTCCTTCTCCTCCTCCTTCTCCTTCTCCTTCTCC
This sequence comes from Stictonetta naevosa, assembly GCA_011074415.1. Taxonomy (NCBI): domain Eukaryota; kingdom Metazoa; phylum Chordata; class Aves; order Anseriformes; family Anatidae; genus Stictonetta; species Stictonetta naevosa. Next base: position 159,401,278 of record CM021697.1, read on the forward strand.
TCCTTCTCCTTCTTTTCGTCGTCCTCCTCCTTCTCCTCCTTCTCCTCCTCTTTCTCGATCTTGTTCTTCTCGTTCTCGTTCTTCTTGTTTTTTCTTGTTCTTTGTTATTGTTCTTGTTTCTTCTTCTTCTTCTTCTTCTTCTCCTTCTTCTTCTTTTTCTCCTTCTCCTCCTCCTCCTCCTCCTCCTCCCTATTAAACTGTTTTCATCTCAACTGATGAGTTTTTGCATCAAGAGAATCTTGCTCGATTCTCTCCCCCATCCCACTGGGGGCAGTGAGCAAATAGCTCTGTGACACTTAACTGCCTGCTGGGTTAAACCACAACAAGGTCAATTAATAACTTGTATCATACAGTCAGCCCAGTTTCTTAAGGACTATATAAAGAGTAAAGGTTAACCTGTGGACTGTAAACTATATTATAATTATATGACTACATAAATCAATAAGTCCTCCAGGGTATAAACGACAGTAGAGGAACACAACAGATGACAAAGCAGGAACCAATGGCAGCATAATGATTAAAAGACCTAACAGCATCTCAGAGTGAACAAAGGGAGATATAGCATTGACCTGATCAAGCTTTTATTCTTGGTCAAAGCAGAGGCTTTGAGTGTGAAGTGTTAGAAACTACTAAACACATTTGTTTTATACCACACAAAGGTCTTATAAATCAGGTTGTCCACTATTTCTGTGATGTATTGAGAGTTCACAGGAAGATAAAATCCTGTCCTCAGCAGAGGTAGTGATGGTCCCTTACTCAGCTCTAAACAATTTGCCAGTTGGCTTGTGTAGAACTTCATCCCACCAAAGTGGGCATCCAGTTTCTCTCCCAGCATCTCTGTACTATATCATGAATGTAAGTGCTAAAGATGGAAAATAGTTTGAAACTAAGATATCTAAGTATTTTCAGTGTCTAATGGATATAAAGGATGGATATCAAGGCCCAATTTAGCTGCCCAATACAGACATCTCTATTTTTTGGGGTGCCTTAACCTATTCCTCCTGGATACCAGTAACTTGTTCAAAGTGCATAAATCTCCCAAAGATTTTCTGTTATATCTGTCATGTTACAGATATATCTTCAACACCTAGAGTATTTCAGATGCTACTATCTGTCCTTGTGTGGGCAACTGACTGAACCCCAAATGTACAGGTGCATCTTAGAAAAGGTGTGAAAAGGTGAAAGACTTTTCACATGAACTAAGTGCTGAGTTGTGAAAGACAGTTTTGTAAACCTATCCAATAATTCTGTGTTAAATTATACACCTTTCAGAGTTATTTCTGTAAGCCTTATATAGAATACACTGCTATCCAATAGCACTTTTCCATAGAGTTTGGGAAATCTCTGCATGTATTATTCAAAGGAGAAGGAAAGACATCCCTACATGAGGAGTGTAGGGATACATTTCAATAGCAACTGAGAGTGATGATGACAGAATATGCTGAGGCAAACCTGAACATCATATTCAACAGAACACTCCTCATTTTTTTTAAAGCTATAATTTCTGTTACAAAATTCAAAAGATGAAGATAAATTGTATTCAACATGAATAAATAGTTTACATATGGCTACAAAATTAACTGGCCATAAATACCTGTTATGTGAGTAAGCCATCTGAATTTAAGGCGCAGGTTTAAGGGTTTTATCCTTGCTACCAGGACTAATTCTGTATCTGTATTGTATGGTATTACATTGTGTCAATGCAAATCTGTTTTAAAATGCACACAGAGAATAAAATCAGTGTGAATCTTGCTCTTCAGCAACAGCTAAATATCAAACAATCAACTTTTTTTTAAAAAAAAAATTCAGAATATTTTAAGAAAAAACAAACAAACAAACATTGGATGGTAAGTTTGTTAGAAACTCTTTTATCAAAATGTCATAGGACAAAAACTTTAAGCAGATTGTAACAAGAAACATTTGTCCAGTATAATCTGATAAAAGAGATAATCTGTCAATAGACTAAGTGATTCAATGGGAAATTCAAAAAATGTATAGGGTTTTAATGTATTTTTTCTTAATATTTATGTTACTACAAATAGTGAAAACTAGCACAAAAAATGTATTCTGTTCTTTTCATAACAAGATCCTTAGCAGTAATAATTAATCTAATAAATAACCTTTAACTTCAGAATTTTTCATCCCTAGATCATGTAGTTAATCTGGTTTATATTTCAAATTGTGTGTTTTGGAAGTTGGACAATTTATTTATGACAATGAGCAATGAGAAGCTGTAGTATTTTTGGTGAGGGATTCAAGTTGATAGAAGTGTGGAACATAAGCTTTGAGATTTTATTTTATTTTATTTTATTTTATTTTTCACTCTCTCAAGCCTAAACTACCATAGACAATGGTAGCTGTTAGCTGCTCAAGTTTTAATTATTTGTTGATCTGGGCAAAGAATGCTGAGTATTCTGAGACACCAAGTCTGGCTCCAAGTGATAATAAATACAAATGGAGAAATGTAACTAAAGAATATATTGTCCTCTTCCTATATAAAGCACTGGCTAAAGGAATAATTTTGAATGACAATGAGAAAGCCTTTGTGTTGGATTTTTTTTTTTTTTTTTTTTCTTGCAGCAATGAGGGAATGTGTTGACAGGAGGGGTGGGGTAGCTGAAGTCATTGGAAAGAATTGTATAAAAGAATAAAAGATGAGATCACTACATGTGGGGACATTGTATCATGAGATTACACATATTTCCACAACTAGAAAAATGAATAGAATTATACTTGCTTATAAGGATCACAAGAAAATGACTAGCAGTAATAATAATAATAATAAATCAAGAAAAGTTTTTGGCCAAATATTGGTCAAAAATTAAAAACAAACAAACAAACAAAAAATGAAGATACTGCATGTGCAGCTGTGACCAATGCATCATAAGATCAGCTACTCTTCCTTAAGTATTAGAAAATGTATATGAAACTCAGGATCTCATGGCTGTGCGTGCAAAAGCATTCCTTTACCTCCTTGGTGCACAAGAGGTTCACCAGATGTTCCTGCCAAGAGGCACAGAACATAAAGCATTTTTTTTCCCTAAATAAAGGGAACTGCCATTTTAAAGGCTGAGGATGTATTTCATCCACGCCCCATCTGCTGCTCCAGGAAGTTGCAGCAGATGTCCTCTAAGTCCTGTACCATATCTTTGCCCTTGGACAGACTGCATAAATAACATCACAATGAACTTCAGGTACTGAATATATACATTTGAATCCTGGATAGATTTTCAGAACACTAATGGGTTACAAGCTTCCCAGTTTAGAGGGCTGAATTTAGGAAGTGGAAATATCACTTCATATTCCTAATCTCCTGTCAGAAGACATTGCTAAAAACCTTTTGTATCTCTAAGGAACAGAAGGATATTGCATAGACTGCAGAATTGTCCTGGTTTCAGTTAGGACGCAGATAATTTTCCTCCTAGTAGCTGGTAGGGTGCTATGTTTTGGATTAGAATGAGAAGAGTGCTGATAACATGCTGATGTTTTAATTGTTGCAGAGCAATGCTTACACTAAGCCAAGGACTTTTCAGCTTCTCGTTCTGTCCTGCCAGTGAGCAGGCTGGGGGTGCAGCAAGAGCTGGGAGGGGACAGACCCAGGACAGCTGACCCAAACTGGCCAAAGGGGTATTCCATACCATCTGACGTCATGCTAAACAATAGATAGGGGTGGCTAGCTGCGGTGGGGGGCTGGCTGCTCAGGGATAGGCTGGGCATTGGTCAGTGGGTGGTGAGCAATTGCATTGTACATCACTTGTTTTGTACACACTATTATTATTGTTATTATTATTATTATTATTGTTGTTGTTTATTATTATTGTTATCATTATTATTATTATTATTATTATTTCCTATCTTAATAAACTGTCTTTATCTCAGCTCACAGGCTTCACTTTCCCATTTCTCTCCCCCATCCCAGACAGGGAGGGGGGAGGGTGAGCAAATGGCTGTGTGGTGTTTAGCTGCTGGCTGGGTTAAACCACAACAAGAAGTATTTATACTATAACAAGAGGTATTTATATTATAACAATTGTATTTATAAAGCTTCTTACCCTTGTCTTGTTTCAGTGCAAGTTTATCATAGAATTGTACATTTATATTTGTGTTATATAACGTGAAAAATACTACGAAATCACAAGAATAGTCTCTCTAACCAGGATTCCAGAGATATTAAACAAACAAACAAACAAACAAACAAAAACTTCCAGTGCTAACTTATAAGGTGTGGGTATCCTGAATACCATTTTTATAGTGATTTTAAGAAATATGAAATAAACATTTTGAATTCATGTTTTGTTTTTCTGAAGTACCCCAGAGTTTCACTTTGGTGATCCCTTTCTTTTCATTACTATTAATGTGGCAGTTATGATAAGAGCTTTTTTTCAGTCAAGACCATGTAAATGTTGCTCTAGGGGTTTAAATTATAGAGAGTAAAACTTTATAGACTCTAGCTCCAAACAATTGTCCTGCCACATTTCTGCTCAGCCACCATAACTGTCAGGAAAATGGGAATTACTCCTGAAAAAAAAAAAAAAAAAAAAAAAAAAAAGCATCAGGTGTATTGTTAGAACTGTATTATTTCATTAAAGATTTGGGATCCATTAGGTAATGGATGGATTATACTGAGTGATTAGAGAAGATTAATTACTTATTGTTCATAAATTGCTTTGCAGATAGTCTCACGTAAGTACTCTATATTATTGTTATTAATGGACTATTTTTATTTGCAGTGAATATCTCACTTCACCATTGTTTGTGTACATAAAGGGAAATGATAATACTTTACTTCAGACCAACACTCAAAACTTCAAAAGAAATTACTTTTAACTCTAAACAGGCTGATTAATGTTTATCAAGAATGAAGTGAAATGTGATTGTAGAGAAAGGAAAGAGTATGTACAATAATGTATTTTAAATATTTAAATCTCAGCAGATTTCAAAGTAACAGGAATTTTTCAGGGATGACCTGGCAATTTAGAAAACAAGAAATCCTTAAAAATCCATGAATGTTTGTCATATCTTCTTAATTCTTTTAGAAATATATATTTTCCTGGCTAATATTTTACAGGATATTATCATAGTACCACTACTTTAAGGATTTAAAAATCTTAGTTTGAGAAAGAGTAAGGAAAGTATTCACAATTACAGGAAATTGATAAGAAATCTTAGTTTTAAGAAAAAAAAATATATCTTTTTTGTTTGTTTGTTTGTTTGTTTGTTTGCTTGTTTTTCCCATCTGCTATGAACAATATATCTGTATTAGTGAACTTAATTTCTAAAGATTTTGGGTCAGACATTCAAGAATGTTCACGTATTTGAAGGTGCAAACTGGTATTTATAGAATAAAACAATGAATAAAACTAGTAGAAAACATGCCTAAATATCTTTTCACTTGTAGTCTCACATGCCTAATGTAACACTCCAGTCTATTCTCATCCTGTAAGATTACACAGATTTTTATACTCTGTGATAAGTAATTCCTGGGAAAATCCTGAGGTATGGCTCATGTGACATGGAATGTTATTGATTTTTATTTTTATTTTTATTTTTTATATCTTTTACAAACATGGTAAAACACCATCTGTACCTAGACTGGAAATACATATAAAGGACATGTAGCAGTGCTGAAAAAAGTTTCCATGGCTAAGTAATAGAAGTAGTTCACTGTGTTTGCTTTACCTCCCTTGACTTCATACTTGTTCAGGCTCTGTTCTGTGTTAATATGGGTATAAGTCTTAATGACCACAGCTGTCTCATACCTGGCCAACTAAGTACACAGATTAGAGATTTATTTGCACCCCCATATGTAGAATATTTAAGAAACAAGATATGAATCCCCATATGTCATGGTTTCGTTTCTTCTAACTAACAGAAATAAAACTAATTCATCTAGGTCCCTCTTGGTGTTTTCAACCTCTATCATATTCAGATAGCTAACAGAGCAGCCACATCACACAGATAAATCCAAAGCATGCCTGATGACTTCAGCTGATTGCTGCCATTTTAGCAGTAAACTGTACAAATACATACGTTCAGTCCACACACAGTTCTTTAGCTAACTGAATATTGTCTCCTGCCACTCTGATACACTTGCTGTAGTGTAGAATCATAGCTTAGAGTCAAAACTCTGCATTTGGACACTACTTACTCCAAATGCTGAGTCAGGTTAAAACTAGATCAGATGCATATCACAGAACTGTGGACTTTATTCTTCAAATGATTTTAAACAAGACAATCAAAACTAAAACCAGACAAAACAAACAGACAAAAATAAGCCTATATTATATATTTTATTTTAGTGATGCTATATTTCAGGTGCTAAAAAAGTTCTCTAACTTCATCTCTATAATGCAGCAATACATATAAGTCAGGTTCTCTGTATTAGACTTTTCAGTTTGTCTTATTTCCAGCTAGGATAGAGTTAATTTTCCTCCTAGTAGCTGGTATGGTGCTGTGTTTTGGATTTAGGATAAGAATAATGTTGATAACACACTGATGTATTAATTGTTGTGGAGCAGTGCTTACACCAAGCCAAGGACTTTTCAGCTTCTCGCTCTGTCCTGCCAGTGGGCAGGCTGGGGGTGCAGCAAGAGCTGGGAGGGGACAAACCCAGGACAGCTGATTCGAACTGGCCAAAGGGGTATTCCATACCATCTAACTTCATAATGAACAATTAATTGGGGTGTCTGGGTGGGGTGGGGGGACTGGCTGCTTGAGGATAGGCTGGGCATTAGTCAGCAGGTGGTGAGCAATTGCGTTGTGCATCACTTGTTCTGTACACATTATTATTAGTAGTACTATTACCATTATTATTATTATTTGTCTTTCTTTTCTATCCTTTAAAATGTCTTTATCTCAACCCACAGGTTTCATTTTTCTGATTCTCTCCCCCATCCCAGAGAGGGAGGGGGGAGAGTGAGCAAATGGCTGTGTGGCGCTTAGCTGCCTTCCAGGTTAAACCACAACAAGTTGCACAGTTCAGAGTTTGGAAGAATCCCAATTATCTGATGTTGAAAATATTGATGAGGTGTTAAACTGCTGTGGTGGCAAAATCTGTTCAAGCCTTTTACAGCATTAGATACATATCATGACACATAATATTGCAGTGCCATATGTAGCATACCTATTCCATAGTGCGTTCCCATTATAAATGTGATTTGTAACATTTTCGTTAACTACTGTCAGAAATAATTCATCACTGAACATCCTTTAGATTATCCTTTGGGAATTCTTTCAGATTATGGTAATTTAGCACACATATAAATGTTTATCAGATGATAAACATTTTCAGGAAGTTGTTTCAACTTTTTTTTTTTTTTTTTCCCATAAATAAATGTATAAACAGATAAATACATTCCATTTGGAAGTCTTTGTGTGTTGAAGGGTTTGGATGAAATCTTACATGAACAAAATTCATTAGTTAGTAAAAAAACTGACATTACATTAGTGGTATAAAGATAAGCAACCCTATATCAAATTTTCTCACTTCTAAAACTAGATAAACAAATAAAAACAACTAGTTTCTTAATAGCAATATTTTACTCTTCTTCTATGGGAAGAATGAAAACATTTCTCTTCTGTAAACACAGGGATGAATAGATGATAAATCTGTCTTTTAGAGACTTTAGGAATAATCTGTTCATTGAATCTTTCATATTAGCCATGTCACCCTTAATTTTGCTTTATATTTTGTCATTGCAGACAACGGAAATACGTATTCTTTCCACTTTGTTAATGAATTCTTTTGGGGAAGGAGAGGATGGAGTGTTTAAATAAGTGTGAATGATCACATGATGCTAACCAATGAAGAAAAGAGGCTATAGTGGCTGGAGGAGTGTTACCTTACAAAAGAGTCCTTAGCTCTTCATTTCTAGATGAGCAAAGACTATCAGAGTGTTAGTATAGTGTATTTTGTTTAAAATAGCAAAGAAGAAATAGGCTTGACATTTGCAAGGACCAATACAAAGATTGTAATAGTGTTTTATAATAACAATGCTGCAGAGCCAGTACCAGAGATATTTGAAAACAATAAATGTAAGCAAAATTATTTTAAGATTGCAAGGGGACACTGCTGACTCATGATCAATTTGGTGTCCACCCAAGACTCCTAGGCCCTTTTCTGCAGAGCTGCTTTCCAGCTGGGTCGTCCCCAGCACTTACTGGTGACTAAGGCTGTTAGAATCATAGAACCATTCAGGTTGAAAAATCCCCCTAAGGTCACCTAGTCCAACCTTTAACCTAGTACTACTAAATTCTACATCTACATGTTTCTTGAAGACCTTCAGGGATGGTGACTCAACCACCTCCCTCAGCAGCCTATTCCAATGCCACACAATCATTTCAGTAAATAAATGTTTCCTCATATCCAACCTAAACCTCCCGTGGTGCAACTTGAAGCCATTTGCCCTTGTCTTATCACTTGGTGCCTGAGAGATGATCCTGATCCCCACCTCGCAACAACCTCCTTTAAGGTAATTGTAAGGTACAATAAGGTCTCCCCTCAGCCTTCTTTTCTCCAAGCTAAACGAACCCAGCTCTCTCAGCTGCTCCTCATAAGTCTTGTTCTCTAGACCCTTCATCAGCTCCATTGTCCTTCTTTAGATGCACTCCAGCATCTCGATGTTCTCCTTGTAGTGAGGAGCCCAAAACTGAACACAGTATTCAGGGCCAAGTACAGGAGAACAATCACTTTGTTAATCCTGCTGGTCACACTATTTCTGATATAGGCCAGGATGTTGTTGTCCTTCTCCCAAGGTGCAAGACTTCGTGCTTCTCCTTTGCTGAACTCCTTGACGTTCTTGTCAGGTCACCTCTCCAACATGTGAAGATCTCTCTGGAAGTCAGCATAGACCTCTGGTGAATCAGTTCATCTCCACAGGTTCATGTTGCCTGTGAATTTATTGAGGGTGCAATCTACCCCACTGTCTAGATTATTAATGAAGATGTTAAACAGGATTCAACACAGTACTGACCCCTGGGCTCCATTCATTACTGGTCTCTAAATAGAATTTGCATCACAGATCACCACCCTATGGGCCCAGCCATTCAGCCAGTTTTCAGTCCATTACACTGTCTTCTCATCCAGCTCAAACATCAACAGCTTCTATGTGAGGATCTTATGAGGGACAGGGTACAGAGATTGCACTACTTTATAGTATTACTTTTTTAGCCCTTTGGTGATCTTTTCGGATCAGTGGCAGATAAAAAAGTAAATAGTTTCAGTGTATTTCTTGTGATTTTTTTTTTTCCTTGCAGATTACCTTGACAGAGAAGAAGTCTTGACATACAACAAGTATAAGAGGAGAATTCAAGAACTGAAAAATTCAAAAGATGAAATGGAAAATAAAACAAGAACGTTACTGAACCTGGAATAAAGGCATTGAATATCATGGGGAATACATGTTACATATTACATATGGACCTATTAAAACAAGTCTAGAGGAGGGCCATGAGTATGTTCAAATGTATGGAACACCTTTCCTATGAAGACAGGGTGAGGTGGCTGGAGTTGTTCAACCTGGAGAAGAGAAGGCGCTATAAAAGGAGACCTTACAGAGTCCTTTCAAATACCTTAACGGGACCTACAAGAATGTTGGAGAGAGACTATATATCAGGAAGTGTAGTGATAGAAAAAAGAGTAATAGTTTCAAACTGAAAGTGGTTGGGTTTAGATTAGATATTCAGAAGAAATTCTTTACTCAGAGTGTGGTAAGGTACTGGAACAGGTTGCCCAGATAAGTAGTGTATGCTCCATATCTTGAAGTATTGTGGCCAGTTTGGATGGGACTTTGAGCAACCTGATCTAGTGGGAATTGTCCCACCCATGGTAGGAGGGGTGGAACTACATGATCCTTATGTGTCCCTTCCAACTCAAAGCGTTCAATAATTCTATATTTGGGGACAGGAAAATACTCATTATCTTGTGTTTTTTGATCACAAACATTTTATTTGAGGACTGACTTTTAAATTAGTGTTTGGGCTCAATTTCAAATAGTTGCATAGTTTAATAGTTAAGATAATTAATCATCCACTCATTAGGAATGAAGTTTAATCAACAAAAGATATCCTGTACAATTTTTGACATATATTTGTCTAGAACAAATATAAATGCAGTTGCTAAAGGTTAGAGAATAACTGGTGAATTCAAAACAAAACAAAAGAAACAAATAAAAAACTTGAGAAGATTTTGAAGATTTTTCTCAGAAGTATACTAATTTATAATATACAGTATACTAATATATAGTTTATAGTAGTAGTATACTACTAGTAGTTTTTCTAAATAAGACATTTGTGCCATGAGTTAAAAGAATTGTTTTATTGAATGTCACTAACGACATTTGTATGAGCAATTAATTAATTTATTCTATCCATACTTTTGGCTTTAACATTCCTGTACTTGAATTGTTTTCCATAAATTATCAAAACAAACAACCAACCAAAAAAAAAACACAAACAAAAACACAACGAACAAACAAAAAGAAGAAAACTTTGCCTTTACACCTTCTTAAAAGCCGTAGTAGTTGTAAACAAACTTTATTTGTTGTTACATGTTTTTTTTTGAGAACGAATATCTAGATGTGTATTTTAGTGTCAGGTTGCTTGTAAGTTTGTATTAATTCACATTTGCATTCACTAAACATATAGCAAAGAGGTGAATGTAAGTAATTTAAGTAAGCAGGATTGTCATGTTCTTTCTAATAAGGAAAAAGTATAAACATTAATGCATAAGAATGAGAAAAAAAAAAGTCTGACATCTTTTAAGAGGAAAAGAGTTTCTTCCTTTTACATTGATTATCCACTGAAGTAAGTATTTATTTAATTTATTTTGTGTTGTTTTTTATCTGCTGTTTTACAAGACCAGGACATTTGATTCCAGGGAAAAAAATAAGTTAATGCATGTGCTGTCATCATTATGTGTCTGAACATAACATAGGTTCATTATAGGAATCTTGTAGCATTAGTAGTGATCTTCCTCCTTTTCATATAGAAGTCTTATAGAAAAGAATGTAGAAATCAGCTGAGTTTACCCCAATAATGAGTTCCTGAATTGTATAGTGCTAAGCTATCTCAGTTATCCAAGTTATCCAAGCTTCAAGTCAATCCAAGTTATCTCAGCCTCATAAAGGAAAAAAAAAAAAAAAAAAAAAAAGAGAGAGAAAATAAAAAAGAAAGAAAAAAAGAAAAAAATGAACAAAAGAAAAAAATGAACAAAAGAAAAAAATGAACAAAAGAAGTTTAGAGGGAAATAGTATCCCTTTATGTCAGTCCAGAGAATGGTGCAAACAGATCAGTGGACTTGAAGAGTTACAAAATCACTGATAATGTCCATATTGACTTACTGTTCAGTATGGAGACTACTCAGTATTGTGGTTTAACCCCACAGGCAGCTAAGCAAATCACAACCATTCACTCACCCTCCTCTCTGGCCCAGTGGGAGAGGGGAAAGAATAAAAATAAATAATTTTAAAAAAAATGTTGAAAGCTCATGGGTTGAGATAAAGACTTTTTAAAAGGCTAGAAAAAGAACAGTGCTGCTGCTGCTGCTGCTGTTGCTACTACAAGAATATAAAAATGAAGTTATGCACAATGCTCAAGACCTGCTGACCAATGCCAAACCCATCCTAGAGCAGTGGCGCCTGCCCCCCCCCGGCCATTTTTATTGTTCATCATGACATGGTATGGAATATCCTTTTGATTTGTTTGGGTCAGAACCAGCTGTCCTGGTTCTGTCCCCTCCAAGTTTCTTGTGCACCCCCAGCCTCCTCACTGGCAGGCAGTGTGAGAAGAAAGGCCACGTGGAAGCACAGAGAGTAAAGCAGTTACTCTCTACTTCTCGTCAACGAGCAATGTTCAGCCCCGTCCTGGGAGGCAGGGCCTCAATATGCATAGCAGGCAGTTTTTTGGGAGGATAAACATTTCCACACTGAGAGCCACCTTCCCCTCTCCTTCCCCTTTCCCAACTCTTTTTGCTGAGTGTGACATCATATGGCACGGAATATCCCTTTGGTCAATTTAGTTCATCTGCTTTGGTGATGTCCCCTCCCTATCTCTTGCCCACCCCCTGTCTGCTGGCTCTAGGGGGGTTGGAGGGTGTCCTGATGATGTGCCAGTATTGCACAGCAATAGGCAAAACACTGGTGTGATACCAGTGTTGTTCTAGCTACAAGTGCAGAGCACAGCACTGTATGGGTTGCTGCAAGGAAAGTTAACTCCATCCCAGCTAGACCCAACACAGTACCTACAGCTAATTAAGATGGTTTATGACATCTGAGCTAACTCCTTGAGGATTTGAGATACTAAGATATGACACAGGACTGAACTCCTCTACAGAAGCAGCTGTAGGCCAACCGATTTACCTGAAGGCTCTTCAAATGACCATGGTCACTTATGTGAGGGGAACTAAACTGACATCATAAACTGCAATCCAGCCTCATGATAACACACTTGAATTTATATAACTCCATGTGAGTAAGATACTAAGAAATCAGTTATAGACAAATGAATATCTAGCAAGCTGAGAAAAGTATTCCAAACACACATACACCTCCCCCTGGCCCAGGGAGCCAAGAAGGCATTGCTGTTGACCAGCTTCTATTATCCACTTGATGGAAATATCTTTAGACTCCATAAACCACACCAACTGCATCTTGACTTAATAAGAAGCTTAGACATAGAGCTCACATCTAGATATTGACAGGTAGACATCTGTATTTAAATGTTTTAATTTGAAGCTGAATACTACTCTTAAAGGCAGAACTGAAAAGAAGAAGGGAGATTCCAAAGGAGAGAAGAGAGAACCAGAAGTTTTCAAGGTAAATTGGAAATAGTTGAAGATCTGTATTAAATTACTGCTAAGGAAGGAATTCATGTTTATTTACTTAATCAGCATATGCTCTATGCATTAGTTAAATTAATGTCAAAAGTGTAAATAAAGCATATTAATACAAAATGCTCCAAAATGCTCCAGTAGAATATTTCAGGCAGATCAGCAGGCTAAAATAAGGTCATAAATAAATTAAAACAAACAAACAAACAAAATAACAACAACAACCCCCAAAACATTGTAATGTAACTGATAGTAGAGATATTCTATTATTGAATTAATCCAGTATTGATTGGAATATATATGAAGACAAGTGGAAATCAAGAATCATGAATAAATACGAGGATCTCTAAGTGAATGAAGACTTGAGGGAAAAAAAGATACAAAAGAAAAAAGTGAGTTTTAAAACCTGGAAGTACCTTACACTATAGTAGAAACTAACAAATAAACATACAGTATCAGCTGATATCATTCTATTTAAGGACAATTAACTCCAATATCTCTAGCAGAAATGAACTGAGTTTATATTAAATAACATGTGATACAGTTTACTTGAAAAAGATTCTGCATTACCTAGAAAGCTGAAAAACATAGAATATACCTCTGTGATTTTTTTTTTTTAAGAGTATTTGAGTATTAACTCAATTAAAATTGAGTATTTGAGTATTAAGCAAAATTGAGTAACTGAGTATTTAGGAATAGATTAGAAGAAACAGAATGAGAATTAGCTAGTTTGACAGGATAGAGAGATCATTCATGAACAACAAATTTAATATAAAATATGCAAAAGAAAAAAAAAGTTTACTTGGACTAGACAGAAGAAATGACAGAAACGAGCAAAGTTCACACACTTCTTTGAAGCGTGAAACACTCCTTGTTTGTGAGCAGTTTGGGACTACAGTATAGTCAATAAGAGTCAAAACATTAAACACCTTGTAGAATTGGACAAATGGCATATATGGTGTGCAGTTAATAATTTATTTAATTCTCTGGCAAAGCAAAGAAATTATAGGTCAATATTTGTCAGAAAGTGCAGCAGCTAATGAGAAAGTAAAGGAGAATAATGCTTATGAGTTTTTAACTTTCATTTTAGTTGGAAAGCTAGTGACTGTGATAATTATACATATGCAATATATCCAAAAGAGAGGCTTTCAGACAATGCAGTAATCTTGTGTGTATATCACACATCAACTTCAGTAGAAATATCATGGCAGAAAACTTTTCAGAATTTAATAAAAATACTACTAATATTACCTCTTTAGTCACCAGTGTTTATCTTCCCAGAAGTGAAGGCAAGCAAGACCAAAGGTCCTTGGGTATCTTCTGAAAGGGATACAGTGCCAGGACATCACAAAGAAGCCACAGGCTATCATTCTTCTGTGACAGCCATGAACTACAGCTTCTGTCCATTTTTGATTTCAAGCACTGCAATAAGTGAAGATCATAGAGTGGTTTGGATTGGAATGGACCTTAAAGCTCATCTAGTTCCAACACTTCTGCCATGAACAGGGACACTTCCCACCAGGTCACATTGCTCAAAGCCCCATTCAACCTGGCCTTCAACAATTCAAAGGATGGTGCATCCACAGTTTATCTGGGCAACCTGGTTCCAGTGACTCAACTCCCTCACATTAAAGAATTTCTTCCAAATATGTAATCTAAATCTACCTTATTGTACTGGATCTGGCTGGGATGGAGTTAACTTTCCCTGCAGCAAACCATACACTTGTAGCTAGAACAGCACAGGTATCACGCTAGTATTTTGTTTAGTGATCAGCAATACTGACACATCATCAGGACTCTGTGTCCGTGTCCTCTCCCACCCCCCACCCCAAAAGTGCCAGCAGGCTGGGGGTGGGCAAGAGATAGGGAGGGGACATCACTAGGGCAGCATCAGACTCAGCAAAAAAAGGAAGGAAAGGGAAAGGAGAGGGGGAGTGCTCGTTATGAAAATGTCTGTCCTCCCAAACAACTGCTATGTGTACTGAGGCCCTACTTCCCAGGATGTGGCTGAACATTGCTCATTAATGGGAAGTAGAGAATAATTTCTCTTCTTTCTCTCTGTGTTTCCATGTGGCCTTTGCTTTTTTTTTTTTTTTTTTTTTTTTTTTCTTTTCGAGCATACTTTCTTCTTCCCCTCTTTCCCTCTTCTAAGGAGGGGGGTGAGTGAAAGAGTGGTTGTGGTGGAGTTCAGCTGCCCAGCAAGGTAAAACTACCATACCTCTTTCAGTTTAAAGCCATTACTTCTTTTTTTTCTGTCACAACACTCCCTTACAGAGTCCCTCTCCAGCTTTTTGTAGGTCCATTTTAGGTACTTAGAAGGTTGAAATAAGGTCTCCCAGACTTCTCTTCTCCAGGCTGAGCAACCACACCTCCCTCACCCTGTCTTCATAGGAGAGGTGTTCCATCCCTTTGATCATCCTTATGGCCCTCCTATGGACTCATTTTGATAGGTCCATATCCTTCTTATGTTGAGGGCCCTGGAGGTAAACACAGCACTCCAGGTGGGGTCTCACAAGAGTAGAGTAGACAGAGACTACCTTCCTCACCCTTCTGGTTATGCTTCTTTTGATGCAGCCCAGGACATGGTTGGCTTTCTGAGCTGCAAGTGAAAAATCAGTTCATGTGGAGCTTATCAACCAACACACACAGGTTCTTCTCATCAGGGTTACTCTCAATCTATTCACTGCACAGCCTGTATTTGTGCTTAGCATTGCCTTGGTCTAGGTGCAGGACCTTACACTTGGCCTTGTTGAACCTCATGAGGTTTACACAGTCCCATCTCTCAAGGTTCTTCTGGATGGCATCCCTTCCCTTCAGCATGTCAACTGCACCACACATCTTGACATCAGCACACTTGCTGAGGATGCGCTCAATCCCTCTCTTCATGTCACTGACAAAGATATTAAATAGCACCAATCTCAATACCAGTCCCTGAGGAACACTACTAATTACTGATCTCCACTTGGACACTGAGCCATTGACTGCAACACTTTAAGTGTTTTGGAATTAACTGCAGCCAATTCCTTACCCACTGAATGGTCCACTCATCAAATCCATGTCTCTCTAATTTAGAGACAAGGATATTGTACAAGACAGTATAATTTTTTATTTTTTATTTTTGCACAAGTCTGTGTAGATTATGTCTGTTGCTGTTCCCCAGTCTATCAATGCTGTAACCCTGTCATAGAAGGCCACCAAATTTGTCAGGAACCACCTGCCTTTAGTGAAGTCATGTTGGCTGTCACCAATTACCTCCTTATTTTCTATGTGCCTTAGCATAATTTCCAGGAGGATCTACTCCCTAATCTTGTCAGTCACAGAGATAAGACTGACTAGCAGGTATGTAAGTGTTACTAAAGTAAAAGACACTGTCTGATGTCCTTCATCCTTGATTTCTACTTTAACAAAAGTTTGAAGAAGGATCAGCTAAGATACAATCTACTTAATTGAAGTGTCTATTACCAAAATTTGGGGAACATAAGAATCAGTCTTGTTATACTAAACATAAATGCTACTAGAAGTCAGAGAAAGGAAATAAAGGCCCCTTGGGGAGTTCTACCTGCTTAAATCAGACATTTAAACTGGGGTATAAAGGATAACCCTCTGGAGGCCTTGGTTACATCTACATTGACAATTTGGTACAAAACACTGCTACTCTTGCGAATCAGTGAATGTCCTGATTGTCCCAAATTGTGGCACATGGTTTTAGTTCAAGCTGTGATTTTGGATAACATAAATGATGTTATATTTCTTCTGAAAAAAAAATCAAAATTCTGTTTCCAGTGCACACGTTCAGTGTCTGTAATAGAAATGATGGTTCAAAGCAGAGATGGATTCTTTTGACAGGTTCAAACTGCATTTATGGTGACATTAACAGGAGTCTGAAAATTCTTTCTTTATGCATATCTATAAATTATTTCTCAACAATTTTGTGGTACAGCTGTTTTAGGTTAGTAGTTTTTGGTTTACTTGTTTTCTTTTCTCTTCTATTGTGTTCTAATGAATCCTTAAAAATAAAGAAGAAATTAATTTCAAATGACTAATTGCTAGGATTAGATATCTGTTACAAACAACAAGAAATCATATTTGAAACTTTGAATAAGCCTGTTAAATTTAAGATTTTGTATCAGAAGTTAAGTTTTGTTAGTTTGAAACTCTTCAGTAGTAAGGATTATAATGACCTCCCCTTCCCTATCCTCCCTTTGGAGCAAATATTGTGCAAGAAATGTTTTTGACTGAGGGTAGAATTCAGGTTTCCTCAATGTATATGTAGAGTTTAAGTGCAAGATTAATACCCAAAAAGAAAGTTCTCTTTCATGTAGGCATTATAAAATGTTTAGGCAAGCAAGGAACTTTTGGTCTTCTGTTTCAATGGAAATCTACTCATTATGGTGAAGATGACATCAACCAGTCTACATAATCAGTAAACATAAACTTGCGTATTCATATGTTTGAGATAACTTGGGTTATACTGCGTAAAGGAAAGGAAAGGAAAGGAAAGGAAAGGAAAGGAAAGGAAAGGAAAGGCAAGGAAAGGAAAGGAAAGGAAAGGAAAGGAAAGGAAAGGAAAGGAAAGGAAAGGAAAAAAAAAAGAAAAAGTGGCCTCCAAATAAATGAAACTCAATTTCACGGCACATTATCTCTCTCAATTCTTTCCTCTCAGCTTTCATTTTCATTAAAATCACAGACAACCATAAATTAATAATTACTTCAGGTTGACTAAATGCAGGCCACACTATTTAGCTCTCATTTTCCTACAGTGGCCCTTCTTGTTCATGCTGGAAAAATGTTAATTTAGATAATGTGACTAGCCCCTTGTCATATAATTCTGTTTTGCAGTTTCACTGATCTATAATGGTCTGTTCTTATTAGGTAGTATTAACTTTATCTTTTGTTCAATCAAGCTTCACAGTTTCCTCCAACAGGATAACTATTGTAAAATATCAGATGAAATGTTCTATTATCCATATTTCTGTTACATTTTGATTCATCTCTATGTCATAACCATGTTCAGCAACATTTATAATTTCTTCTAGTAATAAATCTATTATCCATTAGCCTAAGCCATATGTGAGGTTTTCATTTATTTATTTATTTATATATTATTTTTTGTCAGAAACTACAGAATATATACCTGACTCTTACTACTTTACAGTTTATGCACATTTCAGATTAGATGTTTTATCAACCTACTTCTCAATTAAGAGTGGGTGAATAGGTTCAAATAAAATAAAACTTGAACTTTCACCCAGAGTGAAATTGGTTTCTGAGACTTGAAACACTTTATTGTACTTCAGTTATCAATCTATCTATCTATCTGTCTGTCTGTCTGTCTGCCTGTCTGATTATTTTTGGTAAAATATTCTTGTAGTGAATGAAGGAAACTGAGGCATATAACAGCTAATTATTATTATTATTTGTTTAAAACGGAAAAAAAAAATCAACCAAAATTGCAATTTTAAATTCCTCTGTCAATGTGACATAACCTACATTTTTATATGTAAGTGGAGAACACCTGAAAGCTTCTAAACTGTTCATTTGTACTGTGTTTTCATGTGGAGTCATCTCTTCCCTCTTTTCAAGAACCTTTCCTTATGTTACTAATCATATAATTGAAAAATGTTTGAGCAATTATGCCTGTAAATATGAGTGGGCAAATATAGTTACAAAATTCTTATGGATTATGGAATTTTCTTTTAATGAATCATCATAGAATGTAATATAATCAGAAAGGGATATTTAGGAATGTTCTCATTTAGTTTCACCCAAGTAAATCTTCTTAAATTGAGTCATGTGAAATTGCATAAAATAATATTATACAGTGTTAGTAACCATTTGAAAGTGATATGTAGCCTTTTCCCATGTGTTAGGGTTCTAATTTCCATGACATATGCTCTATAATAAGATTTAGGTCCTCAGAGTTTCAAATAAATACACTTTTTAAAGTGAATGGCATATTTTCTTCCACCTTTTATTTTTTTATATATATAAATATTCTATTAACGTGTCCTAATTGTTTTTTGTTTGTTTGTTTGTTTTTCCCTCTAATTATTATTTTATTATTATTTGTTTGATTTTAGAGAAATAACCAAAAGTCATTAGTAGAAAAACTATTGGCCTGCAGAATTTTTAAATTATATATAAAAAAAAATTGTTTTATATCTCTCCAGACACTGATAATATATATGTATGTGTCATGATTTGCATTAGACTGTCAGCAAATATATCTGATATTTTCAAAACTTAAAGCAGATTCTTTTTGTTGCCATTTACACAGTGTATGATTACTGCTTCTCTAAAAGAATAGATGCATACTAGCTACCACAACAATGTCCTTAAATAGACCAAACTGGTTTCTATGATACAAGTGATTTAGTCCAACAGTAATGAACCTATTTTGAAGGCTTTTTTTTTTTTTTTTTTTGTGTGTTTCTGTGATCTAGTTTGTAGAATAATATGCGAGAAAATAAAATCTGTCTATTTATATCTGCTGTGTTAGTAATTATAGTGTTAGTAACATTGGCAAGCTAATTCATCTTTGAAGTCCCTTATAGTTATGTCATCTTCAGAACAGAAAGATGAACTGACTTGTCAAATAACAAGTAGATCCCTTTTCTGCAGCCTGCAATGCAGCATATGAACATCTAAAATAGGATGGTTATTTGGAAAATATGGATGTATACAAAGTAAATATTTACATTTCTGCTTATCATTTAGATTCCCTATATAGTCAATGGAGAGGAACAAGAACTTTTTCATTCATCTTATTCTAACACAGCTATTAAAAGTAGGTCAGAGGAACTGCACATTAGTAGTGTCTGTTTGTGAATACTGTCTCTTAATTAAATTTAGAAAAGTAGCTCATCTATAGGTATTTACATCATAAACACCTGATGTGGGTTGAACATATCCTTAAAATCCTTGCTTCGTATACTCTCAAACTGCTATGAAATGCTAATGAAAATTCCCTCATGCATTTTACAGATTCACTTAGCAGAGGGAAAGGTAGACTATCTGAGGGACTTCTTTCCCGTGCAATATGAAGAATATAATAATCAGTATTTCTTGAAAAAAAAATATTTACAAGAAAGCATAACAGCAAAACAAAAATTGTGTAAGCATTATCATACTGTAATTTTATGGAAGAAGAGGCAAGTTAACTCATCCAAAAAAATTAGGTTTTCAAAAATACATCCAGGAAAATTATTTTAATTAGTGTTTCCTAATATAAAAAGCAGGGTAGCATTTTCCTTTTCAATAATAATTTTTTTGTTCAGCCCCAATCCAAATATTGCAGCTCTGTATGAATACAGGACAATTTGAAAAATGGAACTGAGTAGTTTCCATTTTACCGAAATGAGAACAAGATCTAGCCTTAGGCAACAGGAGCATAACTAGCCAAAAACAAATGCCAATTTTAAATTTCATGAAGTGATTATTTGCTGTTAAAAAGTCAGTATTTCCCAACCCGTATAAGACAGCAATAGAATATGAGCTCTCATATGACCTTATGCTTACAAAGGAAATAGCTGCAATATATCAGCCATTGCAGTGATCATTGGAAATTAGGCTCTATCAAATCCTGTGTGAATTGAAATCATATAAATTAGTATAGGACTACTTTAAATTGGAGTAGTACCATAAACTTCAGCAAACCTATACTGATTGGTACTGGAGTAGTACCATAAACTTCAGCAAAACCTATACTGATTAAAATCAGTAAAAAGGGAAGGGAAGGGAAGGGAAGAGAAGGGAAGGGAAGGGAAGGGAAGGGAAGGGAAGGGAAGGGAAGGGAAGGGAAGGGAAGGGAAGGGAAGGGAAATGGATGAAGTATCTATAGAAAATAATCAACCTGTGAAGCTCTGTTCTTGGTGCACAAGACGACCCAACAAATGTGTTTCCAATTAATTCATAGTTAAAGAAAGCTCACTGTGGATCTCAAGAGTCCCTGGTTATAGCATGAGGAAATACAACTTTTTTTATGACTATGATTTTGTCATGACATTCACATGAACCACTGACCTACAATTAAACCACAGAATTACATGAATCATAGAAATTTCCAGAGTTGGAAAATAAATGTCTGGCTTAGTGTAAATATAACTAGCCTATCCTAACCAGTTAGGTATTCTTCAGGTCTCTATAATAACTTGATAGGACTGATTCTATGTGAACTTGAGGTTAACAGTTTCTTCAGTGATTTCATTTTTTTTTTTTTTAATTATTTTTTCATATCAAGACTGGTCCACTCACATTTCTTGGACTTCCTTGTAGCTGAGGCTTATGTGGGATTTAGGATTTCATTCATCCTGTGTAACTATACAGCTTTAACGGCCATCCGTTTCAAACCTGATGCCCTAGGTTTATTCTATAACCAGTTGCAAAGGACAGTTACTTCAGAGTAAATTTCTGCAGTGGGTTAACTTTGGCTGGCTGCTAGGTACCCACCAAGCCAATCTCTCACTCCCCCTCATAAACAGAATACAAGGAGAAAATACTATGAAAAAACTCAGTGGTCAAGGTAGGCACAGGAAGATCGCTCATCCTTACCATTACAGTAAAAACAGACTTGACTTGAAGAAGATTAATTTAATTAATTTCCATTAATAACAGATTATGATAGTGAGAAATAAAAACAAAACTAAATGAACTTTCCCTCCTCTCCTCCTCTCTTCTTCCTAGGCTCAGCTTCACACCTGACACTTTAACCTCCTTCCCCTGAGTGTCATGGAGGGATGGGGACTGAGTTTGCAGTCAGTTTATTACATTTCATCTCTGTGGCTGCTTCCTCCTCATGCTCCTCAAGGACCCTCACACAGAATTGTCTTTCATGAACTACTCCACCATCCGTCTGTATTACAGGGTGCAGTCCTTCAGGAACTGACTGGTCCTGCATGAGTTTGCCATGGGACCTCAGTTTCTGCTGGGAGCCTGCTCCTCTGTGGGCTTTTGATAGGCTGCAGCTTCGTTTAGTCCATATCCACCCGTTCTGGCATAGGGTCCTCCACGGGCTGCGGAGTGCCTATCAGCTCTGCTGCTGAATATCATGGGCTGCAGGGTGACAGTCTACTCCACCATGGGCAACAGGGGAACTTCTGTTACAGTGCCAGTACCTCCTCCCCCTCCCTGTCTGCAGGGTTGATTCTCACATCTTTCTCACTCCTTTCCCTCACATCTGCTTCACAGCTTTCTTTATCCTTACTATTCTACCACGGAAGTGCCACCAACAATGCTGATGGGCTCAGCTTTGGCCAGCAGTGGGTCCATTTTTGGATCCAGATTCAATTGGCTCTGTCTGACATGGGGCAGCTCCTGGTATTTTCTCACAGACATCACTCCTGCATCCCTCAGGCCCTCTACCAAAACCTGGCCACATAAACCCAATACCATTTCAGATAGCTTAGGATCTGAACAGGTAAAGATCAGAAACACTATCATCCAGATCACAATCCAATTCACAACCAAGTTTATGCTATTATTATACATAGAAATGCACATATTTATTTAAAAGGAAGTAGTAGTTATATACTTTGCACATGCAGGAGGGTTACAAACAAGACTTTGTATGAAGGTAATTATATTAAATCCCTTAATTATAGTAAAAGCTGATCGTTACATCATTTATATTCTAATAATTTTCCTGTACATATGCTATTTCCTTTTCTTAGCTGTCTACATTATATATAGTATATAGTTAGGTAACTAGAAAATGCAGCTAGTTAACAATAGTCATATTTAATTATACATAGTTAATTAGGTAGAGAAACATAGAATTATAAAAGGGTTTGAATTAAAAGTAACCTTAAAGATCTTTTAGTTCCAACACCCTGTCATGGACAGGGACATCTTCTACTAGATCGGGCTGCTCAAAGATCCATCTAAACTGGCCTTGAACACTTCCAGGGACAGGGGCATCTACAGCTTCTCTGGGCAACCCATTCCAGTAACTCATAATCATTTGAGTAAAGAATTTCTTACTAATATCTAATCTAAATCCTTGCTCTTCTAGTTTAAAAACATTACTGCTTGGCCTATTGCTACAGTCTTTCCCCATCTTTCTTATCGGCTGCCTTTAAATATTACATTTTTTAATATATATGTATATATATATATATATTTCAGATAGACAAGAAATAAAAAGGCACCAGTGAAACAGACTAATCATATTTGGACTGGAGTCAAGAACAAGGTGCTGAATATTTCCTTTTGTATGTTAGGATCATAGTTTTGATTTTTTTTTTCCACGTTTCTAGTTGCTCTCTTACACTGTGACACCAAGATGTCCTGAGTATATTCACAGTATAATGATTCCAGCAGGAAATTATCCCTGGAATTAAGACGTGATATGAAAGATGTCACCACTGTGCAGAGATATGCCATTTATTTATTTTATGTCATAGTCTTATCATGTTGAAATATATGGTTCTGAATATATATATATATATAATCATGTATTTTATAGTACTGTACTTATGTACTTCAATTCTTTACATATATATTTATATATATGTAAGACAACATTCATTCTTTGAAGGGTTCTGCTTCTTGGGAAAACTTTCATACATCATGATGCATCAGTTTTTGTAAAGAAACACCTTACAATAAGATGGTTCTATTATCTTAAAATTTACAAGATTTTTATCTTAAGATTTACAAGATGTTCAACTGACAAGATTTTATTTTATTTAATTTTTTATTTTATTTTATTTTATTTATTTTCAGAACTCCTGCATGAGGTTGCTAGACTATCATGATATCTATCTTTAAAGAATAATTTACTATGATTTGACTTTGTATTTTGTTATCTTTGGAAAAAAAAATAAAAAAGTGATTTTGTAACCCACTTTTTACTCTGTGTTTCAGGTCTCTTCTGGCCAATGCAATTGTGAAGGTCTGGGACAAAATGTTTAGGTTTTCAATACAACAATGATGAGATTGTACCTTAGAAGTGCTGACCAAGAAAATTCCCTTTGATTTCACTTTTTGAGAGGAATAGTGACTCATTATTTTTCTAATAACTTGTGCTTTAATGTAATGGAAGGTGAAGACTAAATGTTTCTTCTATCAAAATGTCAAATTCCCACTTATGCAGTTAAAGGTCTGATTTTCTGTTCACAAAAATGTTTAAATCAGGTATAGGTGTGAAAATAAAATTCAGGCACTTACCTATTTAACTGCATAAGACAGAATGTACTTAAAGAGATCTAAGTGTGACCAGGGTAATGGATAGTATTCTTTTGATGATCTTAACACTAAACATCTTGAAAAACAATCAATTTAAAATAAAAATTATATACTTTAGTTGTACTGCAGGAAGATAGATTGACTTTGCAAACAAATTTTATAATTTTCTCTCACTTCTCTGAGTTTTGTTTTCTAATATAGAAAGAAAATATAATATGCAACAAAAGGAAAAAAAAAAAAAAGCTGCTTTCTCACACAGAATGGTTCTTTGACTGTTCTCACCTTCTGCAAGTCTCAAAAGCATTTTCAAAGCACCGAGACCCACAAATACACATTGCACACCAACTATGCTTCTGAGTTTTTCATACATGCACTATTTTTACATCAATGCCCACTTTTTGCATAGATTAGGAGCTTTGAGATGATCAGATCTAAGAGTCCCCTTTAACACTTCAAGTTTGAAGTAGAGTCTAGACTTTTTTGTAGCTTTGTAGCTAGTTAAAAAAAAAAAAAAAAAAAAAAAAAAAAGGAAGGAAAATCCTCTTATGTCTTCTATTGCATCAATTACTGCTCTTCTTTACTAGCTATTCCCTTCTGAATACTTTGAAATGAGATCTGTCTTTGGATTGTCCTACCTGCCACAGTTCAAACACCTTTCTAAAGACTGGCAATAAAAAGCTCTAAGTGCAAACCTGGCAGAACAAGGAGTCATTAGACTCCTTAGATACTGTGAAGGTGGTGATTACATAAGAACCTGTATAGATAGATGAAAGGCTTAGAAAAATATCGTATGTTAGTAGAACTGTAGGATGAATCCCCTGCATGCAAATAACTTTAAATTTAGAAATCTTGTGTATGCAAAGGACTCAGAGTGGAACTGTAGTCAGTCAAAATTTGTCATTGTATTTTTACAAGTAAATCAAACACATATGTATCTGAATATAAATTGTGTATGTAATAAATTAAAACCCATGCAAAACTTCTGATTTCTATGTATCCAGAGAGAAACTTCCATGTATTTAAACTAAATTATATGTAATAAACATTCATTCCATGATCATTCAAAATTTTATGTAGTAGATTACATAGTGTGATTACATGGAAGTAGTAGACAATTTATAGGGTTTTGTGAGGTGTAAGAGTACTGAAGGTTTTTCAAAACTTTGTATAATCAGATCTTTTAATTCGACTTCACCTGAAGTATGTCTAGAAAATCAGATAAGACCTGTTATTTTTAGGCAATGGGAGCAAGTGCTTTTGTTCTAATATACTGTCAGCATCAGACTATCTTATCAAATTCAGATCCAATTTAGCAAAGATCTTCAAAGCAAATTGGAGTTTGTATCTCGGCTTCTATGGATTTCCAGTGGAGGGAGCAGTTTCCATGACCCAACGTGCTGCTGGTCACTTTTGTCATTCTTTATTATTTTATTTTATTTTGTTTTATTTTATTTTATTTTATTTTATTTTGGGGTGCTTCACCACTTCACTAGGGTGTTGCATAGATGGATTTCTGGCTGATGATTGTTTTGGAAGCACTGTCCTTTCATAGTCTCACTGTTTCAGTTAAATTAATTTCTTAGCTTTATTTCACAGAAAAGATCAGCACCTGTAATCTAGAAATATAATTTCAAACTAGTAGTTAAAAACCCTATATTCTACTATCAAGAAAGTGTTTGTTTGTTTGTTTTCCCAGCAAAATCATATTTTTGGTAAATAACTAACACTACATTTTCTGAAACATCCCACTCCCTGTCCTGCTCCCAATATACTGGTCTCTTCAGTTTAGAAATGTGCTCAGGTGAACCTAGAATAGCAAAGCCTGTGGAATCTGTAAACATAATATTAAATTACTTTCTCATTATACACCAAAGTGGGTTTTCCTTACAACTATGCTATATGTTTATATGTCAGTTGGTTTTCAGGCCTTTTATTACTCAAAATCCATCAAGCTGAAGGTCATAGTTTTATAGACCGTTGATGTCACTGCATTTTACATTTGGTTTCATGTGTTTTTGAAGATACAGGGAAGGCAAAAGCCCTTTTGGGTTCCTTGGGGAGTTCCATGCTGTTATGACCATGACCCGTCAAACGAAGATTCACATGACATTTTCTTACAAAGAACTTAATCTGCAAGGTATTGATGTGGGCCAAATTGCATTCTGATATAACATCCTTCTTATTTTCAGTTACTCTTATTTGTTCTGATAAACAAAAAGCTAGTTCAATTAATGAGAAGCTAGAGCATATGTCTGGACCTCAGAGAAGAGTATATTCTTCTTAATCTGAATTAGTTTCCTACTTGTATATATATATATAGGAACAGTTCTGTGCTGTGCTCTGCATTTTGACATATGTAAAACAGTGTATTACTTCTATTCTTGTGTGTTCTGCTGTTGATGTACATGTAGAATCTCTTTTGTTGCCATTCATGTCCCTCACCATATGAGCTTTGGCTTTCTTAGCCACACCCATGAATTACTGGACAGAATCCATATGTTGTAGTTTCACTAAAAATAACACTACCATATCAAATTTGAATTTCATATAATTTGTTTATGAATTCTGCATATATGCATACAGGTAAAACATGGAGTTCAAAGCTTAAGCAAATATATGTAAAGCCTTATAATTCTTACCTTTCCACTGTACAACACAGAGGATAACAGACTGATCATTTTTGCAGGTCTATTTCATCTTTAAACAGAGAAGGAATTAGAAAGCAGAAAAACAGGTACCCTCCAAGGGTTCATCCAAGGAGATACTCAGCCTTCAAATGAAGAGAACCTTGTTTTTTAACTGCCTAGTTCTGATTGGGTATATGTTAAATGGTTCTTCACTTCTAGTGACCAACTTTTGGTTCTGTCATGAAAGACAAATATGTAGAGAAGTAATTTCTGAATAGAGGAGGTATGGTTCTTACTTCCTACTCTGAATAAAATTGAAGATCTGGCAGAAAAATAGTTTAATACAATAGTTATTTTAATGTTTAGCAGTAAACAAAATGGTTAGTCTGAAACAAAAGCTACATCTAGGACAATCTGGAAACTATTAATATAGTCTTTTATTTTTGCAGACCTTGCGATTATTGAAAGGGAAAGGATGTTTTACCCCACAAAATATAAAATTGGTCTCTGCTTGGTAGTTGCTCAAGTTTTAAGAAATTGGAATCATCCAAAGAAATTGAGTGGGTGGGTGGGTGTCCCTACAAATTCTCAGTAAGATTACTATTATTTTTTTTTTTAATCCTCAGTCCTACCATACATCTGTACAGATATTTTTATACATAAAATATTGTCCCTCCAGCTACATCCAATCATGAGCTAAAGTTATTTCAATTTTAAAGATTTCTTTTTCAGTATTTAATTTTCCAGAGTTTCACATATGAAAAAAGGAAGCAAAGGTTTTGTGGAAAGTACTGTTTTCTCTTTTCACCTTGGCAGCTATTATCAGCAACAAACAGAGAACAATATGTACTTGGATTTGAGAGATTTTCCTTGTAGTGTTATAATATGGAATTATCGATTTTTTCAGAATTAAAGGCTGAAAAAAAAGAAGACTAGGAAAAACATGGGCCCACCACTGAAGGAAGCAGGGGACTTAGTGAATAAAAGGACATTGAAAAAGCCATAGTATTTAATGATTTCTTTGCCTTGGTCTTTACTAGTAAGTTCAGATTTAGAAGAAAATAAAATACAATCATAGAAACATAGAATGGTTTATATTAGAATAGAATAACTTCAGCTGGAAGGGACCTTCAAAGATCATCCAGTCCAAAAGCCTGATTTCTTCAAGGGTAACCAAAAGTTAAAATATTGTCCAAATGCCTCTTGAGTACTGACAGGCACGGGGCATAAAGCTCTCTAGAAGGCCGGTTCCAGTGTTTGATCATCCTCACAGTGGAAAAAAAATATATATCCCTAATGTCCAATCTGAACCTTCCCTATCACAGCTTTGTGCTATTCCACCATGTCCTATCATCAATTATGAAGGGATGTCCCTCTGTGCTTGCCCTCCTCAGGAAGTTGTAGAGAGCAATGAGGTCACCTCAGCCTTCTTTTCTCCAGACAAGACAACCTAACTCTCATTCTATACATCTTCTAGCCCTTTTACCATCTTTGTTGCCCTCCTCTGGATGCTTTCAAGGACCTTATCCTTTTTATACTATGGAGACCAGAACTGCTGTAGTGGAGACCAGAACTGCAATTCCTTATAGGTCAAGAGAGGTGTTCCTCACCCTCCACTCAGCCCTGATGCGGCACATCTGGAGTGCTGTGTCCAATGCTGGGCTCCCCAGAAGATACACCTGGACATACTGGAGTGAGCTTAGTAAAGGGTCAGAAGTATTAAAAGAGAATGGAGCATCTGTCATATGAGGAGGGGCTGAGAGATATAGAACTGTTTAAACTACAGAAGAGAATGATTGGGTGGATTTTATAGTTGTGTATAATAGATAAAGGGAGAGAATGAGGAAGAGGCAGCCAGACTCTACTCAGAAGTGCTCAATGACAGGCCAAGAGACAACAGAAACAAATTAAAACACACAGAATCCCATATGAACTCAAGAGTTTTCATTTAATTAATAAATTAATTGTTTGCTTATATATTTATTTATTTACGTTGATAGTAGTCAAACATTAGAATGAGTTTCCCGGAGAAGTTGTGTAGTCTCTCTCCCTGGAGAGATACAAAACCCAGGGAACAGTATTGAGCAACCTGCTCTAATTGAGTTAGTTTGAGCAGGGGTCTTGGACTAAGTGATCTCAAAAGATCTCTTCCAACTTCAGTGATTCTGAGATTCTTCTGCATTCTGAGAACTTAATTTTACATTAACAACTTACATTAAATCCTGCAACCACCCTCTCCAATTTTCATTAGTTTCCATAGGCAGGAAATGGGTTCCTATTTGACAATAGGTAGATATCTGTAGTTGGGTTGAATTAGTATGATCATTGCTGCGTTTTCCATAATAGTTTAAAAATAAAAATAACATTATGAATATTTTTGTGAATGGAGGCACTTAGAACTACAGTTGTAATATAGCTATGGAAGTATATAACTACAGAACAATATAGCTACTCTTTCAAAAATCTGTGAAATAGAAAGTAAACTTAGTCCAGTGCTAGAAATCTTTACATTTACTTTTTAAGTATTTGCCGAATCTTACTCCATGATCTCATTAAGCTGTTATTTTCTTCCCTGATCTGTTGGACCTGTGATGTATTTATGTCATTTTGACCTTGGCTAATGATTGTAACATTTTTTTTATTTTCTAGAAAACATGGAGTCATTATTCAATCCTCTAAGTAGGTTTGTTGTTGTTGTTGTTCATTATTTTACATTAACATAATGAATAATAACTTCACCTGTCATAAAAAAAAAAAAAAAAAAAAAGGTTTGGATAATCAGCCTGAGAGCTGGCAATGCTAGTGTTAAAAACTGGTTCTCATGCTCTACCACTAAGGCACAGAAATCTTTCTCTCATAAACTATCCTCAACCATAAAATATGGTGTTACTTTTGCGCTTCCATGAAAAATCCCTCTGGTCTTTCCTGAATCAATTGAACATGCAGTATCAGGCAAAAAAGGCAATTATATGAGGATATACATCCCAAATGACAAATATATATAAATAATATTCTATTTAGTTGTTTTATTGTGTGCTAATGAACATTTAGTAAAATGGATAAAAATAATATCTGATATTTTGTATAGAAACACAACCAATTAAGATATTTAATGCTGTAACATTTTACAATTCTTTGTCAAATTTGAGTAAAATGTGAATTCTTATGAACAATATTGAAGAAAAATATTAGAGACAATGGGAATTTTAGTGGATACTGCCCATGGCATATAAAAGCTTTTGCTAGTCTGTGGAGAAGCTGATAAAAATATTTTAATTTAATTGAATTAATTTTATGAAGGAAAACAAATATCTTTGGGCAAGCTAAGCAGAATAATCTTGAGACATATTTTGACCATGTACACATGAGCAAAAGATACTGCCATACTGTTTCAGATTAGCTTCACCTGTGGGAGATCATCATTGTTGTATAATAAATCAGTCACAGTTACTTTTAATGACACTGAAATAAAACTAATAAAATGTTATTGAAATAGCTAATCTTTGAGGAAAGTGTTTTTCTTCCCACCATTAGTTATGGAAGTACTGATAATTTGTATTACAAAAATCTTTCTAGTTCTTAGTTTTATTTTTTCATTTTTGTCGTGACAAGATACTGCAGATAAAATGGTAGAAACAAGAAAATTCTGGCAAATAGCATAAAGCTCTAAAATAATTGCCACAACTAATCAATGTTGTCAAGACTCATCCCCATAACTGAGGTGTCTACTTAATTTATTGTAGGTCATTTGTAAACCATAGTGATCTATGAAGACATAGCTAGGTCTAAGAGCAGTTATTTTTATGGAAAGTGATTTTTTTCCCTGTTCCATTAATGTCAAAAGTAATTTCTTGTAAACATTTCTCCATCCTGAAAAGAGAAATGCATTCTCTTGTCATGACAGGAGACAATGAACACTCCATGTTGTAGATACTGTTTCTGAATACTAAGCTTGATTCTGATTCGGACCCCAAAAAATGATTCAAATCAACAGAGGAACTCAACAGTAACCACCATTAAGTGGAAATCCCAAATTGGCACAGAATTCTTAATCATCAATATTGAAGTAAAAGTCATCCAAAATATTCAAGACTAACCCATATTAAGAGGTTGGAGAAAGCTGATCAAAGCCCCACAAGAAACTTAGAAAAATAATAATAATAATAATAAAAATCCAGCTTTTGCATTCTTTCCAAATATGAAACTTGAGATGAAACTAACCCTATTCATTATATAATTAATAATTACAGCAAATTGTGCACAGATAATAATTAGAACCACAGTATATGAACATATTAATACACATACAGGTAAAGTTTGACTGAAAAACTTGAAAGATGAATATCTTCTTTCCCTGAAAGTACAGTGCCTTACAGCTTGTAGGTGACAGCAGGAGATGAAGGTTACAACAAGAAGGTTAATAATTTGGATTCACTCCAAATAACACTTTGCACAGACATTTGTTACCTCCTTACATATTTGAAAGGCTATTAGAGGGGGAAGAGAGAAAGAGAGAAAGAAAGCAAGAATA
>CM021697.1:159432545-159442874 GCA_011074415.1 Stictonetta naevosa
ATGGGATTCCTTAGAAAAATGACTGTATACAGTGATATGTATCAAGAATACATTTCATGAAGCTAATCTTACCCCCAAAATGTTTAAGTTTAAGAATGTTTTGCTGATGCTGTGTGTGAGAGTTCTTATACACAGAGTAGAATATTTATTTATTTATTTGTTTATTTATTATGATATAGAAAAATGCTGAAATACCGAATCCACTCAGTGCTCAAAAGAGAGACCTTTTGAGATGTATACCTATTTTCAGAAGATGATAGAAAGAGATGGAATTGAGCAGATGCTTAAATCCTGAAAAGACATCACAAATGGTACTTTTTCTTCAGCAATGTTCCAATGGTATATATCAATTTGACAGTGAAAGGCCACTCTAATTCCCTCTGTAATAACCTAGGGAATGACACTTGCTCAGAATGTCAAGTTCTGGAAACTTGCTGTTAATTACAATGCTTGCCATGATATTTTCAATTTTATCAGCACTGGTAGGATTTTTTGTCTGTTTCCCCATCATACAGTAACTGCTGAAAACTGACCCTCTAGTTTATGCTCTGCCCCAGCACACACAGCTCACACCTTTTAAAGTGACCTTTATGTTCAGTAGCAGGTGCAAGATTATATAAATTATGACTCCCAGTGTATTATCAATCAAAAAGCTACTTGTCAAGCTGCTTTTTTGCTAACAACAAAAAAATCAAATCTATCCTCAGAGGCTATAATCCTGTATAGGTGAATAAAATACCATTGGGTCTGTTCTGCTCTCAGTGCACATACGTAAATCTCATTCCTACTAACATTAATGGGGAGTTACATGCATGCATCAAGAGAAGAATAAATCTGCAACATAGGACACAGGAAACCATTCACTGTGAAATGGTTTAAGGAGACAGGGGAAAACATGGCATGGAAGAAGGCTATAATGAATTCATTCAGTTTTACTTACAACTCTTGATGAACTTTTTCATACAGAATGCTATACATTTGTGTCATATACATTTAGAATGCTTGATGAATTATATTAGTGAGTACATATTAACTGTAGCATGATTCAGGTGGGATTACTGTCTCTAGGTCTTGAATTGCAGATTGATGATGATACAATTCAAAAAGCTTTTAAAGAATTTTTATTAAATGTTTTTTACATTTCAGCTTGAATATGTTTGGTAGTATTTTAAAGCAATTAAGCACTTACAATCTTTCCTAAAGATATTTAAATTTCAATCTAAAAAAAAAAAAAT
The DNA here is from genome assembly GCA_011074415.1 of Stictonetta naevosa. Lineage (NCBI taxonomy): Eukaryota > Metazoa > Chordata > Aves > Anseriformes > Anatidae > Stictonetta > Stictonetta naevosa. The sequence goes on from CM021697.1 coordinate 159,433,781, forward strand.
AAAATAAAATAAAAAATAAAAGAGAGGAAAGAAAATGCATACATATGATATCCCAAATACATATTATTCTAAACAGGACAATCAACACAAAATGTAATTATTACATAGGGCCCTTAGTAACCTCAAGCACATGCATTATCTACCTCCCTAATTTAAATACTATATATATGATTTTCTATGGCCATATCTCAATAACAATATTGTGAGATTTGGTCTGGACTCTAATCAAATTTTAGAGTAATCGGTCCAGATGGGGAAGCAAAAGTAGCTGAACGTGAAGTTATAAAACTTCCTTACATACAGTCATGTCACCAACCTAGATTTCTATAAACACAGTGGGCTAAATGGACACTGAATCATCCAATTGTTCTTGTTCTTGACAAGGAACTTAGCAGACACTTTGACTAATGTATGTCTATACATATATGTATGTATTCATATGTGCATATATAGAGAAAAAAATATACATTTATGAAAACTATGTCAGAAACAATTTAAAGTATGGTTTTGTTACAAAGATAAATGGTATAATAAATGTCAAAAATAATTGATAAGTTCAAGGACAACAGGAGGATGTGCAGAGTAAAAATATTGTCAGAATAGATTTTAATTCCTTTGCTTTCCCATCCAGATCCTATATAATTTTTTTTCTTCATTATATTCAGTGGGATTTATGGGATTATAAAGTACAAAATAACTGAAGAAAGAATGTGGTTAGAAACCTCAGATTTTTTAATTTTATTTTTTTAAAAAAACAGTCTGTTTAGGTGTTTTTGTTTAGTTTAGTTTCGTTTAGTTTTGTTTTGTTGCTTTTAGATTAGTTTTGCTTTAGTACAGGAGAATGTAATCATTCAGGAAAAAAGATGACTAGAAATTTCAGTTTAGAGGCGTTATTTTCATACACTTGCAGATGTATCAACCTGTTATTTAAATCCTACTTACTCTGCATTGAGAAATATAGAACTAAAATACTTACTAAATCAGTTAGAACAAAAAGGTAATGAGAGAGGTATGGTTGTACTCAAATAAATAAAATGCAGTAGCATCTGCTATAGACCCTGAAGACTTGATGAGAACAAGTTTGAAAAATTCTTGGACCAACTATTCTGGAGTTTGAAATCTCAAGGCATTGTGCTCATGGGATACTTTAACTACACAGCCATCTGGTGGGTGATAAATACATCTAAACATGAATCACCAAAGAGATTCTTGAGTTAGGTATGTAGAGAAGTCATGATTCAGATGGAAGGATTATATAGAAAACAGTTTTTTTGTTTGTTTGTATGTTTTTGGTTTTTTTTTGGAAGGATTGAAAATAAAGGTTGTGAAAATTGCATTTGTTCAGACACTTGAATGTAAAGTAAGAGGACTATGAAGTAATTTGTAAAAAATAATATCATAAGTACCTTAATTTTCATCAACGGAGAATTCAGAGTATTGGAGAAACGGTAAAAATCCCTGGTCTACTCATATCTATGTAAGTTTTACTGATGTTTTGTGTGAGACCAGGTTTTTATTTACACTAAGACAATGGAAATGTGAAACAGTAGTTGAATATAACCATGTGTTAGAGGAAAAACTGACATATAAAAAGGATTAAAATGAAATTACACTATTCTTCTAATAACAAGGAAAAAATAAAGAAATTATAAAAGGCCAATGTAGCCTTGCAATAAAATTCTTGATGGCTAAAGGAAGAATCCAGACAATGAATGTAATAAAAAAATATCAATGTGACAAGTTTAGAACCATAGTCCCTAGGATTTGATTGTATTTTGCATTTGTTTTTAATTTCAAGAGTAGAGTGCAGTTTGCAGAGTGCACGCATTGCTGGCAATAAGGTTTCAAACGGACAGTATCTATCTAAACTATTAATCATGCTTTAGGTACCTAATCCTTGTGTTGAAATATAGACCTAGGAGCTAAAAGCAACTCCTCATTTGGCATATCTGTAGACTAAACAACTTATGAGACATTCTTGGTTTTTGTAAAACCACATTTCTCTCTGAAATTAATCTTATAAACTTTTATCATTACATATAACTGGTTCTGTAGAGTTAGCATAATGCAAATGAGCAACAATGAATGGAGATCCAGAACAGTGCAAATTCAATTTAAGTAAAGACCAGAAATTCCAAAATATTCCACAATCACAAAACAATATTTATTACCTGTGGTATTTTAAAGCAATTATATAAAGGGTCTATGAAAATCTGATGGTTTATCTTCCTCTGTAACATGTCATTAGGTTACTGGAAAGTTATTCCCAAGTATGATGTAAAAACTCTCTTGTTATTCCTAGACAAGTTTTGGATGGTTTGGAAATTTTTCTTTTTCTTTTTCTTTTTTTTTTTTTTTTTTTCTTTTCTTTTCTTTTTCTTTTTTTCTTTTTTTTTTCTTTTCTTTTTTTTTTTTTTTTTTGGTTTTGCTTTTACTTTTGCTTCTTTTGCTTTTACTTTTGCTTCTTTTGCTTTTGCTTTTGCTTCTTTTGCTTTTGAATTTTCCTTTCTATTGCCTAATTCAGGGAATACATCCATAAAAGATCTCTACTCAGCTGAGTAATTTCATTTTCTTGGGATTATCTACAGGAATAATATTCCTCCTGTGTGAAGTTACTTAATCTCCTTATATGTTATATAATTTATTTTTCTGATTTAATACCCAAAGTTCACCCAATTCCAGCGTGAAGGTAAACCCTGAAAACCCCAAGGACTATATATTTTTTAATTGAATAGAGACCACTTAAAATAGAACTTTTAATTTAGATCTAATAACTCTATAAAAGATAAATCTAGTTGCCATGTAATAAACAGTAATTAATTAGTTAATATCAATTAAATACTAAAAATATTAATTTATATTTAACATCTAACTACAGTAATTTGCTATAGCTATCTTATTAAATGCTAATTAAATTCCTAAACATTCTTACAAGTTGAATGCATTAATCATAGGAACGTAAGTACACATTTACTGTATCTGCAGTTCTCAGTTCATTACTAGATTTATCTCTTTTACACTAATTAAATATACTAAGAAAACCTCCATAACTTTTCTTAACACATACCATAACTGTTTTATTAATTCCAAATTAAATGCCCATTTAAGGCTTCTAATCTACAGCTGCCCTAAACAGTTTTCTCTTAACATAACAAAGGTTGCTGAGATGTTATAACTAAAACTAAACCATGACATTTCTCTGTGTTGGCTATGATGCTTACATGAGGAACAAGGTTTTTCTTTCTGCTCTGTTTTAGTTTAAAGGTTATTTATTAACTTTTTTATTTTTTATTTTTTATTTTTCTTCCCAGTAATGTCTTATTTTTCCTTTCTCACTCTGCCCTGTGTCAGCATAATCTAGTTTTTTCTTTTCAATGTTTCCTTTCTGTTTTTCTAGTTGTAGTTAATGATTGTCTACCTATGTTATTGTTTCAGTGGACTAGAAATAAAAGGAAAACACTTAATATACTTAAGGCTGACAGTGTTTGTTTTAATATATAACTAATACTTATAAAACCACCTTAATCTTCAAATCTTCAATGAAACTACTCAATATCATGGACATTTTAAGCAAATGATCATATACACATTTGTAAGTAGAGCAATTCTGGTCTGAATGCCAACCAAAGTGTTATGAATATGTCAGAGTAACATTCATAATGATTTCATTGGGAGACTGAAGGAGACACTATAGTTGCATGTATCAAATGATTTAGAATTGTTGCTCTTTTCACATGTGATGGAGCCTATCATAAAGACAGGAGGCTGCTGTGCAGCAAGAAAAGCACATTAGCTATTAACCTTTCCCCAGCCGATCACCTTTGTTTTGCAATCTTTCCTCAGAACCATTAGAATACCCTGAAGAAATAACTTTCCAATTAAAAAGTATCTCAGAGAACAAAGCCATTTTATCTCTGACTACTGGTGTTCTTTATTCCAATAATTTAAATTGGAATTGATTTTTCAATTTAGCTGTTGACTTGCTATGGACACACAGCTGAAAAGGCCGAATGGAATTGCATGGCTGAAATATTTGTCTTTGTGATGCACTCCTCATAAATTCAGAGGAGCTTGATTTTTATTTATTTATTTATTTATTTATTTATAATGCATTTCTTTCTGCTGCTTCTGCTTTAGACAACAGCTTTTTAGCTCAGCATGAGCAAACTGAGAAAACACGTCCAGCATGACCTCAAGGGCCTCATACTCAGTGCTTCATAGATCCATTTAATTATTACATATCTGAGAAAAATGAATAGACCCAAAATAACCAAAGCAATATCTGTTTATCAAAGCCTGAAAATGTTCTATAATTTCTGTGTATTTATGATTTTATTCTTTTAAATTATAGATTTATTTATAAAAAAAAAAAATGAAGCAAGCAAACAAATTCCTACAGACAGTTCATTTTACTGTATTCAGGACAAATATGCTTGTACATAAATAGCTCAGGTATATTTTCACAGAATCACAGAATCACAGAATCACAGAATTTCTAGGTTGGAAGAGACCTCAAGATCATCAAGTCCAACCTCTGACCTAACACTAACAGTCCCCACTAAACCATATCACTAAGCTCTACATCTAAATGTCTTTTAAAGACCTCCAGGGATGGTGACTCCACCACTTCCCTGGGCAGCCTTTTCCAATACCTAACAACCCTTTCAGTAAAGAAGTTCTTCCTAAGATCCAACCTAAAACTCCCTTGGCGCAACTTAAGCCCATTCCCCCTCGTCCTGTCACCAGGCACGTGGGAGAACAGACCAACACCCACCTCGCTACAGCCTCCTTTGAGGTACCTGTAGAGAGCGATAAGGTCGCCCCTGAGCCTCCTTTTCTCCAGGCTGAACAATCCCAGCTCCCTCAGTCGCTCCTCATAGGACTTGTTCTCCAGACCCCTCACCAGCTTCGTCGCCCTTCTCTGGACTCGCTCAAGCACCTCCATGTCCTTCTTGTAGTGAGGGGCCCAAAACTGAACACAGTACTTGAGATGCGGCCTCACCAGAGCTGAGTACAGGGGGACGATCACCTCCCTAGCTCTGCTGGTCACACTGTTTCTTATACAAGCCAGGATGCTGTTGGCCTTCTTGGCCACCTGAGCACACTGCTGGCTCATCTTCAGCCGACTTTCAACCATCACTCCCAGGTCCTTCTCTGCCTGGCATCTCTCCAGCCACTCATCTCCCAGCCTGTAGCTCTGCTTGGGGTTATTGCACCCCAGGTGGAGGACCTGGCACTTGGCCTTGTTGAACTTCATGCAGTTGACCTCGGCCCATCGGTGCAGCCTATCCAGATCCTCCTGCAGAGCCTTCCTACCCTCAAGCAGATCGACACACGCACCTAACTTGGTGTCATCTGCAAACTTACTGAGGGTGCACTCAATGCCCTCGTCCAGATCATCGATGAAGATATTAAAGAGGACCAGCCCCAGCACCGAGCCCTGGGGAACGCTACTAGTGACCGGCCTCCAACTGGATTTGACTCCATTTACCACAACTCTTTGGGTCTGGCTATCCAGCCAGTTTCTAACCCAACGAAGCATGCGCCAGTCCAAGCCAAGAGCAGCCAGTTTCTTGGGGAGAATGCTGTGGGAAACGGTGTCAAAAGCCTTGTTGAAGTCAAGGTAGACCACATCCACAGCCTTTCCCTCATCCACCCAGTGCGTCACTTTGTCATATAAGGATATCAGGTTCGTCAAGCAGGACCTGCCTTTCATAAACCCATGCTGACTGGGCCTGATCGACTGCTTGCCCTGCAAGTGCTGCATGATGACTCTCAAGATAATCTGCTCCATGAGCTTCCCTGGCACTGAGGTCAAACTGACAGGCCTGTAGTTTCCCGGGTCAGTCCTCCGGCCCTTCTTGTAGATGGCGTCACGTTTGCTAGCCGCCAGTCAACTGGGATCTCCCCCAATAACCAGGACTGTTGATAAATGATGGTAAGCGGCTTGGCCAGCTCCTCTGTCAGTTCTCTCAGTACCCTCAGGTGAATCCCATCCGGCCCCATCGACTTGTGCACATCCAAGTGCCGTACCAGGTCACCAACCATTTCTTCGTGGATAGTGAGGGCCACATCCTGCTCCCCATCCCCTTCCACCAGTTCAGGGTACTGGGTATCCAGAGAACAACCGGTATTGCTACTAAAGACTGAGGCGAAGAAGGCATTAAGCACCTCCACCTTTTCCTCTTCTCTTGTAACTAAGTTTCCCCCCACATCCAGTAAAGGATGGAAATTCTCCTTAGTCCTCCTTTTTGTGTTGATGTATTTATAAAAACATTTTTTGTTATCTTTAACAGCAGTAGCCAGATTGAGCTCCAGATGAGCTTTGGCTTTTCTAATTTTGTCCCTGCACAGCCTCGCAATATCCTTATAGTCCTCCCTGGTGGCCTGCCCACTTTTCCAAAGATTATAAACCCTCTTTTTTCTCCTAAGCTCAAGCCACAATTCTCTGTTCAGCCAGGCTGGTCTTCTTCCCCGCCAGCTCGTCTTTGGGCACGTGGGGACAGACCGTTCCTGCGCCATTAAGATTTCCCTCTTGAAGAGCGCCCAGCCTTCCTGGACTCCTCTGCCCTTCAGAACCGCCTCCCAAGGGACTCTACCAACCAGTGTCCTCAGCAGCACAAAGTCAGCCCTCCGGAAGTCCAATACAGAGGTTTTACTGGTCCCCTTCCTGGCCTCGCCAAGAATAGGGAACTCCACCATTTCGTGGTCACTCTGCCCAAGACAGCTCCCGACAATCACATCCTCTACCAGTCCTCCTCTGTTTGTGAAGAGAAGGTCTAGCGGGGCGCCACCCCTGGTAGGCTCACTAACCAGCTGCGTCAGGAAGCTATCTTCCATGCTCTCCAGAAACCTCCTAGACTGCTTTCTCTGGGCTGTGTTGTGCTTCCACGATACGTCAGGGAAGTTGAAGTCCCCCACGAGAACAAGCGCTGAAGATTTCGCAACTTCTGTCAGCTGCCTGTAGAACTCATCCGTCTCCTCATCCTGGTTCGGCGGTCTGTAACAGACCCTGACCAGGACGCTAGCCTTGTTGGCCCCGCCAATCCTAACCCAAAGGGACTCGACCTTGCCATTCCCAGCCTCGAGTTCTATAACATCGAAAGATTCTCTAATATAGAGAGCCACACCACCACCCCTTCTGTGCTGCCTGTCCCTTCTGAAGAGCTTATAGCCAGTCATGGCAGCACTCCATTTTCTCATTGTTCTAGTGGAAGACTCAACACAGTAGTTGATTTACCTATGGAACAGCTTTGAATGAAACACTCCAGTTATTAAAGAGCTTTAAAAAAAGATCAAGGTCTAATTCTGCCAGTAGCTCAGCTCAATGTTAGCATACCCTGACACTTCTCTTAGCTGAGGGGGTTCTAATGCTTAGAATTTTGGAACAGCAACATTTAATTTCTCAGTGTTTTGTGGGTAACTTTTTACAGACAAATACAGCTAACATCTCATGAACAAAATAGAACTGGAAAAGGAAGAAACTGAAAACTTTTGGTATAGGTAGATATTTTAATGTATTTGGGTGGACACTGTACTCATAAAGACAAAGAGATAATTGGTGCTAGGAAAACATTTGATTTCCTGACCTTTTTTTCTTGTCTCTTTTCTTCTGTAAAATGGCTGATAATCATAGCAAAATAGAAATTTCAGTCCCTTGATTTGTTTCAAACTCCATGGACTTGACTGGGGCAAGACATACTCTCTGTGTTCTGAGCTTCCAGCACAGGCAACACCCATCCTGAAATTCACCCCCAAATTTAAAGGTTCCACACAAAATTACTGGAATGTTTTCATATATCCACTTATGTATCTGTTTGTCTGTCTGTCATTTCCATTCCTAAAATGAGTTGGTCATCTAGTACTTCAGTCAAAATATGGTAGCAGATTTAAATACAAAACAGTACTGGAAGGCTAAGCTAGTGATTCGGAGGAAAAATAAATAAATAAATAAATAAATAAATAAAAAAGCCTTCATAAACCCCTCTTTTAATTTTACCAATATATTTGAAGACATGTCCTTTAGGAAAAAATGTTTAGTGTTTGTGGATAATAACAACATTTTGGATATAGTATCATCTGGCATAAAGAGGAATAGATCTATTCATGTCTATGGAGTTACGACATTGTATGCCATTTAGTTCATTATAATTTCTAGTTAATTTAACAACTGTCAAGAACAACTAATTAACCTGGAACTTTCTCACAGAATAGCTGTTTCTACCACAATACCAATTTTGTAGTATGAATATTCTTTCAAATGTGTTGTAAAAAAAGAGGCATCAAACATACCAGGATTTGAAAGCAATTGATTAAAATGGATTTCTCTGTCATTTCTCTGCTGAAGAAATTTGAATGCCTTTTTTTTTTTTGGGGGGGGGGGGTAATTTTTTGGGGGGTGTAATTTGGGGGGGGTAAGCAATGGGTATAAAAACAACATGCTGCTGGCATAATGACGAGGGACTGGAACACAACCCCTTTTTTTTGTTTGTTTTTCATTTTTGAAACAATCTCTGTGTTTATGACAGGACGTTTTTACTTGATGTTGAAAATACTTCTTTAAAACTGTGATGCTCACTAGAATGTGAATAAACTTGTGAACAAAATTATGTAGAAACTGAAATGGCCAGTTTTCCTGTTAGATGGATGTTAAAATGTATAAATATATGAGTATGTGATTATGAAAAAAGGAGAGAAAATATTTAATTGAATGCAGCACTGGGCCAAGAGCCCATATTTATTAAACATTTGAGAAATAGCTGAACAACAAATTTAAATGGGATACTTTGTGAAAATATTTAATCATCAGAGGTAAAAGGCCTGTCTTCCAATACAAAAAAAAGGTAATTTTTAAAATATATTTAAAACAGATTTTAATAAATTTATAAATTTAATTGTATATTACAATCTTCTTTAATGATACTAACTTGGACTTTGTGAACCAAGGTGTCCATTCTAGTCCCATAGTATTTCTTTCTTTCTTTCTTTCTTTTTCTTTCTTTCTTTTTCTTTCTTTCTTTCTTTCTCTTTCTTTCTTTCTTTCTTTCTTTCTTTCTTTCTTTCTTTCTTTCTTTCTTTCTTTCTTTCTTTCTTT
>CM021697.1:159443274-159460085 GCA_011074415.1 Stictonetta naevosa
TCTCTTCTCTTCTCTTCTCTTCTCTTCTCTTCTCTTCTCTTCTCTTCTCTTCTCTTCTGGTTTATAAACAGTCAAGAATGGTGAAATTTGGTTACCTGGTTCAGTATCTGGGTCTGTTTTAGATACTTTAGGGGTCCTGTTACCCTAAAGATGGCAGGTTTCTACAGACGCTGTGTCATTCCACATAAATACCTTGGATACACTTCAAATAAGAGTCTGCTATATTTAGGCAACAGAATTAAATCCTTCCAGCTTGAAATATAATCAGAACAAGTATGCATCTCTGTATTCATCTGTTCAGATCTTTACCAGTTTTAGCCCTAAGCTGAAATTGAGAGAAATATATTTTTACTGTCGGAGTTTAAAAGTGGTTGGCCTTTCGGAGTTTAAGAAGAGTTTGGACTGTGCTCTTAATCACATGGTCTGAAAGTTTATTTATTTAGAGACCACTTATTACAACAAAATTAGTTAATTAATTGATTCATATAAATGCAATAAGGTTGAATGAATAACTTTGAATGTAAGTTCACATTTCCTGGGAGGAAGACCTTATTAGAAATGGGCTATGCCCAAAAGAAGACTATTTAAAAAATTGACTAGCTCATTGTCCAGGTTAGTCAATCAGACTGAATGAAGGTAGTAATGGACCTTCCCACTGGAATAAATAAATAAATAAAAAAGGAGCTGCTCAATAGATTCAATTAGTTTTAGCATACACCATCATAGCAATTTGAGCTTTATTTTATTTATTTATTTATTTATTTATTTATTAACATAATGTGTTCAAAGCACTAGTATTATATTTATACTGGAGTATTGTTCAAATAAACTATTAATAGATGAACTTTTAGAGAATTTTAAGCAGTAGTTTGTTGATAGCTGTAGCATCATATTATACTGGTGTTAACGTTTTTTTTTAACTGAGGTAGACCTGTCTCCAAGACATTAAGTCTATACAATTAATTTCACCCCTTTTTAAAGAAAACAGGTGCACAGATTCTTTCTGATACTGCCTCTTTGCTTATATGAGTCACGATAGTGTTATCTCTCAATCCGTTGCTCAAAAAAATGCATAACAAAGTATAAATTAGAACATACTACCAGTAATGTTTGTGTAGAAGAGAAAAACTATTTTCATATGTAATCTGAGGGGAAAATGTTTAGTTTTCTGATGCTGATGGAAAATGTAAGAAAGACTGTACTTATGTCTAGCACATCTAAACTCATAACATCTATTTCCTTTTCTTTGTCAAAACATATGAAAAATCATTAAAGTGTTTTAATAAATGTCTGGTTTTCTTGCTCATTCATCTTATAAATATTAATTAGCCATGGATCAGGCAATTAAAGTTTAATCAATTTGCACTAATTAGCACCACATTCTTGCATAAAAAGATAAAACTAGCTCCTGCATCTGGCTGTTATTTGCAGTTTTTGTCAAGTGCTGATGAGTTTCATCTTGAAGAGAAGATTAAGAAGAAAAGAGGAAAATAAGAAAGTAGTGTTAATTTTATTAAATCTTCAAACAAATCTTCTGTTCATAAACTTCATGGGACAATACCAGGTAACATTTCACTTTACACAGAAGTAGACATGAGTGGGCAAAAAATTAACACTTTTATATGACCACAGCTTTCCTATTTATAATTTGTAGGACAAATTATCTCTACTCTGCAAATGAACAAGTTCTATCTTATAAAAAACATTTTTTTAATATAAATTATATCTCTGGAGCTGGATGCCCCAGTCTTTCATAAAGAATGTTAAGAAACTAAAAGTCAATTTTCATCTAAAAGTGTTTTCAGTTGTCTGATATATGTGAGTGTAAAAGGATCCAAAAATCTAATTTGAATTTCAACTAGATTTTTTATATTTTTGAAGATGTCTTAATGTTGAAATTATTCCCCTTTTCAAATGAATGATAAAACTTCACAGGTGGAGTTCTAGTGTTCTGCGAGAGGTTGACCATCTGATAGGAAAATTTAACCTATCTCCAGCCTAGTTATTTTTAGTAACACTTGAATTAGTTAATAGATGTATTAATTGAAATGTGTCATGTATCTCTACTGAAAAAGGGATGTTAAGAAATTCATGTCCATCAGGCAAGATAATTTGATAGAATTTAATTCAGTTATTCATGTTCTGTGTTTTGGTTTGCAATGTTAATCAAATGGGTATGATTTAGGAAGTTTAGTAACTATTCAGAAAACCTGAAAAAACAAGCAAACTAAAAATCTAAATGTAAACACACACAATCAATATTTTTTATTATTCAAGATTTTCAGGTGTTTCAATTTTACTGGGAAAATGTAGAGTGTATCTCACTTTAGAAAATCTTAATCAACATCAGGAAATTACAAGTATTTGTCCTGCTTAAGAAGCTTACAATGTCCTTTAGTATTACGACTTTACTTATTTCAAAACAAATGTGCTCTAGATCTAAAGGCCAAATTTTCTCACAAGGTAATCCTTGAACAGAGAATAATTCAGGCCTTCCATATCATAAAATGGTTCGGGTTGGAAGGGACATTAAAGATGATCGTCTAGTTCCAACCTCTGCCATAGACAGGGACAGTACACACTAGATCAGGTTGCTCAGGTCCTCATCTAACCTGGTTTAGAATACCTCTAAGGATGGGGTATCCACAACCTCTCTGGGCAACCTGTTCCAGTGCCTCACCACCCTCTGAGTGAAGAATTTTCTCCTAACTTCTAATCTAAATCTTCCCTATAGTTTAAAACCACACCTTTTGTCTTATCATAATCTGATTGAGAAGAGTCACTCTCCATCTATTTTATAAGCCCTCTTTAGGTACAGGAAAGCAGCAATGAGGTCACCCTGGAGACTCTTTAGGCTGAACAGCCTCAGCTCTCTCAGCTTTTCTATGTAAGAGAGGTGCTTCAGCCCCTTGATCATCTTTGTAGTCCTCCTCTGGACCCATCCTTTTTGGGCTGGGGGCTCCAGACCTGGTTGCTGTACTACAAGTTGGGCCTCATGAGGACAGAGTAGACGGGTAAAATTGCCTCCCTTGACCTGCTGGCCACTCCTTTATTGATGCAGCCCAGGATGCAGTCAGCCTTCTGGGCTGCAAGCACTTCCTGACGGCTCATGTCAAACCTTTTGCCCACCAGAACCCCCAAATCCTTCTCTGTAGAGCTGCTTTCAATGTGTTCTTCTCTGAGTCTGTACTTGTGTTCAGGATTGCCTGAGCCCAGGTATAGCACCTTGCACTTTAACTTGTTGAATTTCATTAGGTTCATGTGGGCCCAGCTCTCAAGCTTTCCCAGGTCCCATCGGATGGCATCCCTTTCTCCTATTGTATCAACTCCAACACTCAGCTTGGCATCATCTGCAAACTTGCTGAGGGTGCACTCAATCCCACTGTCTATGTCATTGATAAAGATATTAAATAGTACTGGTCTCGGGATAAACCCCTGAGAGATAACACTTGTCACTGGCCTCCACTTGGCTACAGAGCCATTGACCACCACCCTCTGTGTGTAACCTTCACACTAACTCCTTATCCACTGAATAGTCCACCCATCAAATCCATATCTCTCTAATTAGGAGATCAGGATGTCATTTTGGACCATGTCAAAGGCCTTGCAGAAGTTCAGGCAGATGACAATTGTTGGTCTTCTCTTGTTAACTGATGCAGTCACTCTGTCATAGAAAGACACCAGTTAGGCACAACTGATTCTTGGTGAAGCCGTGCTGACTGTCTTGGATCACCTCTTTGTCTTGCATGTGCCTTGACATTGTTTCCAGGAGGTATTTTTCCATGATCTTGCTAGGCACAAAGGTGAGGCTCACCAGTCTGTAGTTCCCCAGGTCCTCCTTTTATATATCAGTTCAGTTTTGCTAGCTTGAAATACGAAGTAGAAATGTTTGCCCAAAAGGATAGCTGGAGAACTGCTTCCTAAGTGTTGTTAAATTAAACTACAGACTGCACATTTAACTTACCACAGAATTGTCTGAGTCACTGGTCCATACTCCTGTTGGTTGTGGCTTAACATCATTAAAGTTACATGTATCTACTAAGAGAACACCTGAAAATCAGCATTCTAAGTCTCCGTATATGTTCTTTGCATAATTGAATGCCATGAAACAACAGTTAAGGTATTTATAATTTAGTTCTGTTCCTGGAGTCTGAATTTGGTAGATTGGCCTGCCAATCTATCAAAAAGATATTGTTCAGTACTTCAATATGACTATTTGAGTTTTAATAACAAGATAAAATAGTGTTCCAACCATCCTATTTATGTAACTGACAAAAACTGTAGGGACTGAAACATGCATTTAATCACTGATTGAAATTTACCTTCAGTTTTACAGGTAAAACTATACTTTTTAAAGTGATTTAACACTGCACCAAAAAAAACCAACATGTATCATAAAGAAGATATGCACCATTTACATAGGGATTTTCATGTAGTTTATGCAAGAAGAGACTTGTGAATTGTTATTGATATTTTTCAAATAAAGTATGTATGAACCATTAAACTCCTCATTCCCTTGTGTACAAGCCATTGCTTTGTTAAACACTCCTTTACCATATAGGCTATAAAAGGAGCAGAGACACTTGAAAAGGTGTCATCTTTCAATGACTGTTTAAAGATCTGATACATTTGCCACACAAAACCACTGAAATCTGAAACTTCAAATTTCTGGCTCTTGTTACAGTCTGTGTAATGGGATATTAGACAGCAGATCTCTTGTTTTGAAATGTCGAAAGATTGAGTTTGTCATGAAATCCCCCCTGAAAACAAGAGGGACACATCTGCTCTGTGACTGAGGATAATATCTCCATTCAATAAAAATATGTTTAATATAAGTAAATGTCATATAAATATTTTCCTAATTTGGGGAATGAAGTAAAAAAAAATCTTTTGTAGGACAAATTCCTGCAGACAAAACATTTTGACTGAGAGATTTCAATTATGTACCACATATATATATATAATATGTATATATATATATATATATATAAAGCAGTGCCTTTTACAAAACCTGGAAACTAAGGTCAATGGAAGAGGCTACAGTAAGCTTTAGTGTGCTTGGGAAGAAGTCAAAAGCTGTTTTATATTTGCAAATAATGCATTCACTTCTGAGCAATATAGATATATTTCCTAAGATATTAGAGAACTCAAGTGTTTATTTAAGCTCTGTGTGTAAGAAATTACCTGCAGCCTCTAATCTTGAGTAGGATGAAAAACATACACAGGTCCATTTTTTTTACTGTACTGACACAGAAGGGATTAAAGGTTTTGTGAGTAAATCTTCAGAGACACTCAGACATCTGAAAACATCCTCAGCTTGTATTGTCTAATGTTACAATTTTGAAAGCTCATGCCACAGTTGAAAGACCAAGATCTCCTTTTTATGATATTTTTTTGGTCTGGTTGGATGGAACACAGGGAGAGGTAAGCACACCAAAACTCAGCTCATCAACAGGTATTCCAAACCTGACTCTTCACAAGCAGTCAAAACTTTATACAACATTAGTAAAACAAACAAACAATCAAACAAAATCCTTTATGCTTTATATTGATATGTAGTTTGCTTTTTCATAAGCTCTGGAGGCCCATTTTTTTCTTAATATTTTTACTTCCTGAATTGTGCTCTATCCTAAATCTCCACTTTTCTGAAGAAGTCTTATTAGTATAGGTTTTTGGGCTTTCTATCCCTACTGATACATGTTGTTAAAATGAAAACCCTTTTTTTTTTTCTTTTTTTTTTTTTTTTTTTTTTTTGGGGGGGAGTAGGGGGGGATTGGGGTGCGTAATATATCTTTCTTTCACTTCCAGGTGAATCTCTGTGGAACATTCCTTAAATACCTATGACTTTCATATCATTTGCAACACAATGACTTACACTTATTTCATGAAATTTAACCCTAGTTGTGGAGATTGGTAAAAGACTGGCAAATTTTAAAGACTGAAGTTTCAGTTCTGCCGCTCACATATCCCTGGCAGACATAATTACTCATTTTGAGTTTCAGTTGACCATGGGGGAAGAAAAGGCTAAGGGATAAACTACATAGAAATCTTAGGATGCCTGCAATTAAATGGTATGAGTGGGGAAGCCATCATTTCAAGGCAATGTTAAGCATGAAGTTGTGGCGTTTCATCTATTTTATGTAGCTCTATCCATCCTAGTCCTTGTGCTGAAGGCAAGGGAAAGATTTTGAGTCCCCAGAATTATTCAGCCAACCTCTCCAAATACCACTGTTGCTATATGTCCATATAAAATGGGACCTGAAATCTGCTGTTGTGCTTTTTTCACTAAGATGTTGAAAAAAAATGTATTTATAAAATATACATTAAGGAAGAAACTTTATTTATTTATTAGTTTATTTATTGAAATATTAGTTTGAGTCATCTGTGCTGCAAACCACTTGTGTAAATAATGGAGCACATTCCTAGAGATATTTTAGTCTTCTCTGTTTAACACTTGTTTTTCCATAACTTGAATCTATTTGACGTATAGGATATTGATTAATTTTCTGGTGAAGAGATTTTAGGATGAACTAGAACAGCACTTGTGGAAGGTATTTATGGTCAACTTAGAAGAATTCCTGTTTGTTGTTGTTGCAGCTGTTTTTTTGTTGTTGTTTGTTTGGTTTTTTTTGGTTGTTGTTTGAAGAAGAGGGTAATTTTCAGAAATGTTTTATTGGATAACACTGTTAACCTACTAAATAAAATTAAAGGATGGCTTAACTCATAACAAGGAGATTCATGAGAAATTCTGCAGTGTCTTTATTCCTTTTAGGGTTTTGAAAACTAGATCTGAAGCAAATCATGAACAATAAGTATTCTTCTCATAAGCTATATAATTCATATATTTTCTATCTGACAGTGTTGATAAAGTCCTATTAGATCTCTGTTGTCAGAGCAGTTTAAAATCTGTGCCAGCTTTTCCCTTCACTATCTTCAAACAGACCCTGAAAAATAGATAATTATCGTAATGTCAGAGTCAGAACCCTCACCTAATTCTAGAGACTTTGAGTTTTCGGTATATTTTTTTTTTTCTTCCTTGTTCCTTCCTTAAAAATATTTACATTTTGTCTGGATTACCTTTTGTTGAGATGAAAAAGTGACTTAGAACTCAACTCAGGTATTCTTATAAGCAACTTTCATTGGTGACTCTGGGATAGTATTATTAGTTCCTAAATGTTATATTATGAACCTTTGGCATTGGAGTAATCACACTGAATTCAATGTAACTGTTACCACTGTGAAGTTAGTAGTTGCTATCCGATACTATAGGAGAAAAACTATATATGATGTGTAGATAGGTACACATTCAGTATCTCTACCTTTGATCAAGATCAAAGTATGATTTTTGAGGTTGGTGCTGTGTTAGATTGTGCTGCCTAATTTATTATTCCAATTTGCTATTCTGTTTTGCTTTTGAGAGTATAAAAATTGAGTTGCTTTTGTATTGACAGGCATTGCACTGAGAATATCAATTTGGAATTTTGTTGTCATTTTAAGTCTGTGTTCATTCTTTATAAAAGCACATAAAGATACAGTGATTTCCTAGTTAATCTTGATATGTGCCTGGAGAAAGTGAAATGAGCACTCAGACAAATGATTTCACTCTTCGTAGCTTTACTTCACTACCTGGGAGGCAAATAAGAAGTGTATTGTCTACTTTGAATTTATGCACAGTAGGCAGTAAACATCCTAAATCTCATCTGTTTTGGAACAGCAATTGATGCTTGGAATGGAACGAAAAGAAAGTGGTGCACAGCATCTTTCTGCCACTCACAGGAATGTGACTTCCAGAATCTGTAACTGCTTTTGTCTGATGATATATTGTAAGAAGAAGTACTTTGTACTGTAGAAATTGGAGAGAGAGATGGAAGATTCATTCAGACTCTGATGCCACTGATAATCATTCATATCATCACTTGCAAAGGTATGAGATGAACTTATTTATTTAGGCTGTTTTAACTTCTGCAAACTCTAGTAGTAACAATGCCTCTAGTGCTTTAGGTGTAAATTTTGCTCAGAAATCAGTTTTTGATGACTAATGAATACTCTCCTCCTAAGGACACATTCTAAGGACAACAGATGGCTCAGCACAAAACAAAGAGGACTATACAGAAAACAGGTAGTGGGTGTTCATTGCAGTTGGAATGTATCTGTTCTGGAACCGAGGGGGAATTTTGTGTGAGGGAAAGATATAAAGGAAGCTGCCAAGAGTGACACTAGACTGAATAGATGGAGAAGAATAAAGTGTAGAGATAGTCTTATCATTATAACTGAGAGTCATAGTCAGCTTCAGTGTACATATCACAGGAGCTAAAACTGACTTTTCTCAAGTATCTTATCCAAACTTACTTAAGTGTCATAACACTTTCATCTTTTGACTTTCATATTTTCATCCCCTCCTCCACCCCAATTACTTCCTCTTGCCACTTATCCACTACAAAAGTATTCCACTAGGCTCTGAAGTGCTTTCATTGACAAAATCCAGAAATCTTCCCATGATGAGATATTCAGCAAAAATTAAAAAATAATATATCAGAATATAAAAGGAAAAATAGCACGCTAGTTTAGTTTTGTTGTTGACTCACAACTTGAATTAGCTCACTATTCAACATTTACAGATTGGAACACAAAGTTCACTTTTTGGACAGAATCCTAATCCTCTCGATATTCATGGAGATTTATTATACTTACAAAAGTTAGCCCTGTACTCTTATTGCCTCCTTACTGAAGGTATTGAAGCAATGGTTATATTTGCATGTGACAAGAAAAGAGCCTGTTACAAGGAATACAGCCTTAATAACACTGAATTACTGTTCTTGGAAAGTTAGGACTGATGAAGCATAAAGCTCAAACATAGTTTAATTTTAATAATGCACTCAGTCTACTTACACCTTTCTGGACTTTGAATTTCAACGTTAGAGTCAGGAGAGTGGTGAAATGCCATAGAGAAGAAAATACTCTTGTAGGTGATGTATGATTAACTAAAATTATTTCATTACCCTACAAACAAAATATTTTTCACTTCTGAATATGTATTACTAAGGATCACACCACAGGTGGAATTAATGTATAACCTGAATGTTGCAAAAAACATTGTATCTAACACCAACAGTTAGCCCAGAGAGGACATTTTTTTTTTTTTTTTTTTTTTCCACATCTGTCTTCATGTTGCTATTGTAAAATGTCATCTGAGAAAAAAACAGATGGTTATGCCTCTTCAACCTTGTATTTACATACATAATTTTATAAAAATAAGAACTATAGCTGGATTAGCTGGAAATGTTTCCAATTTTATTTGGACCAGTGCAATAAATAAAGTCTCTAGAGTAAAATTCATAACCATAACCTAAGATTCCCTGTAGCAAACTGAATATGTTAAATACAAGACAGCTCTTTCTATCTTTCTTTTGCTCTTCCTTCTCTATCTCATGCTATCTTGAAATCTTTTCTGCATAGTGACACAGCTTCAAGAAGAGGGGTGGAATACATTTCCTTCCCTCCCCCTGCCCTCTCTCCCAGGTGATTAGAACACTTTTCAACAAAGTGGGAGAAGTGGGTGTCCCTCCCTGTCTTATATACACTGAGAAATACATTAAGTATGAAATTGACTCCCAGGGGAAGTGATGGAAATATCATTTCTTCATTTTTAAACTGGATTTGAAAAAGAGCTTTATAGAAAATAAATAAATAAATGCTATTGCGAGAGAGAGATTACATGATATTATTGAGAAAGATTTTATTTTCTCATTTCTAACATCTCTGATACTCTGGTATACTCCCTTTCAGTCTGTCAATTTTGTCCTTAGCATTGTGTTTTAGAAGATTTATTCAAAATGTGTGTGATAAAACTAACTCAAGATCTTCAAAGCAGACAGAATATAGCTTGGTTTCATTGGCTGTTTGAACCTGAATTACTGTAATGACTGTAGTGGAATTATTTTATTTTAAATGAGCAAATCTGACATCAACATCAAAGGGGAAGTAAATACATGTAATAAAGAGACCACTTTTTTTTTTTTTTTTTTTCCTAAATGATTTATTTTATCCCCAGAAATACCAACAAATGTTCAGAGTTCTAGATATTTAAATAGCTACCAAGATGTCTAAAGCTGTAATCCTTGCTCTGTCAGTTAATTACAAAACTGCTGACCTTATAAAAGCCTATATTCCCTTTCACTTTGATAACAGCTTTTGCTTCATCAGTCCACAATATATGTTATAGTAGCTAAATCCATGCAGGATCAACTAATTGCTAGTACATGCATTTAAGTACAAGTTACCGAGAATTCTTATCACATAACCATATATACATATTTTTATTTTAAACAAGAATTAAAAGTTTTTGTTCTCTTAAATTATTTTTTGCTATGGACCTGTTCTGACAATTACATTTTACCAGTTAGTGCTTTATGAAGCATAATGGAACCAACAACTAATACAAGAGCTCCGGTTTGCCCTCAATACAGAATCTTAAAGCCCATTAACATTTGTAGGAATTATATGTGCAATGTGCAGGGAGAACATAACCTTAAGCAAAAGAAAACTGAAGATAATGTATATGTTAGAGCAAGCTAATGCAGTTTAGATTTTTCACAGCAGTGTGTTATATCAACTGAAGTTTGTTAGACAGTAGGGAGACTAATAAAAAGAATGATAGTATAAATAAGCTGAAACAAAGAAATGAACAAGGATTTTCAGTATTAACTAGGACATAATCTACAGATGTTCCTTAGTTGGTAGAAAACAGATTTCCACACAGCAGTTGCATACAATTCAAATGCTTGCACAGAATCCATCTGGACTAACATATAGAGACATCTCTCAGGATTAGAACTTTTATAAAAGAGTCACTAATCAACTGGAAGGAAGAGGGGTGACTAAAGCTGTTAAATCTCCTAAGCAATAGATAAGTCTAAGTTGTTAGTTTCAGATGGAATAGAAGTTGAAATTCCTTTTAGAAGTGTCATCCCTGGCTATTTTTAACTTTCATTTCAGAAATTTGGAAAATCTGGCAATAATAATAATAATAATAATAATAATAATAATAATAATAAACAATAAGAAAGGCTGTTTTGAATTTCCAGGCCTGATTTGTGGACCAAAAATCTTCATATGTGTATATTTTCATAGCCATGCCCTCCTGTTTACAACTACTTGGGGAC
Source organism: Stictonetta naevosa (assembly GCA_011074415.1). NCBI lineage: Eukaryota > Metazoa > Chordata > Aves > Anseriformes > Anatidae > Stictonetta > Stictonetta naevosa. Next base: position 159,454,437 of record CM021697.1, read on the forward strand.
TTGAACAAATAATTTTAACTTTGACAACATAGGCAACTGAATGAAACATAGAGATCAACAAGGAAAATATGAATATTAAAAATAAAATTATTTTGAATGGATGAATGAAAATGAAAGAATGAATTCTGGAATCTTGTCAGTTTTATGGTTGCTCTGGTAAGCTTTTGCAAATTTCTTCATCTGAAAAAATATATTTTGTTGTAATACCCACCTAATTTTATTTAAAAATTAGTTCTGAATGTTAAGCAGAAAGAATAAAACAAATTAGCAGTGATTTTTTTCTGTTAAATTCCCTTACACAATTTTTCTGGTAAAAGATAGCATCTTGTCTTTTGAAAGTATTTCCAGACGTTTTGGGTGTTGGGAACAATTTAACTCTGTATCTTCCAGCATGAAGTGCCCTGCTTTTGTGTTCTTTTCTTTGGTCAAACACAACAATGAGCTTTTCCAGAACCAGGCACAGTGAAAATCATCTAGCTGAAATTTGCCATATAAAATGTACGTCTTCTCTAAGCTGGTTGTCTTGGTCTCTCTGTGTTCCCTAGGGAACCACCTCTAGAAAGTGATGCATCTTATGTATTTTACATACCAATATTCAGGAAGGATAATTTATCTTTCTAAAGGGGCATAACCTTTTAACATAGAGGGATCCTGTGTAGCTTGGTTAGAACTGACACCTTACACTTTGACAGATACAATCAGAGAAGATGTATCCACTGTCAGCTTTCTTAACTGAGACTTTATTATGGTGTCAACATCAGGAGAATTAATACACCTTGGAACACTTCTGAAATTTTGCATTTCTTTTGAAACATTTTTAAAGCATTTCATAATAATAAAGTGGCCAATTGTACCATGTTGAGTCAGCAACATTCGGGGAACTGTTTTCATCTGATGACAGTTACGAAGTTTGAAGGAAGATGAGCTCGGTGTTATGTATGTCACATCAAAACACATCCTGACTACATCTTTATATTTTGAAATAATAGATATTTTCTTATCATAACCATAAAAAATTTAAACCTTTATTGTGTTCTTGTTTTGCATTCACAACAATATTCCAAATTAGAGGAAAAGAATCTAATTTTGTCTTTGTAAGAGCTGATTGTATTCAGTATTTCTACTCAGATTTTCTAGGTTACCTAATTTTCTGTTTTACTACTGTCATATATTGTATAATACACCCTAGTTTCTATGTACCTTCTTTTCTAAGTTATATTTAAAATACTTTAGAGGCTTGATAGGGCTTGAACAGTTAGGCCTGCATTGTCTTCCATTATTGTACAATGTTCAAAAATTCCTTGATGGCAATAATCATAATATTTCTGCTCCTGTTTTTTGTTCTCTGTGAGTTTTGGTGCTTGAGTTTTAAGATTTTCTTTCTTCTCTAGCAATTATACTGAATTTACAGAATTGTTGTTTACAAGTAGCCTCTTGTTCTTGTATGTTTATCAGACCAGAAAATTTCCTAGTTTTTCGTTGATTTGTGCAATTCATTTTTGACATCCTGTAAAATTCTTTTTTCTTTGATTTCCTTTATTTCTGTTATTTTTTTTTTCTTTCTTCCTAAAGGACAGAAGGCAGTAACTATTACTGTCTTTAGAAATCCAGATTGTAAAATTGTTTAACTTCTATGAACTTCCTTGAACTTCCTTATTTTTATGTTATTGCCAATAATATTTTAAAAGATCTGTCCATAAGGTACCTTGAGTCTAGTATTTTAATGTTAATAAAGCTGCAGGTATTACTATGTGATTGCCTTTTTGTGTGTGAATGTGTGGTAAATGGGTGTCTAAGTGACTGGTAGCAAGAATGCTTATACCAATGATCAGCATCTGCTATATTAATAGCAGATGTTGCGTTATTATTATTTTTTTTTTTCACTACAGAGATGTCATCTTCATACTTCCAAGTGACAATATATATGCAGGCTAATGCTTCTAATGAGGAATGCTTGATGTTGCTGTCCTGTGTCCTTATAATGTTTTGAATAGCTAGATAAATAGCAGTTATTCTGTAACTCAAGTGTTGTAAGAGTGGTTGCTTAATTTATGTAGATGTTTAAACTTTCATAATTTTTATACAGCAAACATATGTCATGGAGAATAATGTATATGATTGGGTGTCCAAGTGGTGGTCCAACTGATAGGATCACATATGACTCCTTCTTTATAAATGTAGCTGCTTCTAGCTAACTGTTATTTTAGCTTTTACTGCAGAAGTATTATATGAAGACAGAAAGAATGAAGGCCAAGTGATTTATGGGTTTGCCTGTGGGCATTCTGTAGTCCCTCAACCATGGCTCTTCTCTGCTGAATAACTCCATATACTTGACATGGCTGATCATCTGGTCACAGAGCTGGAAGGACATTACAGTGTTCCTTTGTACAAATGGTCTTCCATTGCTGCAGAAGATCATAATGCGCAAGGCATGTCTGCACTCTCGGTGATTGTAAATTAGCTATAAAATCTGAAAAAGCTATAACCTCAGCAGACTGTTGACGTTCTGTGCTTTGATACAAATAATGCTTGAGCTGGTGGCCACATTTTGAATTAAATTCACTTACTGTGTTATGCCATTAAAAGGCATCACAGCCTTCCTGTTTTAGTGGAGGCTACTCTGTAATCCATGCTATTTTGCTATTAATGTCTTCCCTGACATTGTTTTGTCCCATCCCTACTCACACTGTCCTGGACAGGCACAGTGAGAAGACAGCACTACAGAGTGACTGCTCTCATTAAGTACTCTGGAAAAGCCACAGTAAATCTGGAACAGAATGCATCTTGGAGACACACAGAAAGAACCAACAAGTTTAGGTAAAAATACTTTACCATGGAGTCCACCTGACTAAAGGAACTCTGTTTATCTGCTCTACTGGAAGGGACTTCTTGGAAGTGAAACAAGGCATAGCGCTGTAGCAGAGGAATTTAACATGTAGAGCTCATGTTATTAAAAACAAAACAAAACAACAACAACAAAAAACTACAAGGAAATTTTAGCTTTCTAAAATTGAGAAAACTTCTAGAAACTGTTCTCTGGGACAGATTTCTCATTCCTTGGAGATTTTGTAACCGTCAGTTTCAGTTTCTGATTTTGATTCTGATATTCTGACCACAAAATGGTCCTTTCCAAGAAAAAATATCATTCATTATGTGATACTGTCAAGTACTTCATTATAAGATGAAAGAGTTGTTCTATGCTAAAAGTTTTAATTTACTCTGATTTTCTTTAGTATAATGTTTTCCCACGAAGTCTTTGCTTCAAAATGAATCCTGTAACCCACTAGGGAGGTTCCAATTATAACTGGACTTCAGAAAAAAAAAAAATAAAAATAAAAATATATATATATCTTTCTACATTTATGCAGATTCATCTTCTTAATCATCACTATTTTATCTGTTTTACTGTTCCATACTCAGTAGGGAAAACAAAACAAAACAAAACAAAACACGAGGGATAATCATATTAAACTGTTGCAGACCTCTCAGTGAGATGGATGTAGTGTTTTTTTTCATTTATTTTTTATTATTATTATTTTTTTTAAATATCAACAATTGGAATCAGGAAATTTTGCAAGATTCCCTAAAAAGAACCTCGAGTCTTATTCTGTAGGTCTGTTCTTTTATTTGAGTGATAATAGTCTTTGCAGGCCCCTTTAAATAGTTTTGTTCAACTGCAGTATTACCAATGAAGTTCCTCCTTAAAAATAATAATAAAAGCTTTTCTAATGTTCATTTGACTGTACCCACTTCACATGTCATTCTACAAATAACATAGAGCTAACATCTGAAGTACGTGAGAAAGAAAGACATTCTAACAAAATCTAGGCAAGATAAACATACACTCCTGACCTCAGTTTATCCAAGCAAGATTGCTAGTGCTATGGAGATTAATGTTCTATATATGCTAAAAACTCACACAGTCAAGAAATATTAGTTTGACAGTGCTATGTGTAGAGTGGGAGGACAACACTACAAGAAATACACATATCTAGGAAAAGAGAAACCATTTACATCTTGTAGTCTTAAAGAAATATGTAGAGAGGGAGGAGACATGTTGGACAACTGTCCCTTTTAATACATTGTCAATGGCATCACACTTCTCGCTAGAATGAGTAGAAAATTATTGGAATTTCAGTTTTGGCTTAGCAAACCCACTTTGCTACTTTTTGCCACAAGCAACTTTGACCATGACTGGTTGAGGTTTTTTTTGTTTTTTTTTTTTTTTGGTTTTATTTTTCCCCTTAAATGCTTAATGATGTTTGTGTGCTCCATTATAAAAGATATCTATCTTGCTACAAATACACACACCCAAGTTGTTGTAGTTTAACCTGGCTGGCAGCTAAACACTGCACAGTAGTTCTCTCCCCCTCCCCCTTCCCTTTCTGGGATAGGGGAGAAAATCAGAAAAAAAAATGAAGCCTGTGGGTTCAATAATAATGATAATAGTACTACTACTAATAATGTGTACAAAACAAGTGATGCACAATGCAATTGTTCACCACCTGCTGACCAATGTCCGGCTTATCCTCGAGCAGCCGGTCTACACACTCCGGCTAGCCACCCCATATTAATTGTTCATTATGACGTTGAATGGTATGGAATATCCCTTTGGCCAGTTCGGGTCAGATGTCCTCCCAGCTCCTCCTTCACACCTAGCCTGCCCACTGGCAGGACAGAGTGAGAAGCTGAAAGGTACTTGGCTTAGCACTGCTCTGCAAAAATTAAAACATCAGTGTGTTACCAACATTATTCTTATCCTAAACAAGAATACCCTATCCTATTCCGAAACAGAGCACCATACCAGCTACTAGGAGGAAAATTAACTATATCTTAGCTGAAACCAAGACACAAGTATACCCCCTTTCTACATTAAAAAAATAAAAAAATAAAAACAACACACATACAAAAACAAACAAACAAACAAAATTGCTTTGGGGAGAAGAGGAAACAGCAGCAATTTTTCCTCCAACTGTTGTTACAGGTATCTATTTACATATTTCTACTTTCATAAAAGTAATGAAACTTCTTTCCATTCTTGTGGGAACTCTGTAAGTACTGGACACATCATCCTAAGGGGCTTAAAAAAGAAACATACACGACAACCCTATCAGTGAAAAAGACACCACCCATTGTGTAACAGCACTGCCATTCCATTAGAATCACAGAGTCACAAAATCATCTAAGTTGGAAGAGACCTCCAAGATCACCGAGTCCAACCTCTGACCCAACACTAACAAGTCCTCCACTAAACCATATCCCTCAGCTCTACATCTAAACTTCTTTTGAAGACCTCCAGGGATGGTGACTCAACCACTTCCCTGGGCAGCCCATTCCAATGACTAACAACCCTTTCAGTAAAGAAGTTCTTCCTAATTTACAACCAAAACCTCCCCTGGTGCAACTTTAGCCCATTCCCCCCTGTCCGGTCACCAGTACGTGGGAGAACAGACCAACACCCACCTCGCTACAGCCTCCTTTGAGGTACCTGTAGAGTGCGATAAGGTCGCCCTGGAGTCTCCTCTTCTCCAGACTGAACAATCCCACCTCCCTCAGCCACTCCTCGCAAGACTTGTTCTCCAGACCCCTCACCAGCTTCGTCGCCCTTCTCTGGACTTGCTTGAGCACCTCAATGTCCTTCTTGTAGTG
>CM021697.1:159475218-159507718 GCA_011074415.1 Stictonetta naevosa
TTATTTTATTTTCTGCTTTTTTCTCCTCTCCTCAGGTCTTCTCTATTAATTCTTCTCTATTGAGTCTTCTCTACTGAGTCTTCTCTACTGAGTCTTGTCTTGTCTTGTCTTGTCTTGTCTTGTCTTATCTTGTCTTGTCTTCTCTTGTCTTCTCTTCTCTTCTCTTCCCTTCTCTTCATTTATGAGCTTTCACAATAATGTTTGAATTCACTAGAAGTAGCTGTTGATTCTTTGCATCACAATGTTAAGAATGTGACACATAATACAGGCATATTTCAATTTTAAATTCTGATTCTTTTTGTTCCTTTCAAGTAACCAAACCTGGGGCACTGTTTTTTAATATGTACTCCAGCTTGAAAAGAAATGTAGTTTTCAAATTCAGTAATCAAAGTGGCAAAATGGACATCTCTTCACTTGTTAGTAAATGCAGATTCTTCACAATACCTCCTACATTGCAGTCATTTTGAAATTATTTTTATTATTATTATTATTATTAATGAACATATAATGAATCCTTTAACAGGGTCTATCTATTCTTTCCTAGGAATGCAATGACTTCTTCTCAGGTGCTAGAAATCTAAAAGTTGGAGTAAGAAGGTAGGTGTTAGAATGATTTTGTTTTATGTGTGTTTTTTCAATGTTTCTCTTTTATGCCTACCTGACAGAAATATATATATATATATGGAATACTTATTATTGGTTCTTGTCACATAATGATTTTTCTGAATATGCAGTAACATGAAGTTATCCTATTGTAAATCCTTTCAGTACTTGAAGGTGTACTTGTGGGAGTGTCCCATGCAGATCAAGGTTGAAAGAATCATAGAAGTTACAAAGAGAAAAGGCATATTGTTCACCCCCACCTTCCTGTCATAGAGTTTATGTAGGCAGTCCAGCTGGATTTATTCTCTCCCCAGCACTGATTGTATACTAACATTTTCCATTCCAAAAAAAAAAAAAAAAAAAAAAGGATGCCAGAAGTCCCCCATTTTTCCAATATTGCCTTAAAATCCCTATGAATTAAAGGCCAGAAATATAACTGACACAATGCATCAGAACAGATGTCCATGCAAGCAAGATCATGAAAGTGACTTGCTGCACGTACTTAGTGAAAGAGCCTGGGAAAGAAAATATCAATTCAGTGATTTTTCCTTAGCTTTTGGCAGTTGTTAGTTACAGGCTTCCTGAACTGAAGACAACAATGACTTGGAACCACCAATGATCTAATCCCTATGATTTTGTCCAGTCTCTTTCTGAACTAGGTTGAATTTCTGCTTCCCATTTACCCAGTGGTTCATACTTAACCACACATTTACCTCATTAATTTTGCTGTGTCAGGAGCAGACATGTGGCTGGTCAGAAATATGTTTTCTTACGATATCTGTAAGAGTCATGATCTAAAACATACCTGCAAAACTTGAGAAGTATTTGAAGGTGCAAGCAAGGCCTTTGCAGATAGTGCTGAAGGACTGCTTCAGATTCTGGGAGTCAACCCTTTTACAGTTCTTGACACGCTGTTTGTAGTGTTTCCTGAAACACAGTCAGTTTTGCTTTAGAAAGAACTAGTTGATTCATTAACAAAGAGAGCCCAAAATAAAGTAATGTGCATGCAATGTAAAAAATAAGGAATTCTGTATTCTGTAATAATGAAGGAGTCTAGATTATTTGGCTGCACAGATGCATCACATTCTGTGTCACTATGTCCTTCTCAAAGCATGATAGTAAGAAAATTATGAATTAGACAAGGAATATGTAGCATGCATAAAACAGTAACATGGTGGTTTGCATGTTTTTTTTTTTTTTTTTTTCAATTTTTTTTTTTATCTTTTTTTTTTTTTTTTTTTCTCTTAGTTACTGTAATTCTGTTTGCCTGACCATTATGTTAATGGAGTAACAGGTATCTGTTCACAGTGGGTGTCAAAATCTCTTTCTTGAGTGCAGCAATACTTTATTGGTGTCCATCAATTTGTTTGCACAGTTGTGATTCCATTGCATTTACCAATGTGGCTTATTACCTGTCATTTTACTGCCAACTCATTGTTGACTTGTATATGCTTTAGCAAAGCTGGTTCTAGAAAATGTTTTTTATTTTGTAATATCTATCACCTTACTGTTCACATGCTTCCTCATCTGTAACTTTTTTGAAACCAACTGCCTAATTCTACCCTCTATAAATCCATGATACGATAATTCCTCTCATCCCAAAACAGTTTAGTTTCTTCAAGAGTCTTTGGTGAAGAGGATTTTCAAAAACTTTTAGAAATTCAAGTGCATTATGTGGGTTGAAGGATCCTTAGACACATGATGATTCACTGGCTCATATACTTCAAAACTGTTACTTTATGTGATAAAGATCATCTGCACACCCACAGAGCTGTTCAGAGAGACAGTGTCAGGAGAGGGAACCCAAATAATACTCTGCTGTTCCCTGCTGGAACATGTTGTCCAGAGAAACTGTGGATGCCCCATCCCTGGAAATGTTCAAGGCCAGGTTGGATGGGGCTTTGAGTAACCTGGTCTGGTGTGAGGTGTCCCTGCCCATGGCAGGGGAATTGGAACTTCATGATCTTTAAAGTCCCTTCCAATCCAAAAGATTCTATGATTCTATAATTTTAGGATTCTATGATTCTATGAACCTGATCTTATCCTACAGTCAGTGGTTATCATTGTAGGATGGTTAAGGGAGGAAAAGGTGATTTGGGGAGGTATAGAGTGCTAAGAGGGTAGAAAGGGCCAATTGCATTTAAATATTTTTTTGGTTGGTCTGCTTGTCTGGCTGTACCCTGTACCTGATCAGCTCAGTTTTTCCTATATTCATTTTGTATTCCTGTTTAACTCTTTCTTGGGTGAGGTGCATGAGTACAGCAACTGGAGTCTGACATGGGCTGGAGGGCCCATGCGTCCATGGCATCAGCTACTGTGTATACATATATATATATCTGTATATGAAGTAGTGTTCATGTGTGCTCTTTGTAAGTGTGCCTGCTGGGAACACATCTTCAGTCTCACTGCTGGTTGTACTTGGACACATAGAGCAGTAGCTATCTTGCCTCACTTGATTGGATCTGGTATGAGATATTTTCCTTTTAAAAAAAATAGTGAAATATTTTTTTTTGCAGCTTACTAGTTCACAGAAGGAAAAATTAAAAAACAAACAAACAAAACAAACAAACAAACAGTGAATTTCTATATCATTTTTTTTCAGACTACAACTGAATTAATCTTTCTAGTGTGGTATAGTTTGTGTAGCAATCTTAGACAATAGCACTAATTTAAAGAACTAATATTCAGTTTGAATGATTTGATTCAAAATTCTTTACCTGACTCATGGTACAGTTGTACTCTACACACCATATATGGCAACTGATGGGTCATTGGGCATAAGCTCTTTTCTTCACTGTCTGGGGGGCTGCCTGTGATACATTTTAAACTCACAATACATTCCTTTAATATAGTAAGGGACTAGCTCCAGTGTCCTGGCTAGCCATTATCTTTCTCATTAAAATAATTATTGCATCCAATGTTGAATGTGAACTATTGTATATCCACGAAGTCATTGTGCTCTTGGAAGCTATTGTAGCTCATATCTATAGGAAACCTTTCTTTTCTTGACTTTGAAGGGGTGTGGGGAAGAAGGGAATTATGCCTTTCCCATATTCTGCACTTATTAAACATCATCTTAAAAAAAAATAGTAATAATAAAAAAAAGTGCATTTTAAATACATAAAAGCTTTTACATGCACTCTGCTTCTAAGGGAGCACATTTATTTATTTATTTATTTTGTTACTTTAGCAGTACGTGTGTGGCAATGACATTTTAAAAATAGGTCAGGAACATTTGCAGCTTTAATGAAGCCAGAAAAAATTCAGAATGTGCTGGGAAAAATATTTTCCTTGCATTTTCTCACATTTCTCAACTACAAGTTGTCCATATATTTAGAAATCTCCAAATTGCATTATTTCATGTTAGAGATGAATGGAGATACTTGAAATTGCTTTAATATCTACTGGCTGTTATGAAATCAACCCTATGAAACCCTGTTTATCAGGTGTGCATTGTGCTAGACTGGTTAAATTAAATAACCATGAAAATCATTAGTGGCTCTTAATTGATTTTTTGTCTTTTGAAACTTTTTTTTTTTTTAATTTTTACATTTGAATAAAAAAAAATCAGGATAAATGTATGTGAACATCCCGTAGTTAAAAACAAAAATTAGTTCTTTGCACATAATGAAGTCTCCAAATTTTATTTCCTACAAACTCCCAAAATTCTAATTTGATCTATACTGTTTATTATCAGCTGTTTATATATGTCCATAATGATTTCAGTCAACCATGGCTGAAGCTGCTTATATTATTTAATTTTGTCTAACTTCTACGTGTTTTATTTGCTACCTTTTGATAGGACTGTAAGGTCTCTGAGACTAGGCTTAACTTCTTGTATATTTAACATGATGAAGCTATTCCCATTAGCTGGTGCTTCGAGATGTTGCAGCTGCATAAGGTTTTTAAAAATCTAATGACATTTTCAGACACAGACAAGTTAAAAAAAAAAAAAAAAAAAAAGTTCCAGAATATTTCAGAATGAATATACTTTATTCCTTTGATTTTTTACTTCTGAATAGAGCATCTATTCAGAAAAATAAAGTAAATAAAATAAAATAAAATAAATCAGTGTAAATACCCAATTTAGGATTAAGTTGGTGGTGATATGACAGTCACAGAGGTAGCTAATGTTATTTGCAAAGATGTCAGAAGGTCACAGGACACCCACTGCCTAATTAACAGAAATAGAGGTTAAGTATACCTGGTCTACTTTTCACTGCCCATCTTATTTTCTTTTCTCTGTATTGAGACATTGATAATTAAATATAATTAATAATAAATAAATATAATTAAAATAAATAATATAATTAAATAGAAGTTAAGATGAAAATTAGGTAAAGTCGTCTGTACATTTACAAACAATATAGGAATGCAGGGGTTTATTAATAAATTATCAGTAGACTGTTAGGGCACAGATTAACAAAATACTTCCCCACACACACTCTTGTGATGACTATAATATTTGGACTCATTTAAAATGATTTTATCATTTATATACTGGCATTTTCTGACAACTTAATTTTGATTACAGGAAGGCCAAAGACTAGATGAATTACTTTTATAATTATTTCATATGCAATATACACAAGTAACATATATATTGTACATAATACACATGTATACATATATACCTACACACAAAATTATGTAACATACACTGCAAAGTATTTTGTTAATCAATTCATTGGAGACTGTGATTGAAAAAGTCTTCAGGGATTGGCTGGTCCAGTCTTCTGCACTGAGGCAGGCTCAAAAATGCCCGTAATGATTTTAATGTATAGTATCAAAAACATGAATATAAATCCATTTCAAATTAAACCCAAATTAAATTAGACATTATTTCAGGAAATATTTTATTAGCAACTGAGCAACAAGCCATCAAAACATTTGAATTAAGAAAAAAAATATTGTCCCTAGTTTTCTAAGATGGTGAAATATACTAGCTAAGTACTTAGAAACAGTGTGTAAGTGAATTTAACTAAGCTTTAAACACAGTTCCTTTTCCTCAGTTGCAGAAAATATCTTCTTTGCAACTTTCTTGAGAAACTCATCACAAGTGAAAGAGGCAGTAGTGCTTTTTCTTCTCTTAAAATATGACCAATAATAATAATAATAATAATAATAATAATAATAATAAAAGAACAATTTTTGTAGCACAAGGGGTTTAGTATGATGATTGGAGAAAACCGGACAGCTCCTGAGCTGATAGGACTTCTTTTTGCTAGACATATCAATTAGTTTTCAAGGCAAAATCCATCAAATGTTTTCTATTAGTTCTTGGGCACATTAAATAGTTTTACTTAAGTAATAAAACCTTCCAAAAAATGCATTTTCAACAGGTTTAATTTATTTTTATTTTCATTCAGATTCAGAATCTGTATTTCTTAAGTAAAATAATTATTCCAATATTCTATAATGTAAATATATATATAGAGAGAGAGAAATCTGGAGACTGAACAAACCTTTACAGGACTATGTAACTACCCAGATAAATGTGAATAGACATGGTATATTGTAGTTAGCAGATAGGAATAAGTTATCCCAGACTTTCAGTAGGGCAGTCTTTATGACGTACAAGTGGACAATCGTACCTAACATAAATATTTAAAAATTAAGGTTTTGCATTAAACAGAGAGCAACAGGCCCTTCTAGAGGACATTTAATCTGGTCTATATCAGACATTCTCTTTCTCTATGCCAAATCTACATGATCATCTTGGATTTATACAACTTATTCTCTTAGATGTCTATGACAACTGAGAAAATTCCTACCTGCAGTTGGTTATTGATATACAAGGTTTTGAAGCTTGCAGATATAGGTAGACTTAAAATTCACAAGCTAGTCTAATTTCCTGGTGAATACTGAAAGCAGCAGAAAATTTGCTTTGTATTTGCCCTTCCAGGTATTGTAAGGTAATTTTCAGAGCTCTTCCATCCTCTTGTGGTGGGATAACAAAATAGAATCATGGCTTCTCCTCCTCTCCATCTTGATGCCTACAGTTTAGATCACCCTCAAGTGCTGCTTGTGGATGCTTTATTTATTTATTTATTTACTTTATTTATTTAATTTATTTATTTTTAATGTTATTATCTGCAGTAATAAGGAAAAATCTTACAACACAGTGGCTGAAATAAACATTTCCTACCACTCCCTCAGTGTAACTAAATAAATAAAGCCACAGGAAAATAAAATAAATAAATAAATAAATCCTCTATTGTAAAACAGTTTTTATGACACCTGAGCCAAAATTTGACTGTCCTTTGAACCAAGCTGGCTTTAAAATACATTGTGTAGAGGGTACAAAGCAGACACAAGTGAGAGTTCATTCCTGAAATCTATAGCTCCTACAATATGTTATCCTAATACATATGGCACATTTGCACACTTGAGTAGACACTTTCTGGTGGTTGACAGAATCTAACACCTTTTTTTCTTTGTCTGATTCATTATTATTAGACTGGCTAGTTTATGTGTCTGTGTGCACACATAAATCCTACTTTTTTTTCCTCTTCTAGGAAAATTCTTACTCATTTTGTATAACTTCCAATATATGTCTTATCAGAACACCCTCTATAAAAAGATTGTTCAATGAAAGAAAGATGACTGGTTTTCAATATTGTTTAGTCACAGTTAAATGGATGGATATTAAAAAATAAATAAATAAATAAATAAAAGCCTTTTTAACAGCCAGATTTTTGTTGTTGTTGTTTGTTTGTTTGTTTGTTTCAGGATAGATGTGATCATTGATCATTTTTTGTTTTATTACTATCATTACTTGATTACTAGTCTCACTGAAACCATTACAAATATTCAAAGTAAGTATGGTACAGAATCAGGAATTTAGCCATCGACTTCTATATAGATCTGTTCCATCAAGTTAGTGACTCTCTATTTGAATAAAAAACAAAGAAAATTCTCACTATTTGGTGCCAGAACTGTGGACAAAGGCTAAGAAGACACCCTTGATTGAAAATACGTATTAGAAATACATAAGGTTGGCTAGAAATAAAATAAGCACAGACCTTCAGACCTTTAGAAAGAAAAACATTATTCCTTTTCCTTTAGAAAGAAAAACATTATTCCTTTTTTTTTTTTTAACCTAGTCTTATAATCTGATAAAAAGGATGATAAAAAATCCCCAATATTAACTGTGCTTTTCACCAAATATTCCAATGGAAAACTACGCCATATCTTCTCTCTATGAAATCATTCTATAGGGGACAGTTTATTCATAAGTTTTCCTATGTATCTGCTCTAATTTAGGTAGCAGTGAAAGTAATAGTGTTTTACTCATTTTTATAACAAATATTGTTTCTCAAAATCATAGGTGTATTTCTAGAATTTAGATGAAAAATAAGTGAAAACACTCCCTAAAAATTCTTATAAATACTTATAATCTGGGTTTCTTTCTTCCTATCTTTTTCCATCTTTCTTATTTTCTTCTTAAACAATAAAATGTAGTTCTTTCTATTGAAAGAAAAATGTTAACATCGTTTGGCTTTAGTCAGAAGTGAAACTTCATTAAAGCAGAAGGCTGTATAATCGCTACAGGAGCTCTCTGCGGGAAATACTTTATTCTTACTTAGCATATCTATGATTTCTATCAACATTAGTGTCTTTCACAATGTTTGTTTCTTCTGAATATTTATGAAGGACTGTCCAGTGACCTCCTTAGCATCTCCAGGTTTGTTCTTCCTTTACAGTCCCTCTAGTCAAGTGCAATCAGAAGACTCATTCTCTCTCAACAGCAACAATCAATATGGCAGAGGCCAAGAAAGTGTCTGCAGAAAAGAGATTTATATCAATAAAATGGAAGAAACAAAACAAAATAAAGTATAGGGCTATAAGTCCAAAAAAAAAAAAAAAAAAAAAAAAAAAAAAAGCCCAAACATCTAATAAAAATCTCTTATCTCTCTTTTTAAAATCTTTTTTTTTTTTCTTTAACACTATGACACAAATAAATATCCACAGAAAATAAAAATAGAATTTTTAAAAATAAGTTTGGAGAACTTTTGAAATAAGAGAAACATTGTTATCATGGCTTATTAATAGATTTTAATTAACATTTTTTTAAAATTTTTATTAATTTAGTTGGGATCAGAAGGTTTGATATTTTATAGCTTTTTTTTTTTTGACATATCTAATTTTACTATATTATTGTAACCATTTATGAAAGTTAATTAAATCAAGCATCCCAGTCCCTGCTAAGTAATTGGTTTTGTTATTCCCCTGAATATTATGCCTGTCATGATTTTACCTGGGATAGAGATAATTTTCTTTGTAGAGGCTTAGAAAATGCTGTGTTTTGGATTTGTGATGAAAATAGTGGTGAGAACACAGTAATGTTTTTAGTTGCTGCAGAGCAGTGCTTACTCAGAGCCAAGGACATTTCTGCTTCTAACACTGCCCTATCAGTGATGAGGTGGGGGGTTCACAGTGAGATGGGAGGGGACACAGCCAAAACAGCTGACCCAGACTGAACAAAGAGATGTTCCATAGCATATGACATCATGCTCAGCAATGAAAGCTGGGGTAAAGAAGGAGGAAAAGAAGGACATTGAGAGTGATGGTGTCTGTCTTACACATGATGAGCCCTGCTTTTCTGGAAGTGGCTGAACGTCTGCTTGATGATGGGAAGTAGCAAATAAATACTTTTTTTTTTTTCTTTGTTTGCACGTATGGCTTTTGTTTTACCTAGTAAAACAAATTTTTTTTTTTTTTTTTTTTTTTTTTTCTTTTCTGATTCTCTCCCCAAACCCACCTGGTTAGAGAGAGTGAGCTTGTCACTTTGCTGTCTGTTGGGGTTAAACTACAACAATGCCCCAAATTCTCAAATATATCAATATGGTATAGAGTGTTTGAGAATGTGGATATGTCGCTAAGGTAGGTCTATTTTTTCATTGGTTTATAATCTCTCACTATTAAATCTCTTGTAATTTACAGCATCTTTACTAACTCTTCATGATTTTTTGTTCTTTGTATGCTAACAAAAATAATGTTTCTAATTTCTCTGGAAGATAATGCGGCCAGATAGTTGATTGCATGTTTTTTGTTGTTTGTTTGTTTGTTTTTGTTTGTTTTGTTTTGTTTTATTTGTTTTGTTTTGTTTCATTTGTTTGCTTTTACCTTTATTCATGAAGAGCCACCCCCAGCATTATGTATGGACTTCCCTTAGATATGTTCACATAAATGAATGGATTTATCAGAACATAGGTATAATGTCTTTGAATGTAATTGCTATATGCCATATATCTATCCTTAAATGCAATTCCTCATTTTACTAGCATCTGATTCTTCAGTGCAGATTGAATTTTATTTAATTGCCCAGAAATCTAATTTTAGTGTTGTAGACTAACCCTTAGAAAAATAGAACTAAACTCTACCAGGAAGTCCTGTGTATAATGGATATCAGCATAAAGGGTACAAAATTCCTCCATAGTTAAATTCTTGTCTGGATTCTAAGTTTCTATCATTTTATGACCTTGTGTAGATAAATTTGGAAATGCATATATTTTTCAAGGGCAAATGCCCTTGTTATCAGTGATAAAATAATTTTCTCAAACTTTGAAAGTCCTCCTGAATTTTAACTTTCATGTGCATATATGGTCTCCCCTCTAAAAGAGGGACATGGAGCTACTGAAATTAGTAGATCAGTGCATCGCTATGAGCAAGAAGGCAAGCAAAGGGGTCAGAAGACCTTCATATCTGAGCAGGGAGCTCCTAGCAAAGCTCAATCAGAAGAAGGAAGTTTACAGAATATGGAAAAAGGGGAAGGTCAATTGGGAGGAATATAGGGACACTGTCAGGGTATGCAGGGATGCGACAAGGAAGTCCAAGGCCCAATTGAAATTAAATATGTCAAGGGATGTCAAGGACAACAAGAAGGGCTTCTTCAAATACATCAGTAGAAAAAGGAGACTGGGGAAAATGTCGGTCCACTACTGAATGGGGCAGTTGTCCTTGTGACAAATGTTATGAAGAAGGCAGTTTTGCTGAATAACTTTTTTGCTTCAGTCTTTACTGCTAAGATCAGCCCTCAGAAATCTCAGACCCTGGAGACAAGAGAGGAAGTCTGGAGAAAGGAGGAGTTTCCCTTGGTCTAGGATTGGGTCAGAGATCAGCTAAGCAAACATGACATCTGCAAACCCATGGGCACCGATGGAACACACCCACAGGTGTTGGTGGAGCTGGCTGATGTTATCTCTAGGCCACTCTTCATCACCTTTGAAAGGTCGTGGAGAACAGTAAAGGTACCCGAGGACTGGAAGAGAGCCAATATCATGCCTGTCTTCAAAAAGGGCAAGAAGGAGGAGCCAGGCAACTATAGGCCAGTCAGCCTCACCTCCATCCCTGGGAAGGTGATGGAACAGCTCATCCTGGAGGTCATCTCCAAGCATGTCGACCAGGAATAGTCAGCATGGATTCACCAAGGGGAAACCATTCTTAACCAATCTGATAGCCTTCTGTGATGAGATGACTAGTTGTGTAGATGAGGGGAGGGTAGTGGATGTGGTCTACCTTGACTTCAGCAAGGCTTTTGACATTGTCTCCCATAACATCCTCATAAACAAGCTCAGGAAGTGTGGCCTAGATGAGTGGATGGTGAGGTGGATTGGCAATTGTCTGGACAACAGAGCTCAGAGATTTGTACTGAGTGGTACAGTCTAGTTGGAGGCCTGTAGCTAGTGGTGTCCCCCAGGGGTCATTACTGGGTCCAGTGTTGTTCAACTTATTTATCAGTGACCTGGACAATGGAACACAGTGCACCCTAAGCAATTTTCTGATGACACAAAGCTTGGAGGAGTGGCTGATACCCCAGATGGCTGTGCTGCCATTCACAGGGACCTCGGCAGGCTGGAGGGTTGGGCCGAGAGGATCCTCATGAAGTTCAACAGGGGCAAATGCAGGGTCCTGCACCTAGGGAGGAATAACCCCAAGAACCAGCACAGGCTGGATGGTGTCCTGCTGGAGAGCAGCACTGCGGAGAGGGACCTGGGAGTCCTGGTGGACAGCAGGATGACCATGAGTCAGCATTGTGCCCTTGTGGCCAAGAAGACTGATGCTATCCTGGGGTGCATTCAGAAGAGTGTTGCCAGCAGGTCAAGGGAGGTGTTCCTTCCCCTCTACTCAGCCCTGGTGAAGCCACACCTAGAGTATTGTGTCCAGTTCTGGGCTCCCCAGTACAAGAGGGACAGAGAATTATTAGAGCAAGTTCACAGGAGGGCTACTAAGATGATGAAAGGACTGGAGCACCTGTCGTACAGGGACAGGCTGAGAGAACTGGGCCTATTTAGATTGGAAAAGAGAAGACTTAGGGAAGACCTCATTAATATATATAAATATCTGAGGGGAGGGTGTCAACAGGATGAAGCTGGTCTCTTTTCAGTTGTGCCCAGTGAGAGGATGAGGGACAATGGACACAAACTGAAGCACAAGAGGTTCTGGCTCAATATGAGGGAGCACTTCTTTACTATGACAGTGACAGAGCACTGGAACAGGTTGCCCAGAGAGGCTGTGGAGTCTCCTTCTCTGGAGATATTTAAAACCCACCTGGATGCCATCCTGCACAATGCATTCTAGGTGATCTTGTTCAGAGGTGGGTTGGACTAGATGGTCTTCAGAGGTTCCTTCCAACCCCACCCATTCTGTGATTCTGTGATTCTTTGAGTTCATCAGAGGGCTACTAAAATGATGAGAAGGACTGAAGCATCTGCCATACGAGGAGAGGCTGAGAGATTTGGGTCTGTTTAGCTTGGAGAAGAGAAGACTGAGAGGGAATCTTATCAATGTGTACAAGTATCTGAAGGGAGGGTGTCAAGAGGATGGGGTCAGACTCTTTGGCGGTGACCAGCGGCAGGACAAGAGGCAACAGGCACAAACTTAAACAGAGGAAGTTCCAGCTGAATAAAAGAAAACACTTCTTTACTGTGAGGGTGACAGAGCACTGGAACAGATTGCCCAGAGAGGCTGTGGAGTTTCCTCTGGAGATATTCAAAACCTGCCTGGATGCGATCCTGTGCAATGTGTTCTAGGTGATCCTGAGGAGCTGGACTAGATGATCTCCAGAGATCTCTTCCAACCTCAGCCATTATGCGATGTTGTGATGTGGCCTAGATTAAACATGTTAGATGGGAATGAAAATTAAATTATCATTTTTTCCTCTAGTCTAAAACTTACTTTGTCTAGAAAGTAAAAACAACAGTTTCGATTTATTTTTTTATTTATTTTACAGCATGTGCATAATGTTATCCATATTACTAGCAAATATTAACCAAATTTAGGGTCATAAGAAGGCACTGAGCAAGAAAAATAAGGATTTAGGTAACTTTGATGAAAATGATCTATTTTAGGTTTTCTGGAAGAGAATAGTTGTCAATCATCTCTACTTGGTCAAAATAGATTTTTTTTGATTCCTTAAATATAATTTTTTATTATCTGTTTTAAGCTAGTTTTTTAAAGTACAAAACAAAGATGTACAGAGAGAATATTTTTATGAAAAGTCTTTCACTTTGAAAATCAATTCTTTCACAATGAAAATTGAAAAATTGAAAAACAGTCAGAATAATTTATAAAATGAGAAGGTTAAAACAACAGCTTCTTTGACCTAGAGCTAAGGGATATTATTTGATTTCAAAACAAATACATGTAGATGTTGACAGATTTTGAACAGAAGAGAAAAAGAGAACATAAATGAAGGAAAAGTGAGAAGGTTACTTCAGAACTTTTGATAACAGAAAGCGGAGTGTCAGCTGATGAGCTTGGAGCTAAGAGAAAAGAAGCACTCTTCTGCTGTTTGACTTGTGTCTTGCTCAGAGAATGAAATTTGGTGTTCTTTATTTATAAACAATTTTGTTAGAAATAGCCTGGCTTCATCACATAATTTTCCTCATAAGCACTTCAGTTCCTAAGTTTTCCTCACACATTTGGCCAATGAGAACTGAAGTGTTTTCTGAAAACAGAGTCTATTCAGAGTATTATATAATGTCACAATCAACCAATTCTAATATACCTAAATTTTGGATTCATAGAGCAAATCATATGAACATAAAACATTTCTGATTTATTTAGGTCAAAAAGGATCATACACTACTTTAAGAAAAATTAATAAATTTTGACTCTTCATGGCCACGAACAGCATTATATATATATATATATATTTAACAACCAAGGGACTTAACATGAATTTTCAAAATTGGCTCAAGCTGCTAGTCTATGCTACTACCAAAAAAGGTCTGTATAATGGGGAAGCTCTGCTATTCTTTCTGTGTGGTCCAGGACATACATGTCTGTTGTTTTCCATTTGTCAGCTGTAGATGTCCATTATCTGAGTAATTTCAGCACAATTTCTAGAATACATACAAGGGGGAAGAGTAATGTACACAAAGGTGGCTGGGGTGAAGGAAGGCAGACAGGAGGAAGCTTTTTCATCACCTTCCTGCAATTAAGAAGGGTTTAACTGTCTTGCAAAACCAACGTAATTTAGATTTAAGACAAATTTTTATGGGTAGGAATATAGATATTTTCCTACTTCCGTAAGTAGATATCTAACTAAAGGGACTGATTTTTCCAAAAACATTACAGAAAGTCTAGTCACTCTAATCAACCCTTATAGGAGACTACCTATGGGATCCTGTTAAAGCATTTTGAAAATTAACCATTTTAGTTACCCAGCTACGAAGATGAAAGCTTAAATTTAAGATCTAGTTGTTTAATTTTCCTCAGCATTGAGAAATATGTCTAATGCCAGTCATCCTGACAGAATGTTGCAGTGCTGGTTGAGAACTGACTGACAGAAAAGCTTGATACTAGTAGGACGATCAACACTACCTCCTACAGTAGTCCTTGTTTTTCTCTTGGATGTCTGCCATGCAAGTATTGAACAATTCTCATGCTGTTTAGCTTGTAAAAGCTGACAAGATCACAGCCCAAGGTTACATGGCTGTACATCTTATAAATCCTCCAGACTTCAGGTGATGCTACAAAACAGCCAACAAACCATTCTAACAAAAGCCCATTGTGATCTTTACACTTTTGAAAAGCAACACTCAGATTGAAACACAATTATCAAAGTTTATGAGCAAGGATACACAGTTTAGGATGACAGTTTAGTGAATCCAAAATATCAATAATAGTCCTTCCACATTAACAACTACATTTTTGTATGCTTAATATTTACTCTACGTTTTTTTTGTTTACAAGTACTGATGAGAAATTATCATTTGGAGTGACTAAAATCAACTGGTATTTTTTGTGTGTTTACAATGACATGTGGAAGTATATATGGGTATGAAAAAATCAGCTTTGTAGTATCTAGTTACAATATCTAAATAAACAATTCTAACTAGTATCTTTATACAATTTATGAGAATAGTTACATGATGAAGAGAAAAACTGTTAAATTGAGTCATGCTTTGTTATTTGTGGGTAAAAGGAAATGATTAGAGGGACAAAATATCTACAAATGAAATTCTGCCTTGTCTAGAGGTTAACCACTTGAAAACTTGTAAATAGGATTATTCTTCCTCAATTCTCTTATGATATTGGGGGACTGGTGTTTGTTTATTTTTATTTTTATTTTTATTTTTATTTTTATTTATTTTTTAAGAAGGAAGAAAAACTTTTGTTTTTTATCCAAGATTTCAGTGGTTCAGCACTATCTACTGAATAGGTTATAAATTTTGCATCTATTCTCTGTCCCATGGATTACTTCTATAAAATTATAAACTTGCCAAATGGCTGAGATATACAGCAGACAATGAACAACCTAGAATCAGTTTAGGTGCATGGAAAAATCTTCAATGCCAAAATACTTAGTCATGAATAATTTCTGTAAAATTTTCATTTTAGTTCATAAAATATTTTTGAGGATCTGTTCCAAAATGTGTTGAAGAACTAGCAGGAAGTTCTTTACAGTTAAGTCAGCATAAGAAAAAACAAATCTTCAGTGATTGCTATTAGAAAAAAAGAGGCCTATAATTTAGAATTATTGAATTTCAAAATATAAACAACCCGGAACAAGACTGTGTATTTATTTTACAAGTGTCTAATATGATACATAAATAACTGTTCTTCATAACACAAATCATATTTGGTGCAGCAATAGGAAAAGCTGCTGAAGTACAAAAGAATAAAAAAATAATGTGGGACACATTGCAGAAGAATGTTATATAGATTATATATAGAGAGAGAGAGAGTATTTTTTTCAAATTGTACTTTACACCTGAGCTGGAACTTTTTACTTCAGACATTTAGCATCAGAAATAACCTATTTCACAGTTTCTCCTCAGCTGTACACTAAGGCATAAAGTACCACAGCTTACACAAATAAACATATTTGATTTTGATGAATCCTGACCTTGCTTTTTGATGAATACTATTGAGACAGCTCATTAAAAACTATTTTTTTTCCACCTTGGTCACATTACTATCTAGAACAAAGTCAGACTGATCTGAAAAAAAAAAAAAAAAAAAAAAAAAAAAGGTTATATAATGAGTTGGATTTCACCTCTGCTTATTAAAACATCACAGCCATGTGCTGTTTTTCCTAAGAGGATTGATGTAGTCATGACAGCCAGTGCTGTCTACAAGATATTGTCAGAAATTTCTCTAGATGCTTCATTGCTGGGGGAAAAGCCTTAGACAATCAGTATATTTCTAAGACTCCATCTGTATACACAACCAAAAGCTGTGCTGGAATTGCTGTTATCAACTTTGTAAAATAATGTTTGAGACCAGGAGAAGCAGTATAGCCATGGAGATGATACTGTGCTTATACGTATAAATCCTGCAGTTCAGCACAAGTAATGAAGCTACATGAAGCTCCATGAAGCTCTGCACCAAGGTGGTTATACTGTTACTTGTGAGGGATTCTCTCAAAGCTTGTATGAACAATTCTGATGCATTATATTGCTTGTTATTCCTGAATTCACACTCCGTTAAAAACATGCTTTGATTAAAAAAAAAAAAATAGTGTGTCCAGAGGAGAGATGTGAAGATGATTGAAAGGCTGGAGCAACTCTCTTATGAAGAAAGGCTGAGGGAGTTGGGGTTGTTCAGCCTGGAGAAGAGGAAGTTCTAGGGAGACCTTATAATGGCTTGCCAGTACCTAAAGGGGGCCTACAGGACAGCTGGGGTGGGACAATTTGTCAGGGAGGGTAGTGATAGGACAAAGGGTAATGACTTTAAACTAGATTAGATATTAGGAAGTTCTTTACTGTGAGGCACTGGAACAGGTTGCTAAGGGAAATTTTGGATGCCCCATTCCTCGCAGGGTTGAATGCCAGGCTGGATGGGGCTTTGAGCAACCTGGTGTAGTGGGAATTGTCCCTGCCCCTTGCAGGGGGGTTGGAACTAGATGATCTTTAAGGTCCCTTCCAATCCAAAACATTCTATGACTCTCTGATTCTATAAAAAGATCGCAAAATAGTAAAGCAATTTAATAATGCCCTCAGTAGAAGGGATTATTGTTGAGAAAATAATCTATTTCAAACACTATTCCATCTTGCAGCAATAGCTAACTGACTATCCTGTTGATATGACGGAGTAATGCAAAAGGTGTAGTAGATACTTAAAATGAAGGAATGTGGATTTTTTTTCACCTTTTAATTTCCCACAAACATTTTCTAAGTTTCATGTGATAAATAATACGAAAGTCTTCTGACACTTTTGATACAAAAAAGAATAACAGTTCATATCCATACATATTTAGTTTAAGGGAGAAAAAATGCAAAATTTAAAATCTCTTCTTACAGTCATCTGGGGCAGTCACATAAACATCTGGGTGCAAAATATCTAATATAACAGAACACTATACAAGGGTATTATTGCACTGATCTCTTGCTCACAGACAAATATCTGTGAGTCACAAACTAAAGATCAAGTACTCCTCTATTTATTTAATTATGACCATATATATGCCTATAGATTCATCATTTTGAAAGTTGGCTTGTCAATTTGGCGGGTTATTAGACCAGTGAAATAATGTTATTAGTAAAGAAAGACCAGATATAATATAGTATTAAAGAATAACTCCACCATTGAATGTGTTGATTTAATCTGTTGAGTGTCTTGCACCATAAGAGACATTGAGAAATTTCACCTAAGTTTTAAGATTTTCTCACAGAAGTTGTAACCAAGTATGCATTATCAATATTGAAATTAATATTAGTATTACAGGAGGTCACTATGTTCAACAGAAAACATCATCTAATAGAACATGAATTCTTTCTTGTGCTTTTCCTACCACTAGGTTTTCACATTTTTGTGGAAGTCTCTGTTGAAGATGAACTTCCCACAGAGAATGATGTTTCAGGTATATAAGACTAAAGAATGTATATTTTGAGTAAATTTTGCATTAATGTGAAAGAATATATCTATTTATACCTATGCTACCGGAAAGGTATAAGCAGTATCAGTTCCAAGTAACTGATACATGTAGTCTTAGTGTCACCTTTTCTATCATTACATATACAACCCAATACTTTGTCAAGGAGAATCATATTATATAACCATAAGTAATATGTGTTTGTGTCAGGAATGATTTTTATCACTAGTGTAAAGAAGGTCAAATAAGATCAGTAACTAAAGATTCATAAAAGATTTCATTTGTACTGAAGATTCATTGGAACATATAATGAGAGAATTAGTCAAGTGTCAAGTCAAGTGTTACTTAAGTTTTAGGGAACTTATTCAGACACAAGCTTCTCTGAGGTTTGTTTGTAAATACTTTGCAGGCTTGTAGGCATTGTTATTTATTTATTCACATGATATCTTTAGTATTTCATTGTGTTCTTTGTTAATCTTCACCTTTTAAAGGGATAAAAATAGCAATTAGAAGATAAGGGTGATGATAACAAACTTTGACAATCTTAAAAAAAAAAAAGGTGTTTTTTTTTTTTTCATTAGTATTCAAAAGTTCATATTATAGATTTATCCTTTTATTAACTATGTTCTCCAGTAGTAAATTGTACTCATTAAAATCTACGTATGTTTTGTTATTATTTTTATTCTTATCATTCTAATTCAAAATGAAAAGTAAAATAGAACAGGTCACTGAGTGTTTGTTCATTCAGCCTTTAAATGGAAGCTATTGTACGTAATGTTGGTCCTTTGAGTATTCCAAAGCTGTTTGGCACAGTTAGAGTAAATGACCCTGACATTATTTCCACACTATTGATGATTTGCATGGAACTGCAGGCTTTGTGAGAAAACTAAGTAGTGTATATACGTGCACAGAAGTTTCTTTTAGAACAGCTTTAAGCTAAAAAATATTATTCATAAATGATTAGAACTCAATCTTTCATGTAGATTAATCTGTGCAGGTGTCTTGCACCCATATTTTGCCAAGAGATTCACAAACATAAATTGCATTTGGAACCTTTGTGTTATGTTTTTTAGGTTTTGTTTGTTTTTTTTTACACTGAAATCTGGCTTTTGGATTGGCTTCAGCTAATGAACTCTGGCCTAGCGTAGTCATTTATTATGTGAATACTGAATAAAAATGTTAATATGAAGAATAATAGCTTTGAACAACCAGAGATATTCCCAATTCCATATTAATGGAAGAAGCAGTGACTGAATTTCACCCACCAAGAACATATTTCAGAAAAACAAAGCAAAACAAAACAAAACAGAAATCTTTTAAAACTTAAAACTTTTAATCTCTTTTTAAAAAGAGATATACTTCTGTTGCTGTTCAAAAACAGCGTACAAGCTTTGATATTCTATTAATTTTTGATTACTGCCTTAAATATATGATATTCAATAATCTATCCTATACATAATTGTTAATTTTCATGTGGACATAACATCACTCCACACTATCTACCTGATGTGTAGAAAGTTAATTTGGGGTTGAGAAGGAGGAAAATGGGAGTGAATATTCATTGCTTCTGATAGATTTAGCCAGCTGTGCTACTTGAATTGTATTTTGTATCTAAGGAGGCCATTCCATGGTAGTCATGAAACTTCTATGTCTCAGCACTTTCAAAAGTCTCTTTAGAGCTGAAAGGAGTCCTTAAACTTTACAATCCTGTTAAAGCCTTCATTTTCCACTCAGATTAACCTTTATACTTTGAATCATTAGAGTATTCATCCTCACTTGAAAGCAGAGTGTGGAAGCTCTGGAAAGTTAGAGACAGGACTTCATTGTTTTGAGGTTTGGCTGTTTTTTTTAATATATATTTTTATATTTTATTTTTAAATTATTATTATTATTATTTTATTTTTTTATCATTATTTATTTATTTATTTTAACATGTGGGGGAGAAATAAACTTCTCTTTTTGAGCCCTAAAAATAAAAATACCTCATTCTAAGAAAGAGACATAAACTATCAAATGTAATGAAATGTTTTTGTTAAATAATAAGCAACAGAAGCATAAAGAAATAAATATTTTCATAGTGGTAAAATATATACAACTATAAACTCATAAATATACTGGAGAATTATAATATGAATTTGTAAATTGTATGCAAATAGCTTGAAACCAGATCTACAAAGACATAAATAAAGCAACAAGACTGAAAGGTTTATATGTTGGCTTGTTTATAGAGTAGCACAAACATTTTTCTTTTTTAATTGGCAATTAATTTTCGGCAGCCATCTAGGTACTTTCATGTCAAATTACTTTCCCTATACTAAACAAGATTAGGCATCCAAGCAGCAAAGCACTTATGTGAAAAGTGAGAAACTGACTGTCAAGTAGATATTTTCCACATATAACCAATTAAAATGTTTCTTTTGTGATGAATGGATGTTGTAATTCTACATCTCATATTTCCATTTTTGTCTGCATACCTTCATAACTTCCTCATTCTTAATTCCAAGAAATTAAATAAAGGCAATGCAGAGTTCTTTTGCTGCTTCTCTTGCTCTTTAACTCCAAGACAAATGTAGTGTACAAACATCTGTTATTGAGGTTTGAGTTATAAATAATATATCCAACATGTAATGCTGCCCATACATATTTTAGTTCAGATGAATATTCACAATACAATGGATGAATGCAAGCTTTTTAGCAGGTCATTGCTTTGATCACTTTTTTCTTTTGCACCACTTCAATATTTTTTTTCAAGATGCCACTACATTTAGAATTAAGGCCACTGACATATAAGGTATAAAGTAATGTATTACTGATACTCTTCAAATTAATGACATAAAAAGAAAAATATTGATTTTTAAGAAGATGTCTCATTTTTCTGATTTCACAGAGGACTGATGCAGGTTCATGTAGCTATCAATATTATTTGAATTAATGCATACTCCTTACTATTGATTATTTTAACAATGATTGTCATGATTGTCATAACTGATTTATGAGCACTTACGCATGTTAAATTTTTAAAAAGGCAAATATCAGATTTGTATATATAGATGGATTGACTTGAACAAACAAGATAGCTAAATGTTAATGACACAGTGCTTGATAGAATTTACATTATAATACATTAAGTTCAATACTTTGTTTTTAAAGTGATAGGGAAAACCTGAAAGACTTCTTGGACAAATTCCATTGAAGGACACATTCTGCGACTCTTGTTCATGATATCTTATTCAACAGTTTATACCTTTGATTTCAGCAGAACTAATCATAAATAAATAGAGAAAAAAAGTCAGACTGTAAAATTCAAAGCTACGCCGACTTCAGTAGGCTCTGAATCAGACCCAAGGACTGTAGAATCACAGAAGCATCTAGATTGAAAAATACCTTTAAGATCATCAGCCTGACCTACCAAGACCCATCACTAAACCATGACCCTTAGTGCCGCACCCACACGTCTCTTAAATACTTCCAGGGATGATGACTCTAACACCTCCCTGGAAAGCCCTTTCCAATGACCTTTCACCTTCTATGTGAATAAATTCTTCTTAATGCCCAATCTAAACCTCCCCTCATGCAACTTGTGACCATTTCCTCATGTCCTATCACTTGTCATTGGAGAAAAAATAAAATAAAAATGACACCTTCCTCACTACAGCCTCATTTCAGGTAGTTGTACAGAGCAATGAGGTCTCCTCTCAGCTTTTTTTTTTTTTTTTTTTTTTTTTTTTTTTCCAGACTAAAAATTACCAGTTCCCTCAGTCGTTCTTCATAACTCTTGCTTCTACTGTCTTCAACGGCTTCATTGCTCTTCTCTGCACAATCTTGAGCTCAACATTCCATTGACCTTCTTGGCCACCTTGGCACACTGCTGGCTCATGTTCAGACAGTTGTCCACCAGCACCCCAGGTCCTTTTCTGCTGGGCAACTTTCCAGCCACTCTGCTGCAAGCCTGTACTACTGTATTGGGTGGTTTTGACTCAAGTGCAGGACCGAGCACTTACTTGAGTATGTCATGTCATGTACTTGGATGCAGCCCACCAATGTAGCCTATTCAGATCCCTCTGCAAAACTTTCCTAAACTCAAGCATATGGGCAATCTTGC
Organism: Stictonetta naevosa; assembly: GCA_011074415.1. Lineage (NCBI taxonomy): Eukaryota > Metazoa > Chordata > Aves > Anseriformes > Anatidae > Stictonetta > Stictonetta naevosa. The sequence goes on from CM021697.1 coordinate 159,497,250, forward strand.
CTAACTTGGTATCATCTGTATGCTTACAAAGGGTGCACTCAATCCCCTCAGATAGATCATTGATAAACGAAACTGGCCACAATACTGAGCCCTCAGGAATGTCACTGGTGACTTTCCATCAAGTGAATTGAACTCCATTTGCTGTGACATTTTGATCCTGGCCATCCACACAGTTCTTTATCCAGTGAACTGTATACCTGTCCAAGCCATAAGCAGCCATTTTTTTTATAGGAGAATACTGCTGGAAACAGTGCCACAAGCCAGGTAAACAACATCTAAAGAATCTCCCACATCCACTAAGTGGCTCATCTTGTCATAGATGGAGATCAGGTTAGTAAGGCAGGGTTAGTAAGGCTAAATTAAATTAAATTGTGCTGGCTGCTTCTGATCACTTCATTGTGTTTTATGTGCTGTGTGATGGCATGTAAGCTGACCTTCTCAATGACCTTTTCTGGCACCTAGGTAAGGCCTGTAATTCCACAGATCCTCCTTCCTACCATTCTTGTAGGTGTAGGTGTAGGTCACATTCACCAACCTCCAGTCAACTGACACCTCCCTGGTTAACCAGGACTGCTGATAAATTATTGAAAGTGGCTTGGTAGTTACTTCTTCCACCCTCTTCAGTATCCTTGGGTGGATTCTTTCCAGACCCATAGACTTATGAATATTCAAATGGTATAATAGGTCACCTACAGTTTACCATTGAGTTATAGAAGCTTCATCTCTTTCTCATCATCCAACTTAGGCTGCTGGGCACCCTAAGAACGACTGACCTTACTAATAAAGACTGAGGCAAAAAAGGCATTAAGTACTTCAGCCTTTCCCTCATCTCTTGTCGCTATGTTTCCCCTCATATTTAATAAAGGATATAGATCCTCCTTAATACTCTTTGTTCTGTTGATATATTTATAAAAACATATTTTATTGTCTTTTACTGAACTATCCAAACTGAGTTCCAGCTGGGCATTATCCCATCTTATTTTGTACCTGCACAGCTTGGCAAGAGCTCTATAGTCCTCCGGAGTTGCCTGCCCCTTCTTCCAGAGTCATAAACGCTCTTTTTATTTTTTTTTCTGAGTTCCAGAAGAAGCTCTATGTTCATCCAGGATGGTCTTCTGTCCCATCAGATTGACTTTTGGTGTACTGAGACAGGCTACTCCTGGGCCTTTAATATTTCATTCTTGATGAATGTCCAGCCTCCCTGGACTCCTTTAACTTTCATAACCTCTTAAGGGACTCTGTCAACCAAGTCTCTAAACAGGCCAACATCTGCCCTCTAGAAATCCAAAGTAGCAGTTCCCTAATGACCAAAAACTCTTTTATTTCTTGATCACTGTGCCAAAGACAGCCTCCAACCACCATATCACTCACAAGTCCTTCCCTGTTTGCAAACAACATGTTAAGTGAGTCACCTTCCCCAACCAATTCCTTCACCAACTGTGTCAGGAAGTTATCCTCCACACAATCCAGGAACCTACTAGACAGTTTTCTCTCTGCTGTACTGTATTTCCAGCAGACATCTGGAAAGTTAAGATCCCCTATGAGAACAAGAGTCAATGATTATTAGACTTCTCCTAGTTGCTTATAAAGTATCTCGTCTACCTCTTCATCCTGGTTGGGTGGTCTATAACAGACTCCCACCATAGTATCTACTGTATTGACAGTTTTATTGGAAGTGCTTTCCCCTGATTCTTACCCAGAAACACTCAACTCTTTAATCACCATTGGCCAGACCCATGCAGTCAAGGCATTTCCTAAAATAGAAGGCTACTCCACTTCCTCTTCTTCCCTTCCTATCTCTCTCCCAAAGCTCCTGTAACCATCTATCACTATAATCATCCCATGACGTCTCATGGAGGTCAGAGATATCATAGCCCTGAGATTTAAATAAAACATTCAGTTCTCCTTATTTCACATGCTGCTTGCATTAGGGTAGAGGCATTTAAAATGGGTGCCTATTTAAGCTAGTTTGGCTAAGTGGATGGAATTCCTTTGTGCTGCTTTTCAGTTGACCTCTGTTTCCTTTTCTGGCTTTGGGCATCTGTTGCTGACACTGGTATTGAACTGACAGAGAGCTGAGAGGACTAAGGTTCCCCACTTCTGGCAAATTTAACTAAAGGTCACTTCACCATCCTAACAAGCCTGTAACTGAAGCTACTTTCCCCCTCCTCAGACAGATGGACCCCATCTAATCCCGGTAGACCAGGTTTATCAAAGAGAGTCCCACATGCTAAAAAGCCAAATCCCTTGCTATAACAGTCTCAAAACCATGCATTGATCTGCTGGAATTGACTAGTCCTTTCAAAGCCCTTTTCTTTAACTGATGGGATTGAAATGTAGACCACTTGTGTTCCAGAGCCTCTTACAGCTTCTCTAAGGGCTCTGTAGTCCTTTATGAACAAAGCCTTGAATTGCTCTTGGCAGTGTTGCCCATGTGAAATAAAAGCAGAATATAGTAGTCTGCAGGCTATACAGGGCTCAGTAGTCTTTTGGCAATGTCCCTAATATGGTAACCTGGTAGACAACAAAACTCTCTTGAGAGTAGCTCAGGTTGGTAAATGGGTGCTTCTATTTCCCACAGAAGAGACTCCCTTACTGCTATTATCCATCACTGTTTCTTGGCTTGACTGGCTGTTATACAGGGAACAGGATGAGCTAGCTTAGTCAATACCTACATCTTCCCTGATGTGACAAGTCTTTCCTCTGCAGTCCCCAGAGCAGTGAAGTGGTTCTACAAGGGCACCTCATGCAATGGATTATGGTACCTCCTTGCTGTAACAAGCTTCCATTCTGTGGTTTTGGCATCACTACCTTCTGTGTGGTCTTGAGTTTCTGTGCAGACAGCACATGGAACAACCTGTTTAACTCCTAATCAGCTTTTCTGTAACTGCACTGCCTTCTCACTGCCTCCAATAGCTCCCACCTGCTGCAGGAAGTCCTCCACCTGGGCACCTCTTGCAAGCAGGTTTGCCACCTGTACCTGCCACAAGGTCTACACACTTTCTGCTGTCTGAGGTCTGCACTGCAACCTCTCCCATCAGCAGCTCTGGCTGGCTGGAAGTGTTGGACAGTTTTGGGGTCAATGGAGGAGACACTTCAGCTGGAGCTGCAGCCTTTACTCTAAGACAAGTGCCCACCACCCTATCTAGGCAACTATTAGTGGATCTTTCAGGGTCAATGAGCAGGGTGCACATCCCTTCCCATGTGCCCTTCCAGGCAAACTGCTGCACAAACTGCCACACAAAATGCCACACCCTCCTTTTCTTTGCTCACAGTGCTCCTGATTGCTAGTGGTGTCTAGGGCTGCCTTTTATAGGGCTGGGGTGGCTGCCAAGTTCTCACAAGACCTGCCAACTCCTGGCAGACCTGTCTACTACCCTGGGGTTTCCCTGGCTCAGAAAGACCCTATACACTCTTATCAACTGTTCAGTTGCCAGACTGAGAAGCTATGGAGCAGTGTGTCTTGACTGCCTTGATGTGATGGTTACTTAGTTTTACTATGTTTAATTGCCTTGTATCTGGTCCTGTGATCTTGCAATGCAATGGTTCCTATTCAATCTGAACATAAACAGGAAAAAATGTGTGGGAGGGAGGGAAATAAAGTTTTCAGGGTAGGTAACTGTCTTTAACAGGGAAACAAGTCAGAAGAATTGACTGGAACAAAGTAGTTGAGATCAGCACAAGGAATCTAAGATACATAGAAAAGAAATTCTGTATTTCAAAAGATTATATTTAGATTACAGAGAAAAATCCTGGACAGCACACTTTAGTTCTTTTGAACTAAACAAGTGCTCTGGCATAGTGAAGAAACCAGATGGGTAAAAGTCTAGAAGCAAGACAACATTCATTTGTTTTAGTGTGTGTACTTCTAAAAGACCAGCATTGGCTGGAGAAGTTTGGCTGCAGCACCTCAGCTCTAGGGCAAATGTGCTAGAGATAAAAGTCGGGATTCATTTCACATTAAGTTCAGTACCTTCAACATAGCTGCTACCTTTCTAAATTTAATCTAGTCCCATACATATGGGAAAAAGCATGCAAAGAACATCTAATCTTTAAATTGGTTTGCAAAATATGTGAAGTGAAACATACTGCTGAACTGCTTATTTCTTTCCACTGTCTGGAAAGAGTAACAAAGATGATTTCTTTAGCCTTAGTAGACTATGGATTAGATATTTCACATTAGGTGAAATGAATCCCAGGTATTCAGAAAGTGCTTTTAAAAAAACAAGTGAAACTGCCTGGATTCTGTTAGGACTCAGGGAAATTAAGGATGACCGGGGTCTAAGTTAGAAGTCAGCACAGAATCCTGCTGTGTATCCCCATAAGCAGTTTCACCATGAGAGTTACCACATTTGTTTGACAGTAATTAACAAATCTCTCTTTCAGAAGTAATCTTGACCTAAGCAAAAGAAGATTTAAAGAATGTTCTGTACCATTCAAACCCAAAGAAAACTGCTTTTGAGTTTATCTGTAAGCATGTTGGTATTCCTTCTGACTTAATTGTATAACTTTGTTGTTAAAGATAAGTATGTGCTTAATGTTGCTGTGTTTTGTTTGTTTGTTTTTAAAAAGCCATGCAGAACACTTTGATCCTGGGCAACATGCATGTAATTTTGCAACCATGCCTTATTAAAATGATAATCCCTTACCCCTTAAAGCTTGAGGGGCAATTATTCCAAATTGACATGTGATTTAATTATATATATATATATATATAAAATGAAGATACTATCACATAAGATGTCCATATTCTGCTTATATATCAAAAATATTTGGACTTCTTTATTGTTGCCATCTCAATTACAATTACAATAATTCTAATATATAATGACTTCTTATTGAGAGCATATTCAATTGGTTCCTGCTCTTACTATAGTTCAAAGCAGCTGACATCTGATAATCCTTGAGGTGCTTTGAGCTCCGTCATTCTTTCATATTGCAGATTTGGATTGGATAGATTGTGAACAGCTATATAATTATTTTTGGTTGACAACTTATTTATTATGTAATTGCATAGTATATACAAAATAAGTACAAATTACATGATTGTTTATCACAGTTTAAAAAAAAAATGATATTCTACAGCTATTGCAATTAGAATCATATGATAGTTACACTATAAATATTTATCATATAATTAAAAGAGAAGTAAGTAATGTAGGTTTTGTTTAGTAGCAAAACAGACTCCCAAAGACTGTCCCCTTAGCTTTGAAACTTTCACAGAACTTTATGCTATGATTAAGAAAATTATATCTTCCTTTATATACACATACAGGTACTTCTCCCACACAACGGATAAATTAGTCTGTGCGATATATTCAGAGTCTACACCTGTAAGAACATAATAGCTGTTTGCAAAAAATATGTTTAGAAGATAAGCTTGAAAGATGGTGGTGTGATTCAGACAAGTAATTTTTTTTCCCAAGCAACATAGTTTCATTGCTGTCTCTCTCTCTCTCTGTGTGTGTGTGTGGCTACCTCTATGTTAAGGAACTTGAAAGAGTTTCTTGCATCCCACGACTACATTTAGGCTGCATCCTAAACCTAGGTGTGTTGCACTGTTTCTTTTGTTGTTGCTGTCATTTGCCTGTTCAGTGTTTTTAACCAGGTTCCACAAAGAATAAATTGATAAGATAGTATCTATATCTTAAAAATCCCCCCCCCCCAAAAAAAAATAATCACTCAACAGTGAGGAGAATGAAACACTAAGTGTAAGAATGAGTCTAGGTGTAATCTGTGTGACCTCAGTAACATGGATTAACTTTATGTTTGTGAAATAGACAAAGTATCTTTGTTCTTTTCACAGTATAAGGAGCAGTCACAAGACTGCTGTATATATACTAGCTGTACTTATTCACAGATTAGAAGTATACAGAGCCTGTGCTATTGATATATTGATATTGCTATCATATGTCATATAAAAATTACAAATATATATGTATATATTTGCCAGCATTTCTGTCATGGTACAGAGTATGCTACAGATTACCAGGCTTAGACTTCCTCTCTGGAGCACCTTTTGTCCCATCAGTAATTTTGAAGAATTTCCATTACAGAAAAAGATCGTAAAGTCTCATGGGGAATGTAGTTTTACCATAGATAATGACTTATGAGGAAGGATGGGTATATTAGCCCTTCAAACACAAATGTTAATCACAAAATAAGGAAATGGAATTTAAGATTGCTGTTAACTAGTGCAAATAGGAAATAAAAATGATTAGGACATTTCCCTGAGACTCTCCCACATCTCTTCTAAAATTGGCTATACCAAAATCATGTCATCACAAGCATATCAAAAATATTGCCTCCCTCTTCCTAAAGTGACTATATCAGCAAAGCCTTCATACTTTCATGTGTCAGAGTACCTTCAAGTAGAAAAAAGGAAATGAGATTTATTGAGCTATCATTAGTCACTGATAAAGTGATACTGCATACTACATTCCTAGTTTTGATGGTGATTTAAGCTGTACCTGGCTTCACTCTGAAATAGGTTAAGAATATCCATTGCATCAGTTTCTATACTTCAGACAAAAGGGTGATGGCTAGATTCTCAGGAATGAAAATTTCTTAGATCACATGAGTTCATTCCTGATAGAAAACTTTTGATTTTCTAATTACCCCATAAGATATCCTGAACGTATTTGATATAAAACTGGATAACTACAACAGTTTGTCTTACAGAGTGTAAATACATAATCAAAAAATCATTAAAGACGTTTTCTGATCAACAGTTCATCAATAGGTTTGACGATAGTAAGGTATATTAAGCTTGCAGTGTCTGTCTTGAATGATGACATGCTGTTCTATTGCTGCTGGTGCTTTGCCTCGTACACCCTAGAATCTATCCCGTCTGCCTTTTCCCATAGCTACTCTATGCTGATTGCTCATAGTTATGCTTACTGTTCTGGTACCATTCTATAGACAGTTTCATTGTATAAACAAATTCTGGTTTGGGCTGGCATCCATAATTGTTTTCAAGTCTGTAAATGCATTATGCTTTGCCAGTCCAACTGAATCTTTCTCAACCATCCTCTACCAAATAATGCATGACCTCCTTGTTTCACGACATAAGGATTTAACATATGTTGTTTACCTTTTTACCTGTGTTATATGTTACCTTTGCCATTACGGCACTCAGGGGAGTGAGGATTTTCCTAGTATATGTTTTAGAAACACTGACGTTTTCTGCAATTTCACCTTCCTTAAATAGCCTCTGACAAGCCTGCTGTGAGATTATAGAAGTAGAGGACCCTGGATCAAGCTTCATTTTAGATTATATTGCTTTCAATTGCAAAGGAACTCCAATAATAACTTCTAAATTAAACAGCTGTATAGATGTAAAGGAGATCTCTATGGACTCTGTGCTGTCATCTGCAAGCTGATGATTCTGGAATTCTCAGGTATTGCCCCCATGAGATACTTTTTGCACTGACCTGTACATCTTTTCTTTGTGTGTCCCAGTTTCTTTGCACAGTTTGCCCTTGAACCAACAATAATTGGCATTTTGAGACTTTGTTTCATAATAAAAAATATAGTCTGTAAGTGTTCCCTATGCTGTCTTTCCTGCTTTTCTCATGGTGTCTTTTATTGGTAAAAATATTTTCTGATGCTGTTGTGACTTCTTGGAACCTTCATTAGCAATCCACATTAAAACAGTAATATCTAACAAATATTTTGTGGTAAAAACAACCACAGCCAATAGCTGATTTTTGTTGTCTTAATTTTGCTTGCTACTTAGTACGTCTCTTTAGAATTAAGAATTGTTTTGGTTTGGTTTGGTTTGCTTTGCTTTGCTTTGCTTTGTTTTCTTCAATCAGTGTGTAAATACTCTAGAATCACCAGTAACTTTTGAAGTAAGGTAAGTTTCTAAAATTTCTACAATGTCAACATTTGTTTAATAATGTGGTTTTGTGGAACAGTAGAAGACATTCAGCAATTTAGTCCCTACTGCACTAAGTAAAACTCACACTTTTTTATCTCATTACTAATATCATTAATGACTATATACAGTTCCAGTCTCTCAGTATAGTCACTTCAGTCTTCTACAGTCTTCTACCAGTACTGCAGGATGTGACGTTAGCTTTACTTTCTATCTCCAGATAATTTTTTTTTATTTTTGTGTATATTTGGAGTAGAGTCTTGTGTTTGTCAGCAATTATTGTGTATTGCTGATTGATTGTAGCACAGAATCTCAAATGATCATATGTATTACCTCTGAACCAGTGTACACTGTGCTTCTCCCTCAGGGTTGAGGTTTCTACAGCAGATATGACAGGCAGATAATTCCATAGCTGGTGCTTTGAAAAGAAGATATTATGACTACACTGATTTTACAAAACAAACTTGTATTATTGAAAGGAGAACACCAGAGAAGTGTACCAGATGGTAAATGTTAACAAATACCCAACACTCTATTCCATCTAACTTACAGAAGAAAGTATAGGCTTCATTTTGTCTTTATTATATACAACATATTAGATATTTCATTTGTAACATGAGACTCTAGCTATTCTGAGGACAAGGATGAAGCTAAACAGCAAAATAAATGCCTAGGTTCTATGGAATGTATTATATAGGAAGAAATTTGAAATTACTTGGTTGTATATTCTGCATTTATTTCTAAAGGCTGAGACAATATGTATCAAGTCTCATGTGTCCTTGCTTTTACACTTTTGTTTCTGAGTGTGAAAGATAGACAATTGCCTTTGAATTTTCAGCAAAAATCTGGTTTTATGAAATTGCTCCATTACAAAGGACGTGTTAGCATGTCAGGATTCTGAAAGAGGGGAGCCTGTAGATAATTTAAGCATTGAGTACCTGCTTAGAGAAAAATCTGTTCTTCACTTCTCACAAAGTTGGCTTATTTAAGAGCAGCACTTAGCTGGAAACCAAGAGGTCTAAATGGACATTGTCATCACCTAAAAAGGTTACTGTTCTGTGTACTACTATAAAACAAATTTGTATTTTGGCTTTAAACAATAAAGGTTAAATAGGAAGAGATTTTTTTCCATAATCTCTGTAGAATACATTATGAGTGTAATGAGCACTAGCTGTACAGTATTTCATAAGCTTGATTCACATAAAATAAAAGAAAGAAGGGGAGAGAAGAAAATATAAAATCTTTCTCTCTATTTTTTCTAGTTCTGCTTTTCTAGTCCAAGCCTTCATTTCCAGTTCTCTTTTTCTGATACCGAGTCAGAAGGACATATGATTTTCTCCCTGATAGAATAGAACCAAATTTGAAATATTTTATGTTTAGTTAGATAGAAGGAAGACTAGAAACTTTACATGTCTGATGCTACTTTACTCAGTAATTAGTCATCCTTATCTGTAAGATCATACAGAAGTTTATCCCAGGATGGGGGAGGAGTACAATATAACCTAGGCCTGGAGGAAGTTCCTATAAAGAATGGGTGAAGAACTCATAGTATGCCCATGTCTTTGTATGTGTAAATGACTTAGCTTAATACACATGGCAAGGCTGGAACGACAAGTTCAGAAAGAACGAGATAGTCTGAACATGTGCAAGAACTGAGTTCAAGTAGTGAACATAGTAAGAAAGGCTACTGATGACCACCAGAGACCCCCAAAAGACCACCAGTTGCACATGCACCAGGGACATTTACATATTTTAATTAGTTACGGGAAATAGTATGAATATGTGGATTATTTCTCAGAAATCTAATGAATATATATGGTTTGATTGTATATAACCCCTGTAGCATGGACAACTTGGAACGTACACTAGGTGGAGGGATCCCCTATGCGTCTGGTGCCACAAATAAAGCATGCCTGCTTTCTAAAACTCCAAACTGAGTCTTGGTTTCTTTGACTGACTTTTACAGTAACAGTTCATGTGTTTTTATTTATAAATACGGTTTACACATTACTTGGGCAAACAGTTTAGATATGGACAATTGAAAAGAGGTTAGTGAACTATTTATTTCTTTTTCTACTATCAAGTGTATACAGTTTATAACTTATATTTTTGGAGAGGAACTCTTAATCAGAGAGTGTATTGATAGGACAAAGAGTAATGGTTTTAAACTACAAAGGGGTAGATTTAGATTAGATAGGAAGAAATTCTTAACTCTGAGGGTGGTGAAGCACTACAACAGGTTGTCCAAAGAAGCTGTGGATGCCCCATCCCTGGAGGTGTTTAAGGCCAGGTTGGATGGGGCTTTGGATCTACCTGGTCTAGTGGGAATTGTCCTTGCCCATGTCACGGCAGTTGGAAGTAGATGGTCTTTAAGGGCCTTTCCAACCCAAACCATTCTATGATCCTATGATTCTGTGAAAAGGCAACTTTTTCAGGCTTGTCAAATGCTTTATGTTCATGTTTGAGATTTATCATGTCAACCAAAACCTTGCCCAGCTGGGCACTGAAAAACCAACTACCAAAAAAAATGAAGAGGAAATTTAATAGTTTCAGTAGTTTCAGAGGAAGAAGCCTAATTTTTAACAATGAA
>CM021697.1:159509469-159576381 GCA_011074415.1 Stictonetta naevosa
TCTTTTCTTTTCTTTTCTTTTCTTTTCTTTTCTCTTCTTTTCTTTTCTTTTCTTTTCTTTTCTTTTCTCTTCTTTTCTCTTATTTTATTTTATTTTATTTTATTTTATTTTATTTTATTTTATTTTATTTTATTTCTGACTTTCACCATTTCTTTATCTAGTTTTAAAAGTAAATTTCTAAGTATCAGTGTCTCTTGTTTTTACATGCTATATCTGAGGTCCAGTATGTCCCTAATATTAAAAGTCTACTTTGCAAATACATCTTCCTTTTTCAACTGTGACAACTCTCTTTACATCTTTGTAAGAAAAAATAATGTCTCATTGCATGATCTCTTTAGGTAAGTCTGTTTCCATAGAAGCTAAAGATTGTTTTAGAGCCCTGTAAAATCCCGCTACAAACACTTTAAACACTACCTTAGATTTATAATAACACTTTCTACTTCCTTCATTGTAATGGAGCAACATAATAATTTATTTCCCTTTTTTTTTTTTTCTTTTTTTTTCCCCTTTTTTATCTTTTTTTTTTTTTTTTTGAGGGGAAGGACAACTTCAAGATATACTTTTTTTAGCCTTCTTTTTGGTTTATCTGTATCGAGATCAGATTAGAATTAAATGAATAGAATAGAATAGAATAGAATAGAATAGAATAGAATAGAATAGAATAGAATAGAATAGAATAGAATAGAAAGAATAGTTCAACTGGAAGATCATCCAAAGATGATCTACAAAGATCATTGAGTCCAAGTTAAAGCATATTATTAAGGCCATTGTTTAACTGTCTCATGAACACTGACAGGACTAGGCCATCAACCCATGGGGTTGTTGTAGGAAGCTGGTTCTAGTGTTAGACCATCTTTGTGGTAATTAGTTTTTTTCCACAATATCTAGTCATGACCTAGTGTGAACCATGGCACAACTTTGTGCCATCGCCACACATCCTGTCATTGGTTACCAGGGAGAAGTGATTGGCACCTTCTGCTACATTTCCCCTCCTCCAGAAGTTGTAGAGAGCAACAAGGTTGCCTCTTAGCCTCCTTTTCTCTAAACTAGACAACCTAGACAACTAGAGGCTTCAGCCTCTCCTCATAGGCCACACCTTCCAGCCCTTTTACCAGCTTTGTTGACCTCTGAATGTTTTCAAGAATCTTAATGTCCTTTTTTATTTTGTGGAGACCAGAGCTGTACACAATATTCAAGACAAATACAGTGGAAGAATCACCTCTTTTGACTGGCTGGGTATGCTGTTTGCCCTCTTGGCTGCCAGGGCACACTGCTAACTCATGTTGAGCCTGCTGTTGACCAGCACCCCCACACTCCTTTCTGCTGAGCTGCTTTCCAGCCACTTGTCTCCCAGTCTGTACCTGTGTACCATCCCAGGTGCAGAACCTGGCATTTTCATTTGTTGAACTTTAATTACTGAACTGAATCTACCTAGATCCTTCTGCAAGGCCTCTCATCCCTACAGAGAGCCAACAACACCTCCCAATTATGTATCACTGGTACATACCTAGCTATGTATGTATACAGCTTTTATTCCTCTTCTTCAAGACATGTTCCTTGTTACTACAGCACGAGCACACTCTGTCCTAGTGTTGTCTCCTAAGAATGACAGATTCCTCTTTCACTTGTAATCCTTGCTACTCTAAACACATCGACCTACAACTTTCTTTACATACTTTCTTTTATTTTGATCATCCTCATTCCAATAAATCTTCCACTTAAAAATGTTCTCCCTGTAGTTTGATGTGTATGAGAGAATTACAGACTTGAGAGAAAATATTATTTCAATCTGTATACCATAGCACCCTAATATTACTGATATAAGGACTAGCAGTCTGGGGATCTGGGTTTCTTTTCAGAATCTTCCAGAGAAGGATATGGACATTCAGTATAATCTCTATGTTGTTCATTTCCTCTTCCTATAAATTAGTCTTAGTTAATCTTCTGGAATTACTCTATAATCATAGGGAGGAATGTGATCCTCCGCAGCACAAGTTTGATAAGAAAAAAGACTCTCCAATTGTCTACAGAGGGAGACAGAAAAACTAGTTTAGGTTTTGCACTTAAATTTCAGATGACACAATTTAGGTGAGATTAATCTCTTCCCCTGAGCAAGGTATTTCTTAATGACTCTTTTTATATACGAAAAATAATTTATTTCTATGCCAGAGATACTAATAGGCCAAATTACAATTATTCAGATTATTTTCATCTTATCCACAAGATACTGTCAAAATGCAAATCTCACCTAAAATTTCACCAAGACAATATTGTAGTTTGTTAGACAAATATATATTATCAAATAAGTTACTAATACATGCATAAGGTCAAAATTGTGTATTGTAAGGTTTATTCTCTTTCAAGAAATGGCTAGATACCAGGTAGTTAATAATGAACTAGAAAGCTTAATAGCAACCTATATCTATGTCAACATTTTTATGACTGGATTTATTCCTCTTCTATTGCTTTGAATATATAATAGCCTATATTAATCAGAGCATTTTTTTTCCATTAAAAATCCATATGTGACTGGGTAGATATGATGCAGCACCTGCAGAGAACCCATGCCCTTCCAAATTGCAGCTAAAATTCACTTAGGACACTCTTAGGGAACTGAGTCATGAGTTGTGGTTTAACCCAGCAGGCAGATAAGTACCACATAGCCACTTGCTCACTCTGCTCATGTAGGGTGGGAGAGAGAACCAGAAAGGTTAAAGTGCAAGAAATCATGGGTTGAGATAAAGATATTTTACTAAGTAAAGCAAAAGTAAGGGTGACAGAGCATTGGAACAGGTTGCCCAGAGAGCCTGTGGAGTCTCCTTCTCTGGAGATATTCAAAACACTCCTGGATGTGATCCTCTGTAACATACATTAGGTATAACAGGGGAGTTGAACTAGATGATCTCCAGAGGTTCCTTCCAACTTCTACCATTCTATGATTTTGTGAAAAGCCAGGAGTGCAAGCAAACCAAAACAGGGAATTAACTCACTATTTCCCATTGCAGTCAACTGTTATGCCATTTCCAGGACAGCAAAACACATCACGGTTTCTTGGTAACTGTTTCTTGGGAAGACAAATGACATCATTCTGAACATCCGCATTTCCTCCTTCTTTACCCCAGCTTCTATTGATGAGTATGATGTCATATGTTATGGAATATTCCTTTGGCCAGTCTTGGTCAGCTGTCCTGGCTGTGTCTCCTCCCAGCTTCTTGTGTACCCCCAGCTTCCTTGTTGGCATGACAGCAAGTAGAAAAGTCCATGGCTCTGTGTAGGCAAATGATCTGCAACAATTAAAAATATTGGTGTGCTATCCCCACTGTTCTCATCAAAGGTCCAAAACACAGCATCATACAAACCTCTACAAAGAAAATTAACTCTGTCTCAACCAAAACCATAACATCATGCTTTTATAAACAGCCACATGACTAATTTTTTGGAGGTCATAGATTTTTATCTTTTTTTTAAGATAAATTTTTTGGTCTATGCAATACTGAGATATTTATCACCATGGACACATTCAGACTCAGAGCACTCAGACTCAACAAGGAAAACAAACAAGAAAATCCTATATGTCACTGCAAAGAAAACAACAATGAAATGTATCAATAGTTGCTCCCTTGCCCTCATTCTTCAGTGGAGGTAGAGTGAGTGTGAGAGTGAGAGTGAGAGTGAGAATGAAAGATCCACAGAGCTGCCAGTGTTGAGAAATATAAAGCAACTTCCTGCAAAATTGTATGGGAGAGAATGAGGCTTACCTGAAGAGACACACAAATGGTGCTGTTGGTTCCAGTCCTGATTGCTTAATTAACTGTTTTTCATTGCAAAATACAGAATAGAATATTTACAGTACATTCTCTTAGGTTTTGTCAAGTCACATTCTGCCTTATTTACAATATTGTCCTGAGAAAATGATTTTATATACTGGCATCTACAATGAAATATGTAGCAACATGTTCTAACCATTAGACAGGAGCTACACTCAATCTTCTTATAAACTCTTATATGTTGAAACACTAGCACAGTTGACATGTTGTTTAATTGCTGTCTAAGTCCTTATAACCTCAAAGAGAATAAGAGCAGCTACTGGCAATTTAACAGCAGTAACATCACAAGATGAATCTAGGTAATGGATATAACATGCGAGAGACCAGTGGGCTAATTTACTTAAAACAAAATGTGATTAAATTATCTGAATACAAAATACCTTCTGCAGGTCAGATACATCCATACCATGTGATGAGCTGCTGGATAGGTGCCCAAACCAGCTCTTGAAAGCTAGTATTTCTATACTGTCAGTTCAGAAACCAAATGTATTATAGCCTGTAGCAAACTTTGCATGTTCTGAGGCCAGGGTGAGATGAGAGTACTGCATTAAAAATGCTGCTATAAAACACTGAGGAATGTGACAAAAATGAGTTTTAAATTGAAAGAAATAGGAAATACTGAAGTACAGTTTGTTTGATATATTTAAATGTCTAAATGTACCCTAGAGTGCCTATTTATGTCGTTGGAGCATAGGTGAATTCATAGAAAGATTTATCTGGCTTGATTCATTTGCATGTAGAAAAAAATCTTATGCTTTTTGAGATTCTCTAGAGTATGTGAGACAATAACATGAAGTCTACAGATGTGACACACAACCAGGAAGAGACATTTGCCTTCTGCCAGGCTAGGCAGAAGATCTAGAAGAGCTCAGCTACAATTATTAGCCTCTGTTGTAAAAGAGAATAGAGTCCCACAGTGTAATTGGGGAAAAAAAATGAAACCTCAGGATTGTAGACACACAGTGTAGACACCTCTGAGTATGAATGCCCAACTGAGAACTGTTTTTCTGAGCTCTCATTACAGTCTACTACCCTGTAAAGATGCAATTTTATTGTCTAAGCATAGGCATTTAGTGCCATTTTTATCCTGGATGTTTCAGTTGCTCCTCAATTCATACTCATGCTCCTCAACTCATACTCATTTGATAGAGTCAGAAGAGATACTTAATTAGTATTGTTCTTTCCTCCAGGATGAACTCTGCAAACTGCATTGATTGCACTGACTGTATTTCCTTTGACTAGATCTCCATTGACTATACTGAGACTGTATTCCACACATAGACACTACCACTTAGACAGTTATACATTACTGTTTGCAGTTTGGAAAGAAGTCCTATTCCACAAGCTGGAGTTAAATCATGTAAATGAAGTACCTTTTGTTGAGTTCCTGTTGACTCCTACATCCTGCAGACATGTAGTTCCTGGAAATTAACTTCAGCACAGTTTGAATTTAACACAGAGACATAGCTCAGGTTTGAAACTATGTGAAAACTAGTATACTTGTGGTGCCTGGAAGGCCAAGGAAGAGAAAACTACCCTCTAACTAGCCTTATTACATACAATTTAGGATTGATTTGATCAGTTTTGTACTAGATTTCTTCTGGCACGTTAAATGTCTCTACACAGTATTTTTGAATAGTTTGATGGGATTATATGTTAGATTGGCACAATGTTAGCATTGAGTTGTAAGGTTTTTTTTAAAAATAAAATGCTTAGAATTTACATGTATGGGAACAAGTGTGTAAACAATAGCTCAAATCAGGTCTGGCATATGCAGAACTAAACATGTTAGGTAGGTGTAGAAATCTGTATTATCTTTTAATTGAGTTCTCATTTCTAGAAACATGGAACAGATGTTGGAAAGCAGCACAAGGAGATAAGCTGCAGAACACAACTGTATATTTTATCAGTTCCACAATACTGAAAAACTTTCTCTCTCCTTACTAAGATTGTAAATGATTTTCCAAATCATAGACAATCACCAGCGGAGCTAGAATATTTTTATTTCTAAACTCTGACTTAATTCCATATGAAAACAGCTATATGCATATGTAGTGACAATGAGATGGTCAGGTGTCCTGGCCCTATGCTAGCAAGTTTGTACTTTGTGAGTTGATTTCATTTCTGTTCTCTGTACAATTTGAACAATAGTCATTTCTCTTTTGAACACCTAAAGGGATGGTGACTCAACCACCTTCCTTGGCAAACTGTTCCAATGATTCACAACCCTTTCAGTGAATAAATTTTTACTAATATCAAGCCTAAATCTCCCCTGGCACAACTTGAAGTCATTTCCTCTTGTCCTATTGTTTGCTGCTTAGAATCATAGATTCATGGAATAGACTGAGTTGGAAGGGACACACAAGGATCATGAATTCCAGCTCCTGGTTCCACATAAGATCACCCAAAAATCAGTCCATATTTCTGAGAATGTTGTGCAAATGCATCTTGAACTTAGTCAGGCTTGGTATCATGACCAGTTCCCTCTGGAGCCTGTTCCAGTGCCTGACAACCTGCTTGGTGAAGAATATTTCCTAATATTTAATTTGAACCTCCCTGCTTGCAGCTTCGTGCTGTCTCCTTGGGTCTTATCACTACTCACCAGAGAGATTAGCACCTGCCCCTCTGCTCCCTCTTGTGAGGAAGCTGTAGGCCACTGTGAGGCCTCCCCTCAGTCTCCTTTTCTCCTGATCAAACCAAGTGACTTCAGACGCTCTTCATACATCTTGCCCTCTAGACCCTCCATCACATTTGTAGTCCTCCTTTGGGTGGTCTTTAAGAGTTTTATGTCCTTTTAATAATGTGTGCTCTACACTGCACAGAGTATTCAAGGTGAGTCTTCTCTAGCACACAGTAGAGCCAGACAAAACCTTGACTGGCTTGCAATGCTGTGCTTGATGCACCGCAGGATATGGTTGGCCCTCTCATCGGCCAGGGCCTTCTGTTGGCTCATAATCAACTTGCCACTCACCAGACCCTCAAATGCCGTTTTTTGGGGTTTCTCTCCAGCCTCTTATCCCCCAGTCTGTACATACAGCCAGGTTTGATCCATGCCAGGTGCAGAATCTGGCACTTGCTCTTGTTGAACTTCATGAATTTGGTGATCGCCCGGTCCTTCTTTGGACACACTCCATCATGTCAATGACTTTCTTGTAGTGAGGGGCCCAAATCTGAACACAGTATTTGAGGTGTGGCCTCACCAGAGCTGAGTACAGATAGACAATCACTTCCTTAGTGCTCAGACTGGAAACATATGTGAGGTCTGAAAATTGATGAAACTTAATGATGTCTAGTTTGAAAATAAGAAAATCCTAAAGCTGATAGTATTAATTTGCTAAGAAATATACACATGGAGGCTTTGTTTTCCAGAGTTATATAGATATACAATTTGCATTCAGAAAAGTTATAATTACAAGAGAAAAATAAGGATGTAGTGACTGAAAGATTCTGTATTTTTTTTTTTTTAATTCACATATTCATTTCTGCTTGGTTTTAATGAGCAGTGGTGTTTGTGGTAAGTGAAAAAGGGAGAGAGGGAAGTAACAAATTGTTTTGTCAATGGAATTTGGAAGTACATATTTTATTATAGTTAAAAACAAGTGAAAGAGGAAATTACCTGGCTAAAACATGGTCAGAAGAGTGATTAAAAATGTAAAATTATCTAGTTTATTCTTTGTTTTATTTAAAGATATGACATGGATGGACTGGTTCTGGGGCAAACGCGTTCTGCAGGGGAGCAGGGGAGCGAGGCAGGCAAGGCTTTTTTGCAGCATGAGGTCACTCGAAGCAGCCGAGGGAGCCAACAGGACCTGGCAGCCCTCACGAGGGAGGCTGTGACAAAGCATAGGCGGAGCAAGCAGTGCCCCCTCCCCTGATGCTCAAAAGCAGGCCCTGGGGAGCACAAGCGACCAGGACAGGCAAACAGGGTGTGGCACGGTAGTAGGGCGAGGTGCGGCATTTTGCACAGCAGTGCACACAGGCAGGGCAGGGCATTCCGCCCCACTCACAAGAACAACTCATCTAGCGGTTGCCTACCTGTAGGTAAACCACCGTGGTCAACATCAGGTGGAAAGCTCTTTCTAGAAAGTCTGTGGCCACCCAGACTGACCCCCCTTTCAAAAATGAGGCAGTTCAGGTCTCTGGATGTACGGAGTGCCTGAGCTGGTTGCTGCCATCTGAAACATGGTGGGACCACTCCCATGACTGGAGTGCTGCAATGACTGGCTATAGGGTCTTCAGAAAGGACAGGCAGCACAGAAAGGTTGGTGGTGTGGCTCTCTACATTAGAGTGTTTTGATGTTGTGGAACTCGAGGCTGAGACTGGGAATGATAAGGTTGAGTCTCTATGGGTTAGGATTGGTGGGAAGGCCAACAAGGCAAGCATCCTGGTGGGTGTCTGTTACAGAACGCCAAACCAGGATGAGGAGACGGATGAGGAATTCTACAGGCAAATGGCAAAAGTTGTGAAATGGTCAGGTCTTGTCCTCCTGGGGGACTTCATCTTCCCAGACACATCCTGGAAATACGGTACAGCTCAGAGGAAGCAGTCTAGGAGGTTTCTTGAGAGTGTGAAAGATAGCTTCCTGACACAGTTGGTTAGTGAGCCTATTAGGGTAGGTGCCCTGCTTGACCTTCTGCTCACAGAGAAGGACTGGTGGGAGATGTGGTAGTCAAGAGCTGTCTCAGGCAGAGTAACCATGAAATGGTAGAGATCTCTCCTCTTGGTGAAATCAGGAAGGGGATCAGTAAAATTGCTATCGTGGATTTACGGAAGGCAGACTTTGAGTTGTTCAGGACACTGGTTGGCAGAATCCCTTGGGAGGCAGCTCTGAAGGGCAGAAGAGTCCAGGGAGAGTGGACTTCAAGAAGGATTTCCTTCTTGAAGGTTTCAAGAAGGAAATCTTAAAGACTCAGGAGTGCTCTGTCCCCATGTGCCCAAAGACAAGCCGGCACGAAAGAAGACTGGCCTTGCTGAACAGAGAGCTGTGGTTAGAGCTTAGGAAAAAAAAGAGGGTTTATGATCATTGGAAAAGAGGGCAGGCCACTCAAAAGGATTATAAGGATGTTGTAAGGCTGTGCAGGGACAAAATTAGAAAGGCCAAAGCTCATCTGAAGCTCAATTTGGCTACTGCTGTTAAAGATAACAGAAAACGTTTTTATAAATACATTAACACAAAAAGGAAGACTAAGGAGAATCTCCATTCTTTACTGGATGTTGGGGGAAACAGTGACAAGAGATGGGGAAATGGCTGAGGTGTTTAATGCCTTCTTTGCCTCAGTCTTTAGCAGCAAGACCAGTTGTTCTCTAGATACCCAGTACCCTGAGCTGGTTGAACAGGATGGGGAGCAGGATGTGGCCCTCATAATCCATGAGGAAATGGTTGGCAACCTGCTACAGCACTCGGATGTATGCAAGTCAAAGGGTCCAGATAGGATCCACCCGAGAGTACTGCAAGAACCAGCGAATGAACTGGCCAAGCTGCTTTCCATCATTTATCAGTAGTCCTGGCTATCAGGGGGAGGTCCCAGTCAACTGACAGCTAGCAGATGTGATGCCCAGCTACAAGAAGGACCAGAGGGTGGACCCAGGAAACTAAAGGCCTGTTAGTTTGACCTGAGTGCCAGGGAAGCTGATGGAGCAGATTATCTTGAGTGTTATCATGTGGCACTTGCAGGGCATCCAGGCAATCAGGCCCAGTCAACATGAGTTTATGAAAGGCAGGTCCTGCTTGACTAACCTGATCTCCTTCTGTGACAAAGTGACTCACTTAGTGGATGAGGGGAAGGTTATGGATGTGTCTACTTTGACTTCAGTAAAGCTTTTGACGCCGCTTCCCACAGCATTCTCCTGAAGAAAATGACTGCTCTTGGCCTGGTACGCTTTTTTGGGGTAGAAACTGGCTAGGTAGCCGGGCCCAAAGACTCGTGGTGAATTGAGTTAAATCCAGTTGGCGGCTGGTCATTAGTGACCAGGTCATTTTAATTAAAAAAATAAAAAAATAAAAAATCTCAACATTTTATCATACTTCTAGTGGAATTTAATACAATGTAAACAAATTAAATACAAGCAAGCAAAGTAAAAACCTACTGGTGGTTTTTAAAAGAATTTGTTAAACAGATGAGCTATAGTTAATGCAATTATATTTCCATGTTCTTCGTTAGTAAGTCCTACCATACTGAATGTTAGAAGAGTCAAATGATAGCAGATAATGCTCTGTTCACAGCTCCAAATGTCTTTAAATCATCTTTTTTTTTTTTTTTTTTTTTTTACCAAAACCTTCCTGATACTCATTTTTCTAGGGTCATACTGTCTATTCTGCCATGTTGATCATTTTATCCTATATTTTTTCAGACTCCTGGAGTCTTTCCATGGTTTCATATTCTGAGAATAAGACGAAGAATCAGTCACTCACTAATTTGTTAGGAGGCATGCTTTCATCATCATTTTTTTCCCCCTTTTTTCCCCTCCCCTACCCCCCCCCCCCCCCATGATGCATTTATGCATTTTGCATTAAATGGTAATTCAATAAAAACTACAACTAGTTAGTTCTGAATCTCAGATCAGTTATCTTCAGGCTGAATTGAGGACTGAGACTCTTGAGTTCACAGAGATGCAGTGTTGGATAAAGCATTTAATTTTGGGGGTACTAATTCATAGATGATTACGTAGGGATAATAAGTCTCATAATGACTTAAAGCCTGGGAAATGTTTTAGATTTCAGTCTTCACTATCTAAGCTCTCAGAATAGTGTATTGTATTAGATCTACTGTAGGTTTCATTTTTAAAATCTATTTGTCATATTGTGCTTAGAATTTTGTTAGGAAATCTTGGATCTTTGATATGCAACCAAATAAATGAATGGGTTTTATGAATAGTTTTGAGACTACAGACTCCAGATTATAAGTATTATATCACATAGGTTCAGCTGCTGGTTAAGACATTGTTCATTGTTTAATGAAACCTGAAGAAAACGTGTTTGTTGATAACTAGAATTCAGCTATCATTCCAGTTAAAGGTAAAGCCAAAGAAATCATCACTTCTAATATGGTCAATATTTAGACTTCTTATTAAATATATTTCTCTTAATCGTGTGATATTTTCTACATTTTCAGATATAATTTAAATCCACATGTGAAAAATCAAACATAGATGAAAGGTTAAAAACATGTAAAAAAATTGCCTTGTTGTTCAAACCAGAAAACATATTTTTTACTGGTCCTCAGCACGAGTTTCTCACTGTTGTGGATTTAGGTTTATAAAACTGTAATGTAACAGCAATTAAGGATTTATTATATTACTCTATATCAAATAACAAAGATTATATGATTTTAACAGCACTTAATCACTCTCTACACATTAGTCAATTAACACAGTGATCTGAAGAACTTGCTACAATAGAAACTGCAACTTAGTTAAACATTTGAGAACGGCAAGGTTCACTGGAGATTTACTGCAGAGTCCTGGAGGTTTCTGAATCTAGTTGGGTGCTTCCAAAATGCCCCTGGAGTGAATTACTCACTGTACTTCCTTGTCAGCATTTGTCCATGAACAAGCTTGCTCCTCAAAGACTCAGCCCTGAGATGAGTCCCAGGAGTCTCAGGGAGAAATTAAGGGTGTAGCCCACTGTCATCCCTAGGAACTCAAAGAGCTTTTGCTTAGCATTGCTATTTATAGGGTTGCAAAGTCTTTTGGTCAGTAATCTTCCAAGATCCAGATCTTTTGCCAATTTATGATCCACATTGAGCAATCACACTCCCGTTTCCCCCACCCCACCCCACTCCACCCCCAGCACATAACTGTGTCCTTGTGAGGCTTCTTATAACCAGAGGGGAGGCCTGATCATCTGGGGCCTTGCATCACATAAACAACAGGTGTCAAGGGGAGTGAGGCAGCATCAGGATTCACTGCACTCTGTAGATACAGAGGAATAGTGTCAAGATGGCTTTTCCTTTGATAATTAAGAAGAAAGAGATGAGGCACCATTTTTATTAGATTGATTTGTTGTCAAGCTCAGATTCATTTTCAGGTTGGTTTTTTTTGGACCCTGATGTGCTTCATTATTTCCCATGAGAGATTTCACAGTAACGAGCTCTGCCTAGGGCCCGTTGTTAACAAGCTGTCCAGTTCAAGGAGCAATCACATTGAGGCCTACTGTGGCTCACAAGCCTGAGCAAGACTTAGACCAAGTACAGGAGCAGGGTGTACCTGCCACGCTCACATCTGTTAAAAACAAGTAAAAGAAGTTATCAAATCACATAGGTATTATCTGAAGTCATCTTGATTTACTGTGCATACCTGAAAATATACATCAGGTGAATAAACAAATAAACAAAAAACAACTATAAAATAAAAAGAGCAAGCACCCATAAAATAAGCACCCTGCTGTAACTGTTGATGTGTATTTTTTTATTTCCATCTTTAATTTGAAAGCATTTTAAAATACAGCTTACAAAGCTAGAATTCCTATATATTATAGATATATTTATAATTACTGAATTCATTGTTATACTGCATGATCAGCTTGTTGAAGACATGCATTATTGTGAAAAAAAAAAAAAAATGTACTCAATAGTAACATAGCTCTCCCATTAAAGTCTTGAT
Organism: Stictonetta naevosa; assembly: GCA_011074415.1. Taxonomy (NCBI): domain Eukaryota; kingdom Metazoa; phylum Chordata; class Aves; order Anseriformes; family Anatidae; genus Stictonetta; species Stictonetta naevosa. The sequence continues at coordinate 159,521,899 of CM021697.1, forward strand.
TAACTTTATAACAATAATACAATATCACTGTTTCCATAAATTAGAAGACAAATTGGATAAGTAGTACGCTTGTATCTTTACAAAAGAAATGCATGTTTAATTTAAAGTAAAATAATTCTAACTACATACATTTCTTAAGGACAGGGGTGATTTATAAACTCAATTCAAAAATGTAAAATATTTAATAATCTCAACGGTATTATGTTAAAGGTTTTAGAGAAAGCTGTGCAGCTCCTAGCCACTAAATGATGTACAGTCAAGTCAAATGCAACTGGTGGGTGCAGTGACGATTGGGATTATCTATTACAGATGGGCTAACCCATTTAGGTTCAGTCCCACTGCTCCTGTTTGGTCAGCAGGCACCTTTTACCATCTGCTTCATTTGCATTTGTTTCATCTTTTCTGTTATTATATAATAGAGACATAGCTAGATGGCAAGTTAGATCAGAAACACAGCCTGAGAGCCACAGAATTTTCAATTTTCTGTTGTTTTTTGTTTTTCAGCTTTTGAAAATGTTGTCTTCATTCTTAAAAACAAAAGCTAAGCTTATCATAGTCTAAAAGAATACAGCACAGATGTCTAAACCTCTATTTTGTGCACATATTGATAAACAAGAAAGCAAGAAATTATTTCCATAAGCCAGGATTTTATATATAATGCCAAAATAACTGAATGAAATATTCAAGGAGTAAATGGGACCTAGGGGAAAAGTTCCTAAAGATTTTTGCTCTTTCAAGATATATCAGAGATGTACATGGAGATTTTTGGGGTGTTTTATGTTTGTAGCTGTTTCCATGATATGCTTAGATAACTGGGTTAATAATGACAATGTGATTCTAGTGAATAAGATATCACATCGATATCCTGATCATTTCACAGCCAAAAGACAACAGTGAAGCCAAGAAGACAGCAAACAGACACTGCTAATGAGCCAAATGTTACAGTCAGAAAATAAATTTCTATGGCTTAACATCTGGGCACTGTGAATATCTTTCAGAAATGAAGGCCAGAACTGTGCCATACTTAGTTACAGAGAGCACTTATTAAGATACATATTGCTGACAGGTACTTGCCACTTTTCTTTAAAAAATGCCATTAGGAGATATTTACATGTAGCTGAATTTGTTTAAAATGAGAAAGAAAATAAAAAGTATCATCTAGAATATATTTTAAAAGAGTTATTATGATGATTTTGGCTGCTCTTGACTTGGACTGGCGCACGCTTCGTTGGGTTAGAAACTGGCTGGATAGCCGGGCCCAAAGAGTCGTGGTGAATGGAGTCAAATCCAGTTGGAGGCCGGTCACAAGTGGTGTTCCCCAGGGCTCAGTGCTGGGGCCAGTCCTCTTTAATATCTTCATTGATGATCTGGACGAGGGCATTGAGTGCACCCTCAGTAAGTTTGCAGATGACACCAAGTTAGGTGCGTGTGTCGATCTGCTCGAGGGTAGGAAGGCTCTGCAGGAGGATCTGGATAGGCTGCACAGATGGGCTGAGGTCAACTGCATGAAGTTCAACAAGGCCAAGTGCCGGGTCCTCCACCTGGGGTGCAATAACCCCAAGCAGAGCTACAGGCTGGGAGATGAGTGGTTGGAGAGCTGCCAGGCAGAGAAGGACCTGGGAGTGTTGGTTGAAAGTCGGCTGAAGATGAGCCAGCAGTGTGCTCAGGTGGCCAAGAAGGCCAACAGCATCCTGGCTTGCATAAGAAACAGTGTGACCAGCAGAGCTAGGGAGGTGATCGTCCCCCAGTACTCGGCTCTGGTGAGGCCGCACCTCGAATACTGTGTTCAGTTTTGGGCCCCTCGCTACAAGAAGGACATCGAGGTGCTTGAGCGAGTCCAGAGAAGGGCGACGAAGCTGGTGAGGGGCCTGGAGAACAAGTCCTACGAGGAGCGGCTGAGGGAGCTGGGATTGTTCAGCCTGGAGAAAAGGAGGCTCAGGGGCGACCTTATCGCTCTCTACAGGTACCTCAAAGGAGGCTGTAGAGAGGTGGGTGTTGGTCTGTTCTCCCACATGCCTGGTGAGGGGACAAGGGGGAATGGACTTAAGTTGTGCCAGAGGAGTTTTAGGTTGGATCTTAGGAAGAACTTCTTTACCGAAAGGGTTGTTAGACACTGGAACGGGCTGCCCAGGGAAGTGGTGGAGTCACCATCCCTGGAGGTCTTTAAAAGACATTTAGATGTAGAGCTTAGGGATATGGTTTAGTGGGGACTGTTAGTGTTAGGTCAGAGGTTGGACTCAATGATCTTGAGGTCTCTTCCAACCTAGAAATTCTGTGATTCTGTGATTCTATGATTTAACATTATCAGGAAATTTTGGAGTCTTATAATCAATATAGCAGTTAACACGTAGAAATCATTTTGAGTCTATGTGACTTTAAAAGAAGTTTTATTTTCAAGGATGGTTATATTTGCGATGTTACACAGTTTCTACAGCTCATCTGGTGTTCATTGTTTCCTAGCAGTCCTGTTGGATATAAGCTTTATCTGTGCAAAGGTGTTGAATAAAACAGTGTTCAAATGGATGCTGCACATGTTAATTTTGATTCAGCTTTCTCCAAGGGCCATAACTAGAAGGTTTTCCCCTGTGAAGATGTGGGAAGAGAGAAAATGAGATTGTATGCATAAAGGTGGATGGTCATTACATATCTTCTTCAGCACAAAGAACAAGACTAAATAAATGTGAATAAACTAGGATGATACCAAATATGGCTTAACATCTTATGTTGTCATTTCAGAATCATAATTTTCATATTGAATGGAAAAGAAGCAGCAGGAGTGGTCATAATTTGTGCAAATAATTACGGGGAAGGCCTGTGCAATAATATATCACCTCATTTCTGAAATGTGCCTATTAATAGAATAGAAAAGATATCTGTCCAGGAATACTATCAGTAAAATTTCCTGTCAAAGTCTAGACAAGTGAGAATTTGGTGTAGGGTGTAGATTAGCTCTGTTAAGCTCAAAAACTAACCATCAATTTGACTGGAACAATGTAAGTCAGAAAAATGGAGGCACTAAGTTTATAGACAATTTAGTCAAGGGAAATAGTGAAGTACACCTTTTTTATCAATCCGTTTTCTATTTTTTTTTACTATTTCTTTGCTGTAGGAAAATATTTTTGGAAAAGGTAAACTTTTCAATGTGACTCTTCATGAGAAGGAAACTTGCTGAATTCATATTAAAACCCCTTTTATTGGAAAATTTCCAATTCTACTTTTATGAGCAAGTATTCTATTTTTTGTTCCACTAAAGATATCATTGCGTGCAGTCACCTATCCACCCTCAAGTAGGATGAGAAACATTACCTAAAGTATTGATAATGATGAAAAAATGATAATCATATTGTGTATACTCATTACAATTCCTCTTTCTAAAATAGTAAAATATAGTGACACAGAAAACAAAACAACAACAAAAACAAACAAGAAAGTAAATTAATTAAGCAAAAAAATCTTTACAAGGTTTTTTTTTTTTTTAGTTTTGTTTGTTTGTTTGTTTTTCCCTCCAGTGGGATGCCTGAATACTTGACATTTCTTTTTTATTACTATTTATTTATTACTACTATTATTATTTTTGTTAGGCATTTTCAAAAGACAGATTAGGTAAATTGAGATGGATTTCCATTACCATAACATATACTTTGAATGAAACTTCCACTAAATAAACAAACACACAAACAAAAAAACCCTACAATAAAAGTTTTATTTAAAATAAAAAGCCCAAATAAAACAAAAATATAAAATCAAAATTAACCATAAGCTGAAGTTCATAGGTAAGTGTCATACTCTCATTGTTTTATGATGTCAACAACATTACCATGATGTCTTAGGATTCACACACTTTGAATCATATTGTTTTATCTCTAGATGACTAGTATTCATGTTCTATATCATTATCTAAAAAAAATTGTCCTTAAAATTATGCTTGTATGTTTTCACATAAAGAGGTTGCCTGATAAAGTAGACACTGTACCTCTTTTCAAATGAATAGAAATGTATCAAGAGCAAATAATATCTAGTTTCCAAGTAAGAGTTTTGTAAAATATTGCACAGGGAAAATAAATTTTACCACAGTTCAGGAATAATGCCCATAGTCTTTATTTTCACATGATAATCACAGTTTCACATCTCAGTTTCTATTTCTAGTTTTTCTCCCTTGGGTAATATTTTACAGCTATTGACCTTAAAACCAGTCACTATTTATTTTCTGCCTTTTTTTTTTTTTTTCTTAGTGTAACACACAATGTCATGTTTCTTGTAGGGTGCCTGACAAGCCTAAAAAGAAGTAGAAGAATAAATTTAAAAAAAAAAAAAAAAAAAAAAAAAAGCTGGGTAAGTTTTAAAGCCTGAATCTTTACATTGGATGCAGCAGCTGATGTTCTCAGGAATTTCTCTTTTAGGTCAAGTAAAACTCTTGTAAGACCATCACTAGATACTCAATAATGGAGAAAAAAATGTTGAATAGCTTTCAGTGCAATGCTACCAAGTGATCTTTATTATAAAAATATTTTAGGTCATATGGCCCTGTGAGCTCATTGAATTGTGCTTGGCTATTAAGATGACAGAATTCAGTCCCGTATTTTCTGGTCATGTGAATTGCACTAGGTGAAGAATATAATCCTCTGATATGAGGCAATTGTCTACTAGTCAAATTTTTTATTTAGGCTATGCTTTAAATTCTTTTAATTCAATTATAGATCTTCATTAAAGCCTCTGAGAAGTACTTATAATGGACTGGAAAGATGAAGTGAAAAAAAATCCATGCTACTTGTGTATATATGAAAAAAAAAAAGCAATTACTAAGATTTTATAATTTCTATAAGATGTGTTATTGCATGAAACGATTTGATGTACACTGCTTATTACATTTTATTTTCATAATTGATTGCATTCATTTTTAATCGAATTAAATTTTTGTTCATTTACTTCTAAATGCTGCTTCCATTTTCTAGGCTCTGTCATTTGCAGCAGCAAAGTAAATATACTTATATGACTTTGAAACTACCCCATTTCTGACTGCAGTTTTGTTACTACTATGAATGACTTTCACAACAGGAATGCAGGCCAATTTAAAGTCCAGGCACCAAGCAATTTGAGATCTACCAGCTTTATGCAGTAATATAATTATTCCCTCCGAGGCTCTTAATTGTATTCATCACACCATGATTTCTGCACAAATTAAGCATGCATTTACTGCTATATATAACTTGCTTTGCAGTTAACATCCTGGAAACAAATTTCAAGGAGATAGAATCTTGAACTTAGTCATCCCATGAAATCACTATTTCCACTGCTCAGAAAAGTCACTTAGACTGTAAGGTCATTATATTTTTATATCACCAATTCCTACACAGAGGAGCAGTAAAAAGAGTGTGGTGAAAAGATCAGTAAACTTTTATACAAACATTTGTTTTCAAACTTTAATTATTAAATCCCCTAGTAAAGAAAACTTTAGATTTTTGCTTGAAGGACAAGGGAAAATGATTTTTATAAAAAAAAAAAATGCAGTTTACAGAAGACAAAATGTCTGAAATTCAAAGATACATTTTTCAGCTATACATAATCACATATACATCACATATACACATACGGAAAACAAAGTCTGATGCTATGCTTATGACAATAACCCATGGGGCCTAGGCATTCATTTTGTATTTCACCAGAAATTATTTTCTTTCTGTAGAAATTTTCCACTCAGTTGTGGAAAATTCACATTAGAAAAAGACAAAGAAGAAAGAAGAAGAATATGGAGACTGGTCCATCTCCAACTTTCTGTAGTCATTCTTCTGAGATTTTAAAGTAGAGTACCATTTTGACATGCCTGTAATTTAGTGCATAAATTGTGCAGTATCCCACAGAGTTAAGAATCAATATTTTAGTAAATTTCAGAGGTGATATGGACAGTACAAATAGCCAGCCTTAACAGCTAGAAGCAATAAGAAAAATTGGGAAAAAATGAGCAAACAAACAAACAAACAAACAAAAAACACAAAAACAACAACAACAACAACAACAACAACAAAAAAAAAAACACTTCCATTATTTGAAATGGCATCTACATATTGAAGGTATAAACAGAAAACATCTCAGAAATGTCAGAGACTTGTGAGGGTCAGTGAATGGATACTGGTCTATTCTGATCAAGATGGCAACTTTTATATGCCTGCAACATTATTTCCTACTCTTTTCCATCCTTTTTCTTTTTTTTTTTCTTTTTTAATTTTCCTTTGTCATGTGAAATATTTACTGAGTCCATAAGGTTTTCCAGTTTTATTTTATTTGTATTTAAGACTGATGGCTAAATTTTCATGTTTTTATCCTATCAGAATCGTTTGTGGTGCTAGTTAAATAATTAAAATATCAGGTGTATTCATAATCAACATACATTTCAGCAAACATTTGGCTTGACCTATGTGTGTGATTAGATTCAATATAAAAGGTCATAAGAAAAATTTCTACTTTGAAGAATAAACTGAATCTCTGGATGTGAATGAAAAACATCTATTGACTAATAAAATTAAGCTGGATATTGCAACATCTATTGTAAGCAGAAGTGCACACATATACTGAGAGATTAGATATCTCATCTCACAATGCACATACTGTAATATAAAAATATGTCAGAATTTATTGCATATACAAGGCAGAACCTTTGTAAGAAAACTACTTGGGATAAATCCCTTGGAGATCTATAGGGCATTTGCCTGACTAAGGTTCTAAATTTGAAATTTCAATAGTCTACAGGGAGTACCTCCCTCACAATTAATTTACCTAAGAATTATAACATGAGAACAGCATGGAAGTGACTAAGAATGTTATATCAGGTCCAAGGGAGCCTTTAATTTAATGAGCTCTTTTAGTCGCAGTTCACATGTGTGAATCCTCTACCCTTCAGTATGATACAAGCACTTGCTTAGAGCATTGCATAGTGTGAATAAGGAGGCATTATTTACATACAGAAATAATGCCAGCTGGTCTTTCAAAATCCACATAAGATACCTGACATTCTGCCACCAACTAATAAAAAAATATAATCCCCAATATTAGAGCAAAAACAGCTCTAAATTTTAGTCAGAATATAACAACCAAACATCTATTCTTAATTCTCCAAACGTCTATTGCCAATGAAAACTGCCAGTCCTTCCAGGTCCCTAAAAGAAGTCTGTTCCTCAACAAGCCTCAACTCTGCACAGATCTATTCAATACGAATAGCATTGCAAAAATCAGAGGGACAAGACATTTGGATTATTGTTGACCAAGAAAGGAAGGAACTACAGGAACATTATGGAAAATAAAATTTTAGCCTTCTCTCTTTTTTTTTTTTTTTTTTTTTTTTTCCTGTTGTGACTACCTAAGCTATATGTAGCCTTAGATTTCAGGAGCAGTACCCATGAGTTCTCTTGGAAAGTGGAGACAGCCACTTTTAAAAAACTAAACCAGTTTCCTTATACTCCCTTAAAAATAATAAATTATTATTGAATTCTCTCTCTTTCTCTCTCTTTTTCTTTCTTCATAGATCAACATATTCAAGATTGATTTGGAGCTGATAGTAAAGTACATTACAATAATCCAGTGTAGAAAATCAGAACATGAGCTATCAGATTCTTCACTGAAGAACAAAATTCCCAGTTATGGCTTTTGTTAATTTCAAACAGCTGGGACTATTCCCTGAATCCAAAGCAGTAAGATTTGGTAAATGATCATAAGACACGAGTGTTGCAGGAGTCTGTCTTTTTATGCAGCAAGGGTAAAATTGTAGTCACACTCAGGTTTTATTCTTAACATGCTGACTTACAACAGTAACACATAGATGCTTCCTATATTATAGACAGAAATAGTAGATTTTCCAATACAAGTACGCCTTCCTGACTTGCACCAGAAGACTTTTTAACTGTTCATTTTAATCCAGTTTTTCCAGTTCCAAATACCATCTTTAATTTCTACATTCCCTGCTGAAAGAAGTATTGTCCAAAGGTTATTATTAACACAGAAATAATGAAATTCTAGCACTCATGCAGATATAAACCTTGGCTTATGGCATATATAATTGTTACTTGATTAGTTGGATTCTGAGCTCAAACTCTTCATGGACTCTTCATTGTTTGCTTAGGATGCTGCCACAAGTCTGGCAAGATCCCCTGATTTGGATAAAGCCTTATGTTTCTTTTAGAATACTTCAAACCTTATCAGAGACTTTTCACATCACTGTGTAATTTATGCCATGTAGGAAAATGAAGACAGGGATGTAACATGGCCATTAAATCTCTGTTTTCTCATTCTAATAATAATAACATTTCAGGCATTCTGCCCAAGTCTTAGAATCTACTACTGGCCAAAATACAGGCTCCCTCTTCTACGTATGCTATTATTCAACTTGTTATGTGCTAAACCTGTCTGCTAATGCCTCTCTGCATTTCTTTTGTTGCCCTTGTTAAGTAGGCAATGCCACAACACCTTTGTTTTGTTATTTTGACAACTTAATTATATGAGGAAAATCAGAATTCTCTTAGTTTTATACAGACTAAGACCCAAAAGCACTCCCAGATTGAAAGGACACTTAGTATTGGACAAAAAGAAATGAAAAGCTTAGTTTTACCAATATATTAAAATCATTTTGGATGACATCTGACAAGCCCAATCTACCAATCACTGAAGCTAGCAGATTTTAGTAGCCACTGAATTATAAAACTATTGGCTTTTTCATATGTGTTTGTAAGGATAGCTGCACATTTGTTACCTAATTAGCATAGATGTCATCTCTGTACACATTTAACACATCTAAAACCAGTTACCTTTTTATAGAATGCATATATTTAAGGTAAAAGTTCTGAGCAATCAAAGTAGCACGATTAATGTAATAAAAGTCTTCAACGGGAAGTCTATTGTGTCTGTTTCCCTCTTAATCAACTGTAAAATTATAAAGGAATTAGAGGCATTACAAAGTCACACTAGAAATAAGTCATAAACCTTCTCTTTGTTATTGAATGAAATTATCTATGTATACGGGAAAAATAACCTGATAAGCTAAGTAATTTTTGCAGGTGCTTCTGAATTTTTCCCTTTCAATTATTTGGGAATGAAAATCTAACTTTCATTCTGCTGCTTCTCTCATACATGCATTTTGACATTAAAATAATAGAGCCAATGAAGTGCACATAGTTCTAGATTTATGTCACACATATCACTGTCAGTTAGTAATTGACATAATGACAAAGTAGCCAGGGAAAATGTAGGTGGAAAAAGGGGATTTTTTTTTTTTTTTAAAAAAAAAAAAAAAAAAGATGTGCATAGGAAGCAGTCTGAAGGGTTTGAATATACCTAGCAACATGACTAGACGTATTCCCATTTTGTTGCTTAAAAAATAAAATAAAATAAAAAATCTAGGTCTTGTGGGTATGAGGTAAGTCTGATAAACACAAACCTTCTAATTTTCTGCTTCCAAAGAAAGGTCTGTCAAGGTTAAAGCTTAAGGTTCCTGAATAATTTTGATTGGCACTGAGCAATAGTTTGAGAAGTGTGAAGAAGTGAAGAAAATGAAACAATAGGCTATTGAAATATCAAGGGAACTGAGATTGTTAGCAGTGTTCATACAGCACAGTACTACCATGGCATCCTGGACATGAATATTCATGTAGCTACAGTTACATATGCACAAAAGCCTCAGAAAGTTCCCCGAGATATTATCACTCTGTAACTATTAATCCCAGTTCATATGTCTTGAAAAGAATAAGGTCTGGAACAACACAAAAGGCAACTTTTGCTAGCAATACTTGGTTTATATAGGAAACTTCTTTATTTGTACACAGAGTATTGAATCTGGCACGAAGACATGAAAGGTATTTGGGTGCTTATGCCTTAGAGTAGCTAAGGTACAGAAACAGATAGACATATCTTGCAAGGATGCTAGCCAGACTTTGACACCCAACATATAGGCCAGTGATTGACTACTATCTCCTTCTATCTCACAGTATAGGTACAGATAGCAAAGGCTGGAGAGTTATACCCATGTATGTCATGGTTTTGACTGGGAGAAAGTTAATTTTCTTTGTAGTGGCTCACCCTATACTGCATTTTGGATTTTTGATGAAAATAGTGGGGATAGCACACCAATGGTTTTAGTTACTGCACTGCAGTACTTACACAGAGACAAGGATTTTTCTGTTTCTTGTGCTGCCCTGACAGTGAGGAGTCTGGGAGTGCCTGAGGAGATGGGAGGGGTCAGAACCAGGACAGATGACCCACACTGTCCAAATGGATTTTCCATACCATGTGGTGTCATGTTCAACAATAAAACTGGGGTAAAGAACAAGAGGGGAATATTGGGAGTGATGGTGTCTGTTTTCCTAAGAAACCATTCCACATGATGAACCATGCTTTCCTGGAAGTGGCTGAACACCTGCCTGCTGATGGGAAGTAGTGAATTAATTGTTTGTTTAGCTTTGCTTGTGTGCACAGCTTTAGCTTTACCTAGTAAAATGTTTTTATCTCAACCCATGAGTTCTTGCACTTTTGGCTTTCTGATTCACTCCTACCCACCCCACCGGGGGAGAGTGAGTGAGCAGCAGTGTGGTGCTTAGCTGCCTGACAGGGCTAAACTACAACAGTTCTTCCTGATGCCAAATTTGGGACCTAAAGAGTTTGAGATTATGACAGTTTTGATTTAAATGCAGAGTGTGCTAGATGAAATTTATAGAAGTTATAGCGGTTTAGCTGCTATTTGGCATGGTCATGTGCTTGCCATGGGACTTACTTTGCCTTAATGTATGCTAGAATCTGTTGCTTATTAGTGACTGCTTTTGTTTCTGACACTTACTCTTTTTCATCTTGCTTTTCTCTGCCTGGAAACATTTTTATAGCGACTATGGCCACAAGCCTGGGCTGGTAGACAGCTAGGGCATCACTGCTGTTCCTGTGCTGCTGGACTGGACTGGATGGAACTTCAAACTTAAATTGAGTCAGAGGGACTGTGGCCTGTGGATGAATCCATGTGGGAGCATGTACACACTGAAGTATCTATGGTCTCAGATAGATCCACTCTGGAGCAAAGTACCTCAAATCATCTGTGGTCACAGAGAAGTCCGTGTTGCAGCAGATACACCTTGCAGTGTCTGTGTTTATGGATAAGGCCATGCATTCAAGAATACCTTGAAACATCTGTGTCTGTGGATAAGAACACGACACAACAGGTGTCTGGAGGGATCTCTGCAGGGACTGTGGCCAAAGAAAAAGGCAACACCAGAACAGATACACCCCAAAGTGACTGTGGCTGTGGATAAGCCTGCAATGCAGCAGGTGTACCTCTGAAGAGGATCTCTGCAGGGACTGTGGTCAAAGAAAATGTTCCACACAAGAACAGGTAGACTTTGAAGCATCTGTGGCTGTGGATTGGTCCACAGTACCGTAGGTAGAACTCTGAAGGGACTGTGGCTCATAGATAAGGCCATGTCAGAGCAGGTACACCTCTAAGAGATTGTGGCCAAAGGACTGGACTGAGTACAGCCTGGAGCAGGGATGAGGGGAGTTCATTGCATTGTTAAACTCTATGGCCTGGTCCAAAAGGACAAGGGGTGAAGACAATAATGTATATGACTTTAAAATGACTTTATGACTTTATGACTATAAAGTCATAAATGACTAAATGACTATATGACTTTAGCCTATTATTCAAGTTGTGTGTTATAGCAAATACTATAGCAGGAATCCCATGACACTAGCCAGGCCAGGGACAAGGGGAGGAGCACATAGCAATGTTAAAACCTGTAGTCTGGTCTGAAGGGATCAGGGGTGGAAACTGTGATGGATAAACCTTTAAACTGTTGTAACCTATTGTGTGAGTTACATGTGATAGGAATTCTTATAGCAGGAACCACTCAAACCAATGGAGGATGAACCTGACAAGACACAGTGCAAGTACAGCAGTGACTTGACCTGAGCTGGCTTTGGCATCAAATAACTCCATGCAATACACTGGCTTTCCTATCCTGGGTGACCACTATAATAGACAAAGACTAAGTAATGGAGAAAAAGAACTTACTGGATATTTTCTGAAGATTTTATGGATTTTATTTCATAGAGGTGGTCCTTAGACTGAGGGAAAGATATCTGTGTATTGAAGGGTGGTGTATTGAAGTGCAATGGGATAAGTGGTGAAAATTGTCATGGTTTTCACTGAGAGAGAGTTAATTTTCTTTGTAGATGCTCATGCAATACTGCATTTTTTATTTTTAATGAAAATAGTGGGGATAGCACACCAATGTTTTTAGTTGCTGCAGAGAAGTGCTTACACAGAGCCAAGGACTTTTCAGCTTCTAACACTGCCCCATCAGCCAGGAGGCTGAGAGTGCAAAGGGAGCTGGGAGGGGACAGAACCAGGGCAGACCAGACTGACCATAGATATCCCATACTGTTTGATGTCATGCTTAGCAATAAATCTGGGGTAGAGAAGGAGGAAGGGGCGGACATCCAGAGTGATGGCATTTGTCTTCCCAAGAAATCATTTCACACAAAGAGCTCTGCTTTCCTTTCTCTCCCCACCCCACCTGTGGAGCGTGTGTGTCACACCTGACAAGCAGATATGTGTCACTTAGTGCTGGGGATAAACCACAGCAACCTTTAAGGAAAACATGGTCTCCAGTGGGAAAAGTAGTACAATCTCCAGAAAGTGGAGAAAGCTCAGAAACATCCCTGCATTTAGAAATGTTATTGGCTATTATCTAGGTGACATACCACTCAGTAATGTACTTTCTGGTTTTGTTGTTGTTGTTGTTGTTTTGGTTGGTTGGTTGGTTTGTTTTGTTTTTAAAGACATCTTAATCACATTGTTGACTATATGAAGAACTTCATTGCTTAATTAATATAATCTAACACTTCTGTTCACAAATGTGTGCCAAAATCACAGTTTGCAATTTATAATTATAAATTATATTACATATACAATTCACTTTACACGTGACAGCCCCATTACTGATCATTTCCAAATGCCTTGTAAAGATACATGGTATGAAATTATAAATCCTTATGAACATATTTTAGTCATTGCTAAAATAGATCTCAAGTAGGTATTTAGGACACTGAAATAAGTCATAAGAAATTACTTAGAAGACACAAAAATCTCTCGTTTCCTTTTATTTTCTATATAATACATGGACAAAAAACAAACAAACAAAAACAAACAAACAAAAAAACCACCCAAACCCACAAAAAAATGGTGACCCATCTGAATTGATATTCATACAGCATATGCAGCAACCTCAGAAGCTGTGTGTGTTTGGAAATTGACGTAATTTATATTTATTTATAGTTAAAGAAACTCAGTAATTATTCATTATGAAATAATGTTCATAATTTTATTTGTAATAGAATATTGACACAATTTAAAAGACTTTTCTGTAGAAAATAAGATTTAGTTCCAAAGAATAATCCAAGCCCAACAATAAGCAGATGCAAAACCCATTATAGTTTTTTCCTACTTGCCTCATTAGGCTCAATGCTTAAAAGAGATCAATGACTCTGAGGTGAATTGAAAAAATATGTATTTTATTTTTGCTTGTGCCCTGATTTAGACAAAGTTTATATTTATTTTCTAAAGCATTTCTACTTTCATTTCTGTAAGTATTACCACATTCAGCTGCTTTCACACTTTTTCTGTTTCACTAGCAATCTGTTAGTGATCTCTTCCTTTCATCTCTCTACATATATACCCTAATGAAATCATTATGGCTGAATGGTTGGTTTTCATCCTCTTCTATTCTTATACTATATAGTGGTAATGATCTCATTTTATTTTGATACACTGACATTACATGCCCTTTTCATCTTCCCAAATCTATTTTATGTTTATTTAAATAAATATATTTAATTATTCAAATCACACAGCTGTATAATCTTACTTGATGTGAAAACATTTGGTTATCTGATATGGGATACCGATATGGCTGCTAACATTTGTTTTGTTTTGTAAATTGCAAGTTGTTAAACAATAATACCCTGAACTGCTGTATGATAAGAAAAAGAATGAAAGAACGAAACAATGAAAGAACGAAAGAACGAACGAAAGAACGAACGAAAGAATGAAAGAACGAAAGAACGAAAGAACGAACGAACGAACGAACAAACGAACGAAAGAAAGAAAGAGAAAGAAAGAAAGAAAGAAAGAAAGAAAGAAAAAATCCAGCCAAACAATGTCTCTCTCCAAGAACAGCAATAAAGAAAATAAATAGGATAAACACTCTTACTCCTTAATTTATCTTTTCTTACTGTTCTTAGCTGTTAAATAGAGAAGAGTTTGCCTGTACTAGGTGCTTCTGTGGTTCAGGGAAAGTTAATGTAACCTCCTGTATTTCCTTCCTCCCATCAAAGAGAAAGCAGGCAGTCAGTGATACCTTTCAGCAGACAAGCAATGCTAAACATCTGCAACACGGAAAGGACAGGAGCTGCTCACATCATTTCTGGTCATGGCCAGAAATGATAGAGCAAATCTCCACTCTTAATGTCTCCCGTGAGCAATAAGCATGATTCAAATACTTTAGTCTAAAAGCTCCAGTATGATAGTTGAACAATGATACTACAGACACCAAAGCTGTTCCGTTGGAAACTGACATATTAAAACAAACAAATAAACAAATAAACAAATAAACAACAACAACAAAATGATTGGAAATACTTTGCTAAAACATTTTGAAATAGATTATGTTTTCAGGCTTTTCTTAAGAGGAAAAAAAAAAGAAAATAAAAGAAATATTTATAAATTTGTCATAAAATAGTAACATATAGTTGAACTTAGTAAGTCAAAAAATCAGATACATAATGCAAAGTTTATGTTTATGTCCCTGTATAATCTAAATAACTCCATTAAGGTCTACCATCTGCATTTGGATAAAACTTACATAGTAAGTTTAAAAAGCTGAATATGGATATTCATTTTTTATTTAGATATGAACACAGTTCCCATGGAAATGTCTTTTAACAATAGTGGATATGCACAGGATCTTCATAGGCACCATACTAGAGGCTCACAACCTGTGCATAAGTAGAATAATGATAACTGCTAAACAGATATTAAAAAAGAAGATGTTTCAGAGTTCAGGAGGTTTCATGAATTGCTATGCCATGAAGGCAAGGTACAGGTTAAGATAAAGAAGTATGCGAGCAGGGACAGGTTCTTAGGGCAGCTGCTCTCATTTCAAACTCAGGTTCCTCCAGATGTTGAGTACTACAGTACATAGCTGAAAGAATTAAATCAGTGTTTGTGGTTCAAAAGTCTTGCTTTATCAGATTCACATTTTATGTGGGAAATATCCATTTCAGATCAGGAAAATGTTCTTCTAAGAATTGCGTGTTTATGTTTTATTCTGAAAGTGAGAGAGGATTTCATCAATACCGGTGTCTACACAAGACTTTTACAAAGGAATAAAACTTGTTCACTGACTAGTATACTGTTATCAATGAGATTACTGCCTGAAGAGATTACTATTCCATATAAATAACTGGAACATATCCAGGACTGTTCTTTTACTATCAATAAGAGAAAGAACCCAGAAGTTTTGTAGGTTTGAAGTATTGTCATATTTTAATAACAGAAATCTGGAGAAAAGATTACAAAAGAATTAGTTAAAAAAGAAATACAGTATGCACTGGAAGGAAGATATGTTTCTGGGTTTGATCTTTACAAACTATTTTATGTGTATGTCAAAAACAAACAAACAAACAAACAAACAAAAACACACACAGCAACACACCATCCAAAGCATTATTTTTCTCATTTATGCAGTAAGATATATTGGTATATCCAGTAAATAAATTGAGACCTTTTCCTTTGAAGTGAGAGGTTTAAACCCCCAAAACATATGAATTATCCATCTACATTATAAATATTATTCAAATATATATATAGGCTAACATAGATATATAGATGATAGTTGTAGTGCAGCATATACTATTATTTTATTTCTGGTTTAGTTATTATTCTGCGCCACCACCAAAACAGGAAGTACTGTATCATCTGATCTCTGGGAATGATATGATAAGAGCAGTGTTGGTCAAGACAAAACAATCTGTATTCTCCCTAAAGTGTGTGAATCTCTCAGTGGTATAATTTATACAGAGTTTCCTTCAGATATGTTCCTCCTAGATAAATATTTCCTCTCAATATTTCTTTGTTTTATGCTTTCCAATTCAATTTTTACTTTGAAATTTTACTGATATCTATAGAACCTGTGGAGTAGATCCCTTTCCCACAGCAAAAATTAACTACATCTCAGAATCTAAGAATCACAGAATCATCTAGGTTGGAAGAGACCTCCAAGATCATCTAGTCCAACCTCTGACCTAACACTAACAAGTCCTCCACTAAACCATATCACTAAGCTCTACATCTAAACATCTTTTAAAGACCTCCAGGGATGGTGACTCAACCACTTCCCTGGGCAGCCTATTCCAATGCCTAACAACCCTTTCAGTAAAGAAGTTCTTTCTAATACTCCATCTAAACCTCCCCTGGTGCAACTTTAGCCCATTCCCTCTCATCCTGTCACCAGGCACATGGGAGAATAGACCAACCCCCACCTCGATACAGCCACTTTAAGGTACCTGTAGAGTGCATGAGAAGAGGTTACTGTTTGAAAAAGCTTGCTTAAATGAGTGGATGACAAATGATTTTTAAAAGTGACTTAAAAAGAATAATTTTCTTCATCTCCTTTCTACCATTATGATTTCTGTACATATTATTTTTGATTCACATTTGCACTTTCTGCATATGAATAATGTGCCAAAATTTGGGAATTTCTTATGCCCAGTGACAATGAGTTCATACTATTAAAGTCCTCTTACTTTGAAAATTACACACCCACATATTTCATTGTTTTTCAATTCCAAAAGTAAATATTTTAAAAAAGAGATGAATCTTTCTCAGGACTGGACCAACTGACTGGATTTCTTGCACTTTCACAGGAATGATTAATTTAAGAATCAAGACATGCGATCTATAGTTGTACAAACATTTCAATTTCTGGAAACTGTTAAAGATTTTAGAAGTTCTACCTGAGTCCAGCTTAATGTGCTTTGACTCTCAAAACTAATGAATAGTACTTTTTGTTTGTTTGTTTGTTTGTTTGTTCCTTTACATGAAACTCTCTTCTCTCATGATCATCAATTTGTTCTTTCCTGATTCAGACATACTGTTTGCATTAAGTTCACTTTTATTTTCTGTGTGAGTCTTTTAATCTGGCAGATGTTCGAACTTCTGTTCTAACACGGCTCATAATTCTTTAAACCAGCAAGTTTTAAATTACTTGTAATCAATACTATAAAGTGATGAACACAGTGTTCTTTGCTCAGTGGATTTCCTGATTTTCCTGCAAGGGTGTGGGACTCGTAAATGCAGTGATTATGATACCTTCGCCTTGGATTTTGAGTACGCAACCTTCAGATCTTATCTGTTTTACACCAGTGTTACTGCTGCAGTTCAATTGGCTTCAGATGAGATAATCCCAAGGAAATTCTAGAAATGCTTGGGAAAAAAATAATAAAATAAAATAAAATAAAATAAAATAAAATAAAATAAAATAAATAAAGGCAAGCAAACAAACAACAACACAACAAACAAAAATACATGCTCCCCCTGATGAGCACTGTATTAGGCAATTCTTGATGAACTCTAGCAAACTCCAGCTGCTAATGACCTGACTTTAAGTCCCTCACAATTTATTTAATCTGGAATAACTTCAAAGTACCAGTTTTCTTACATGTCAGTTTTGACATAATCTTTTTGTCTTTCCCTTTCTCCTTTTTTCTTTCCCATTCAATTGGAATTATACTAATTCATTTAGCCTGACTTAAAGTCTCTCACTGAGTCAGGAAACAAGTTTTAATTTCTTTTCATTTAACTAAGTTTTGGTATTTCCTCTTTTATTGAATATTCCAGACAATTTTTTTTTCAGACACCAAAGAAAAGTAAGCTGATCTTCATTCCTGTATCATCCTGTTGTATTTTAAAACTATAACAACATTAATATTTCTCTAATACATGGAAATGATTTAGGATACACAAAAGTTAATCAATTCAACTAAATTAGTAATAATTTCATTTATTTAAATTGGCTTAATCCTGTTTTATATCTGTTAGATTCTATTTTTAAAACACAGTATTAAATGAAAAGTATATCTTTGTTATCAGTTTGATGACTTCATATTTCTTCAGAATTTTTTATATTATAACCATCGCCTAAAATGAATATTTCAATGTTCAAGTATAGAATGTTTTGACACACTGATCGCTTTCTGAACTGAGCTTTTAACACCTTAAATATATTCACAGAAAGTATATATATACGTAACATTACTGTAAAGGAAAACATACAGAGAAAAATGGTTCAGCCCCCTTCCACTCCAATTCCTGCTTTTTGCTTCAGTAATTTCCTACACAACTGGATTCCTACAGACCTTTGACTCTCAAACCTCTTTTATTTTTTCTTTTCTTGCCCCCACAAATGTCTATTTTATATCAAAGCCAACCAACCAAACAAACAAACAAAAAAACACTTTCCTATGACTGCTTGGTACAGTTTTGAAATAGACTTCATAGATTTGAATTCCTACTCTTTTGATGTCAGGGCATTGGTAAGCTTTTTCACATTTTGAAACCCTTTACTAAAGTATAACTGTATAAATTAAATCCACTTCAAAGATGACAATAGCTATATGTTACTTAATATTAAATCAAAATAGTTTTGTGTGTGTGTGTAAAATTCATTGTTTAGAAAATTAATTATTTACATAAGCTGCAAAATTTATCTTCTTTTAAGCCTTGTTCAGTTTGGCTATTTGACCAGCTACTATGAAGATATGTAATGCAAACCATACCTTTGTTTTCTGTTGAGGGTACCATAATGGTCTTCATAGAAAAAGTAGTCTAAACTTGGAAACTGATTTCCTTTTCAAGTTAATGCCACCCTCACTGGCAGAATTTTGGTAAGATCCTTAGAGGACAAGTCAAAGGGTAGGATCTGGAGTTGGTTTTCATTCTGGGTCATGCTCATAGAAATTACAGAATTTGCTACTTGGTAATAATATGAAATGATTTCCTGCACTTTCATCAGGAAATTTCATAAGGAATGGCAGTCTTAGAACTGTTGGCTGAACCACATGGGAAAGCAAGGAGAACAAGAGAGGTGTGGTGTTTTGTTTTGCTATACTTTCCCTCTTATTTAATGATTGTTAAAAGTTAGTTTTGGCCTTTAATCTGAAGGTCAGAAAAAGAAAAGTCTTTGCAAGCTAGACTCTTATGGGAACTAAGTCTTATTAAATTTTCTCTCAAATTATAATGGATTTGGGTCTTCTTTTTTCTATGTTAGTGACCTGAGCCAAAAGTACAATTTCAATTTTCACTCAGTAATAAAAGCCCACACCATAAGAATCTTATATACATGGTCTTTCTCTTAAAATTTATTATGAAGATAATAATTGCATCCTAACAAAAAGGATGCAATGGGAAAACTTCATGTTCATGGCAGGACCTGTGGCTTACTGTATGCTCAGTGCATTTCTAGTCCCGTGGTCTTTTCAAGGCAAACAGGCAAGAGATCAAAATCTTATGTGCAAATTTCAAGTAAGTCCACTCAGAAATATTTGAAAACAACAAAAACAATAAACAATCAAACAAAAACCGTCACACTCTATTACTCTTGATATGATGTTATAACTTTCTTTCCAATATGGCAGTCACATTACAACCAAATTTTTGTCTCCTGTGATTTTTGCTCAGTTCTGATTCATAAAATTAATTTATATCCTTAACATACTCTAGGCAAAGTGTATTACCCACGTAAGCTGTAGGCCCTTTATGTTATTTGTGAAATTATTCATATGTCTTCAAAGCTTTAGTAATCAGTTATTGCTATGTAAGCTATGGTCCTCTAGAGATGGGGTAAATATCTTCTCTGTGACTCTTCTCTCTACCCTTTTAATTTCTCTATATCCCTATCAGAAGGTCTAGTTCTGGACTCACAATTTCCCTTGTTTCAAACCCTGATCAGGCAATTCTTTTGGTTGTAAGTTCAACCTCCTCCCTCCCCACCCATCCACTCCTCTCCCCCCGAAGGAGGAAGATATAGTATTGCATTAATTATTTTTATTTGAATTAGGAAAAAAATAATTTAATGATCTATTGATTACCTGATTGCTTTGCATTGTTAAAACTCCTAAGTTCTTTTTAAGGTCTTTAACTTTTGCTGAGTGCATTGCTGAGATGATAGGTCTCCTGATGTTTGCTCTAAGATGTAGGATAAAAGACCACAATAAGAATATAATGCTGATAAAAGCCAAATGCAGTTTATTGAAAACAAAATACAAAATCCCCCCTCCAAAAAAAAAAAAAAAAGGCGCTTCTAATATAATATATGAATATAATATATGAATAAACAGCTCTTAAGGGAATAGCAAAACATAACAAAAGCCTTCTTTCATAGAAACATACATCATTTATCTATAGAAGACTTTTTCATAAACAGTTTCAGAAGAGGATCATAGAACAACTAGCTTTTTAACTAAAACTATTCAATATCATTGTTACAAAGAATCTTTCATCTTATAATTATTTTAAAGTAGGACAATTAATTTTATTTGATTTAAATTCCATAATTTAAATGAACAATTTTAATAATTATTTAAATTAGTGAGATGAAAAAGTTGATTTAAAAATGACTTTCTTTTCACTATTTAGCAATATATATATATATTTTTTTCTGAAGAAAGACTCATCGATTTCTATAATTTGCTATTTTTAATTGCTTTTTAGGATACGCAATATCTACATACATTTAAAAATAACTAAGATATCAAGCAAAAAGACAGTTATCTTTAGTTACGCTGCTAAGAGATTGCTTCAGGTCATTGTGTCCTGGAAGAACTTAAAACTAATGTACCTTAGTTTCTCACATGGTTTTTTATGTTAATACAGTGGAAAAATCTGCTTGTTTTCTCAATCCAAACACATAAATTTATGTTTAAATAAACTAGTTACTGAATAAAACTAGTTAAAAAATCAAACAAAATGTTCTGTGCTGTCGTGTTGCACCAAAGATGATAGTTGTCAAAAGTTTGTTTGAGATATAATGAAACTATGCTACATTACTGGTGATGAAGTCACATTCACATACTTACTGTCTATTCTTCATTATAAAAACATTTGGAAATTATATTTTTCAATGTTCATGTAGGCAAACATATGTATTATTATGCCTGTAATGTATTTATTTATTTATTTATTTATTTATTTATTTATTTATTTATTTATTTTAACTTAAAACCATAAATCCATGGTTTCTGGTTTCTGCTGCTATGTTTAAATTATTAAATTGTTATTGTATTTGTCATTATTATTGCTATTAAGACAGTGCCTGATCAATGTAAAGAAGATTCCAGGAACAAAGATGTGTATTTTCCAGTTTGACTCCTCAGTACTTCGTGTGTGCTTGTATCTTAGGCAGTCTGACTTCCAGCCACATAAAGACCAAACAGGGCAAGGTCAACTGCTGTGCAACAGGGGAACCTATGGACTTTGAGAAATTAATTCTGTGACTGAGTAATGAGCCTTAGATTCTGCAACCTGGCACATGCCATGAGTACTAAATTAATTGAAAAGGAAAATTCTTAGAGCATCTATAGAGGCATAAAAGCTGGTGTTACAGGGTGCTGAATCAAGCAGTAGACTTTATGAATAGATACTGCAGTGTTTTACAATAATGATCAAAACCACTATAGCTTATAACACTATTACAGGACTTTTTATGCATAAGAAGAATTACTCTACTAAGATTTTTTATAGTTCCCTATCAACCAGGTTTTGTTGTGTGATCCTCAGAAAAAGACTTTAAGTTAATATCAGTATTTTATCTGTATTACCTTTGTTGTAAGACTAATTTCTCCATTCATTTTTGTTTATTATATTTATGCAGATGGAATTGTAGGGCCCGATCCAAGAAAAAGGAGTTCAGTGGGCTTAAATTATTATGTTGGAAATCATGATCTAGAAACGTCCCTTTGAGATGTTCTTTAAAGTATTTGTTGTCCAGATTTGTTAGGTATCATTTCGGTAAGTTCCCTTGCAGTTCACTAAAGTTTTTTAGCTATGGGCATAAACCAAGTACTTGCATAAAAAATAATAATAATTAAAAAAAGCATATTTATAGATGCTTAATTGTTCTATAGATATTCCTGTCACAAGTTGGAAGGGACCAACAAGGACCATTGAGTCCAACTCCGGGCTCTACTCAAGACCACATAAAAATTAAACCATAAGTCTGAAAGTGTTGTCCAAATGATTCTTGAACTCCAGCATGCCTGGTACCATAACCATTTCTCTGGATGATCTGTTTCAGTGCCCGACCACCCTCTCAGTGTAGAACTTTTTCCTAATATTTAGTCTGAGAACCCTCCCTCCCTCCCCTCCCCCACCAGAGCTTCATGGCGTACCCTTGGGTCTTATTGCTGGTCACCAGAGAGGACAGATTAGAACCTGTAGGCCACCATGAGGCTTCCCCTCAATGTCCTCTTCACTAGTCTGAACAAACCAAGTGTCTTCAGCCACTCTTCATGTCTTGCCCTCTAGAACCTCCATAACATTTGTAGCCCTCCATTGGATGGTCTTTAAGAGTTTTATGTCCTTTTAATAATGTGTGCTCTACACTGCACACAGTACTCAAGGTGAGTCTGCACTAGCACACAGTAGAGCCAGACAATCCATTGACTGGCTTGCAGTGCTGTGCTTGATGCACCACAGGATATGATTGGCCCTCTAATCCAGGACATTCTGTTGACTCATAATCAATTTACCATTGTCCAGACCCCCAGATGCCCTTGTGTGGGATTTCTCTCCAATCTCTGATCCCCTAGTCAGTACATATAGCCAGGGTTGCTCCATCCAAGGTGCAGAATCTGGCACTTGTTCTTGTTGAACTTCATGAGGTTGGTGATTGCACAGCCCTCCAGCCTGTCAAAATCTCTCTGAGAAGCCTCTCTACCATCAAGGGAGTCAACAGCTCCTCCCACTTTAGTGCCATCTGCAGACTAAGTGGCATCTGCAGACTTACTTAATATACATTCAAGTCCTGCATCTAGATCAATTTTAAAAATGCTTAAGAGAACTAGCCATAAAATGGATGTCTGCAGAACCCTTGTAGTCACTGGCCACCAGCCTGATATAACACCTGTTACTATAATACTCTTACCCCAACCCACAAGTCAGTTATTGACCCACCCTTTCATGCAGCCAGTTATCTAGCTCTATGCTGGATGTTTTGTCCAGAAATACACTGTCATAAACAATATTGAAATCTTTGCTGAAATACAAAAAAATACATCAACTGGTTTCCCTTGGTCAGCTATGTTGGTAACCTTATCATAACATTGCCTCCAGGAAGATATGTTCCATGATCTTCCCAGGCACAGAGGTCTCACCTCTGCATACCAGTCTGTAGTTCCCTGCGTCCTCCTTTTGACTCTGTTTAAAAATGGGAATGATAATTACCTTTTTCCAGTCACCAGGGACTTCACTTGGCAACTCTATCAGCCAATTACTTCAGGACCCTGGGATGCATGTCACCAGGCCTCATAGACTTGTTAAGTTTCATCAGGTGGTCTCCAACATGCTCATCAATTACAGTGGTAGGGACTTTGTTCCCCCAGCCTTCATCTATAGGTTCAAGGAAATGAAAGACTTGGGATGCCTGACTGGCAGTGAAGACTGAGACAAAATTGTTAAATACCTTGGTCTTCTCCACATCTGTCATTGCCAGTTCTTCATTTTCATTTATCAGAGGTGGTACATTCTCCTTAGTCTTTATTTTGCAGCCAATTTATCTGTAGAACCTCTTCTAATTATTCTTTACATCCTGTACCAAGCTCAGTTCCATCTGTGCCTTGGCATTCCTGTTCCCATCTCTGCACATCTAGACAGCATACTCTTGCCTAGGCACATGGCCATGTTTCCACTGTCCGTGCATTTTCTTCTTTTGCCTAACTTTGACCACTCAGTCCTTGTACAGCCACACTGGTGGCTTACCTTCCCTGTTTGATTTATTACATATGAGAATAGAGAGCTCTTGCACTCTAAGAAAAATATCTTTAAAGAGTTGACTCGCTGAGGTGATCAGCTGCGGGGCAGTTGTATTCTGCATTGGAGCAGGAGATTGTGGTGTGCAGTGTTTCCCTTCACTGAGGCCCTTTCAAGGCAGTTGAGGGAGCAACCAGGACCTGGCAGCCCTAGGGAGGGCAGCTGATGAGGCTCAAGCAGAACCAGAAGTGTCCCTGTGCAAGAGATATGATGTTCTAGGGCAGCAGAGAGGAGACACCGGGCGAATAAGTAGAGACCAGAAAGGCCAACCACAGGGAACTCACAAAGGCCAACCACATAAAGTCAGCTCAATCTCCCACCTACATCAGAACCAGTGCTACAAAGAAGGCAGGAAGGGTGTTAGTCATTGGACATTCTGCTCTGAGAGGCAGCGAGTCTCCCATTTGCCATCCAGACAATCTCTCCAGAGAGGTTTGCTTCCTGCCTGGGGCCCATATTCATGATATTACAAAGAGCTTACTGAGTATGATGGGTTCCAAAGACTACCTCCCCTTCCCACTCTTTCAAGTAGGATCAAACAGTGCTGTGACAAGGAAACTCCAAAATATCAAAAAGGATTTCATATCCCTTGGAAAGATGTTGAAGGGATTGGGAGCTCAAGTAATGTTCTTCTCTGTCCTCCAAGTTGGTGACGGGGACCCAGGAAAAAGGAGACGAACAGATCACGTGAATGACTGGCTGTGAGGCTGGTGGAAGGCCCAAGGGTTTTGGGTTCTATGACCTTGGATGTACTTTTGAGAGACTGAGCATGCTGACGCCAGATGGGGCACAGCTGACCAGGTGGTGCAAGAGTGTTCTGGGCAGCAAACTGCTTAGGCTTATCAGGAGGTCTTTAAACTCGATGCAGTGGGGAAAGAAGGGGATATACCTCTGAGTGAAAAAAGAGTAGCTGAGAACATTATCACTCTAAGTAACAGCAGGGACATATTCCTGAACTGTCCCAATGCAAACATGAAGGGTTCTGGAAATGGGCTGTAGTCCCTACACCAATGCACACAGCATGGGAAAATAAAATAAAATAAAATAAAATAAATAAAATAAAATAAAAAGGAAATAAGCAGGAGGTGTTGGAAACCATGGCAGTTAGACAAATATAATCTGATTGCTAACACGGAAATGTGGTGGCATGGATCACATAACTGGAATGCTGGAATAGAGGGCTACAAACTCTTCAGAAGGGGGTGGGGTGTTGCCCTCTACATTAGGGAAGGGATTGATTGTGAAAAGATGGCTTTGAGAAACAGCCATGGACAGGTTGAGAACTTGTGCATGAGAGTTAAAGACCACATCAATAAATGACAACTTGTGGTTGGAGTGTATTGCAGGGAGTTTATTAAGGAGAGCCTGTGGATGAGGCATTCATACTCCAACTACAAGAAGCATCATGCTCACATGCTCTCATCTTGATGGGGGACTTAGCCACCCAGCTAGGAAATCTACACAGCAGGTTGTAAGCAATCCAGAAGATTCCTAGAGTACGTTGAGGATAACTTGCTGGTCCAGGTATTAGAAAAACCAACCAGAGAAGAGTTACTTGACCTGGTGCTCACCAATGAGGAAGAGTTCATTAAAGAGGTCAAGATTGGAGGAGTCTGGGCTGCAGTGACCATGCCCTGGATGAGTTTTTGATTTTGAGGAATACTGGCCTGGAAACGAGCAAAGTCAGGACCCTGAAATTCCAAAGAGAGAATTTCAAGTTATATAAAGAGGTAGTAGTAGCTGAGATCCCCTGGAACACTGTCCTTAGGTACAAAGGAGCTGAGCAGAGCTGGCAACTCTTTAAGGATGTTTTCCTTAGAGCACAAGAACTCTCCATACCCCTGCGTAAAAAAGTGGGAAGAGAGGGCACACAGCTGGGATGGCTGAGCAAGGACCTGCTGGTCAATCTGAGTCTCAAGAAGGAAAAGCACAAACAGTGGAAACAGGGACACATGGCCTGGGAAGAGTACAGGGATGCAGTCTGGATGTTCAGGGATGGGATCAGGAAAGCCAAGACACAGATGGAACTGAGCTTGGTAACAAGAATAACAGGAAGAGATTCTTTAGGTGCATTGCTCAGAAAGGAAAGGCCAAGGAGAGCATACCCCCTGTGATGGATGAGAAGGGTGAATTTGTAACAACCGACAGGAAGAAGGCTGAGGTATTTAACAACTTCTTTGTCTCAGTCTTCACTGCCAGTCAGGCATCCCAAGTCTTTCATTTCCTTGAACCTATAGATGGAGGCTGGGGGAGCAAAGTCCCTACCACTGTAATTGATGAGCATGTTGGAGACCACCTGATGAAACTTAACAAGTCTATGAGGCCTGGTGACATGCATCCAGGGTCCTGAAGTAATTGGCTGATAGAGTTGCCAAGACTCTTTCCATCACATTTGAAAAGACCTAGCAGTCAGGAGAAGTTCCTGGTGACTGGAAAAAGGGAAACATCACTCCTATTTGTAAAAAGAGTTGAAAGGAGGACTCAGGGAACTACCGACCAGTGAGTGTCACCTTTTGTGCCTGGAAAGATCATGGAAAAGATCCTCCTGGAAGAAATATCAAGGCACATGCAAGACAAAGAGGTGATACGAGACAGTCAGCATGGCTTCACCAAGGACAAATCATGCCTGACCAATCTGGTGGCTTTCTATAATGAAGTGACTGCATCAGATGACAAGGGAAGACCAACCAATGTCTTTCTTCGATGTTTTTTATTTTCTCTTTTAGTTTCTTCCACCACTCTGAATAGGAAGGATATTTCAATGGTCTTTTGCTGAATTCTTGTAAAAACTGCTTAGTCGCGGCATTTATGTCACCTAATAGAATTGCAGCTAGTCTCACATTGTTCCCCAGCTCTTCTGCACAAATATAAATCTGAATAACCTTTACATCTTGATGGAACAATTTACCCTTGGCTTTGTCTTTAGTCATATCAAGAATAAGAGAGTCATTATGGGGAGTCAACATGGTTTCACCAAGGGAAGTCACACTTGACCAACCTGATAGCATTTTATGAAGACATAACCAGGTGAATAGATGATGGAAAGGCAGTGGGTGTGGTGTATCTTGATTTCAGTAAAGCCTTTGACACCGTCTCCCACAGCATCCTCACAGCTGAACTGAGGAAATGTGGTCTGGACAATCGGGTAGTGAGGTGGACTGTGAACTGGATGAAGGGAAGAAGCCAGAGAGTTGTGGTTAATGGGACGGAGTCAAGCTGGAGTCCTGTATGTAGTGGAGTCCCTCAAGGATCAGTACTGGGACCAGTGTTGCTCAATATATTCATCAATGACTTGGATGAGGGAATGGAGTGTGCCATCAGCAAGTTTGCAGATGACACTAAACTGGGAGGAGTGGCTGACACGCTGGAAGGCTGTGCTGCCATCCAGTGGGACCTCGACAGGTTGGAGAATTGGGCAGGGAGAAATGTAATGAAATATAATGAGGGCAAGTGTAGAGTCCTGCATCTGGGCAAGAACAACCCCAGATACCAGTATAGGTTGGGGACTGCCCTGCTGGAGAGACCCACCTGGGGGTCCTGGTGGACAGTGGGAAGACCATGAGCCAGCAATGTGCCCTTGTGGCCAAGAAGGCCAATGGCATCCTGGGGTGTATTAGCAGGGGTGTGGTTAGTAGGTTGAGAGAGGTTCTCCTCCCCTTCTACTCTGCCCTGGTGAGACCACATCTAGAATATTGCATACAGTGCTGGGCCCCTCAGTTCAAGAAGGACGGGGAACTGCTTGAGAGAGTCCTGCGCAGAGCCACGAGGATGATTAAGGGAGTCGAGCATCTCCCTCATAAGGAAAGGTTGAGGGAGCTGGGTCTCTGTAGCTAGGAGAAGAGGAGACAGAGGGGTGACCTTATTAATGTTTATAAATATGTAAAGGGTGAGTGTCAAGAGGATGGAACCAGGCTCTTCTCAGTGACATCCAATGATAGGACAAGGGGCAATGGGTGCAAGCAGGAACATTGGAGGTTCTGAGTAAATATGAGACAAAACTCTTTACGGTGAAGTTGACAGAACACTGGCTGCTCAGGGGGGTTGTGGAGTCTCCTTCTCTGGAGACATTCAAAACCCACCTGGACATGTTCCTCTGCGACGTGATCTAGGTGTTCCTGCTCCAGCAGGGGGATTGTATTAGATGATCTTTTAAGGTCCCTTCCAATCCCTAACATTCTGTGATTCTGTGATTCTGTGAAACCTTGGTGGAAGACCAAAATGCAAAATCCAGTTCAACCTTGCATCAAACAAGATCAGCATGCTGTGATGCTGTGGATCTCGCTGCAGCTACACAAGTTGGATGGTTATCAGGAACTACTTCTTTTGCCATTGATGTAGGCAAAAAAAAGACAGTCCACAGAGGTCCACCAACTTTCTGATGTTTTTTCCATCATTTGTATAAGCTGCACCTTTGCCAATGATTAACAGAAACTGCTTAGTATGAGAAATGATAGATGCTGCCTTGGATACAGCAGAGTGTTCAGCCATGCTGATGGGAGGTGGTGGGCAGTATTCTACATAGTTGACAGAGCTCTTGTTCACCTCAAGATTCACAAAATCCCCAGGTATGTCAATATAGTAGGAACCTGGAAAAACATACATGCTGGTTCTTACAGCCTTTTCAATAACAGCAGGAATAATTTTTAGGTTGCTTGGGCAGACAGAGAGTTTGTTGTACAGCCTACCAGCTTCAACCTGTGGAAATTCTTGAAAAGCTCCCATGGTTTCCTTATTTCTGTCAAAAGATCCTCTAATAACAATCAAAGGCCAACAGTTCATCCCATCAAGTGCATGTAAAAAACCTGAACCAGACACTACCAGACATATTACTGGCCTGCCAGTCAAATATCCAACAGCAGATGCAGCATTACAGGCAGCTTGTTCATTTCTCATTCCTATGGATTTAATTCAAACTGCTTGGGCTGCAACTGTGATTTCAGTGATTGGAATACGAACAATGCCAAACATGTATTCAATATTGTGAGCTCTGAGGACCTTGGCCACTAGTGGGGCCCCATTCAATGCCTCCCCTGCCGCCATGACAGGGCCTCCACGCAGTCATTTACCTGGACTTCTGTAAGACTTTTGACATGATCCCACATGATATCCTAACATCAAAACTGGAAAGGTTTGGATTTGAAGGGTGGACCATACGGTGGATAAGGAATTGGCTTGATGGCCACACCCAGAGAGTGGTGGTCAATTGTTTTATGTCCAGGTGGAAGCTGGTGATGAGTGGTGTCCTTCAAGGGTCTATCTTGGGACTGGTGCTTTTAAATAGTTTCAACAATGACACAGACAGTGGGATTGAGTGCACCCTCTCAGCAAGTTTTCATACGACACCAAGCTGAGTGGTGCAGATGATACAATAGGGGGAAGGATGCCATACAAAGGGACCTGGAAATGCTTGAGAATTGGGCCCACGTGAACCTAATGAGGTTCAACAAGTCAACATGCAAGGTGCTGCACCTGGGCCAGGGCAATCCCAGACATGAGTACAGACTTGGAGAAGAACCCATTGAGAGCAGCCCTGAAGAGAGACTTGGGGGGGGGGGGGGGGGGGTGGGGGGATGAAAGGCTCAATATGAGCCAGCTATGTGGGCTTGCAGTCTAGAAGGTCAACTTCATCCTGGGCTGCAGGAGTGGCCAGAAGGATGAGGGAGGTGATTGTTGCCTTTTACTCTGTCCTTGTGAGCCCCATTTCGAGTACCATGTCCTGGTCTGGAGCCCTCAGCCCAAGAAGGATTTTCATCTGTTAGAATGGGTCCAGAGGAGGGCCACAAAGTTGACTCAGAGGGCTGGAGCACCTCTTGTATGAAGACAGGATGAGAGAGCTTGGGATGTTCTGCCTGAAGAAGAGAAGGATCTGGGGAGACATCACTGTGGCCTTTCAGTACTTGAAGGGGGCTTATAAAGAGGATGGAGAGGGACTCTATACTTGGGTAGATAATGATAGGACAAGGGAGAATGGTTTTAAACTAAAAGATTTAGATTTTACATTGGGAAGAAATTCTTCACTGTGAGGGTAGTGAGATGCTGGAACAGGTTGCCAAGGGAAGTTGTGGATGCCCCATCCCTGGAGGTGTTCAAGGCCAGCTTAGATGAGACCCTGAGCAACCTGATCTAGTGGATGGTGTCCTTGCCTATGGAACTAGATGATCTTTAAGGTCCCTTCCAACCCAAGACATGCTATGATTCTATGTTTCTGACTCCCTGCTACTGAAAAAATAGAGGAAAATATTGCTCATTCCCCTGATCTTTTAACCAATTGCACCAAGGCACTGAATTATCCTTTGATTACCTTTGGACTTATCTTTGCTATTTCATCACTGTCAACATGAAAAATCAACGGATAATAACCAGAGTGCTGTATCAGGATATAAAGTTTTCTAGTATTGTCTTTTAGCCAGGCCTCTGTGAGGCAGCAGACTTTGTTACGGGTTGGGACAAGCTGGTTTATTGTGCCCTCTGTTCCCCTCAGAAGAGAGTCACCTATGACAGCAACCCTTCTTTTTTTCTTGGTGGAGGTGGTCACAATACTTGGGATAGGCTGACTTGCCCTAGGCAACCCCTCCAACCTGGATGGACCTTCATCCACATTATTGTTTGTCCATCAAGTTTTATTAAAATGTATTAAGTTAAATAGTACAAATTAAATTCACTGAATATACTGATTTTCATGGATGTTAATATACTTTTTAAATTTGTATTTTCATTTTGTTAAGAAATGCTGCAAAATTTGTCTAAAATCATGCCTTTCTACATGACTTCAATACTGGGGAATGCTCATGATAATGCAATTTTCTGCATCCATTAAGATGCTGCAGTAACTTTCAGTTTTCAAGCCCATAAGGTATAAATTACACTGTTCTCTGACATTAGAGGACTGATAGCAGACAGAATGAGATACAAAATGCCAGATCTCTTTATCCAGTTCAGGCTAGTTTGAAGTGCAAAAAGCTTGGGATACTGATTTCAGTATTGCTTGTAAGTCTTGATAGCTGATGTTAGTAATACAGAAAATGTATCTGGAATTTCCAGAGTAATAAACACAAAGTATCTATCAGTTAGCTTTTTGTTTTTTTTTGTAAAATACTCCTTTTCAGATACATTAGGAAGCCTCATTTTGCCAAGAACCCGGAAAATAAAACTGAATGGTGACAGTGATTCTGTTGCACAAAACTCAATGTGTCTTAAAATTAAAGCTTTATACAGATGTTTCATATTCCCATCCTGTAGAAGCATCCTAGAACCTCATGTACTGCCCACAGATGAGGCTCTTGCTTGAACAACTGATCTGGAAAATGTTTCTCTCAAACTGTTTTTGTATCATGAAACTTCATGAAAATGCCTGTGACAATATTTTTATCTTGGAAAGACATTACAGCAGCATCTTAGTATGATCAAACTAAGAAAGGTTCCTCACTAATTTCTTCTTATGGTCAGACCAGATGATCTGGAAGGTCTTTTCCAGATCCTATTTGTAGATAAGCACTTCCTCTACTTCTATTTAAACAGAATTATCTCATGATATTTTGTGACATACATTTTATACTGTTGTGACAGAAAAGGTAGATATTAAAAAAAAAAAAAAATAGCAACAACTAAACATAAAAAAACACAACCAAACAAAAAAACCAACCCACCAACCAAAAAAAAAAACACACACCATTATATCAAAGTTAATTTAGTCAGCTGGTGAAAATAGTATACAAATATGAGACATAACTTACTTAAAAATACTTCTTTTTCCTTTTATTTTTAATTCAATTTCATCTCTAAAATTTTAGGAGTCATACTCAATCCATTTCTTAAATGATCAAGTTTTACAGAGTCACAGAATCATCTAGGTTGGAAGAGACCTCCAAGATCACCGAGTCCAGCCTCTGACCTAACACTAACAAGTCCTCCACTAGACCATATCACTAAGCTCTACATCTAAACATCTTTTAAAGGCCTCCAGGGATGGTGACTCAACCACTTCCCTGGGCAGCCTATTCCAATGCCTAACAACCCTTTCAGTAAAGAAGTTCTTCCTAATATCCAAACTAAACCTCTGCTGGCACAACTTTAGCCCATTCCCCCTCATCCTTTCACCAGACACATGACAAGACAGAAATATACAACAATATAAAAACAATATAAAATTATATATCTAAGGAAGAAATGTACTGTAAAATACAGCATATTCTAAAGGTTTTCATTTTCAAGAATACTGCCTCTCTTTTGTTGATGCTTTTCAGTCTCAGACATGTCTCCTCTATCTCAGACATGTCTCCTCTATAGCACTTTCTATTCACAGTAGAGGAAAAAAGCTCTTGAATGTTAGTTTTACAGTTTCAAAATGAAAACAAAAGACTAGTGCCACAAAGATAAATATATTTACAAAACACTGCTTTATAGTTGAGCCTTTCTAGTCATGTAGTCTTTTTTTTTTGTGTGTGTGTTTTTATTTTATTTTTCCTTACTACATCTAGTAAAGTGATCTACATTACTACAAAGTAAAGTGCAGCTTTTGCAAAAGACGTCTTTACTCACAGTAATGCCAGTGGCAGTTATGACAGTTAGGCAAGAAAAACTATGGCATTAAAAACACAACCAACCAATAACAACAAATTTAAATATTTTCTTATGCACATAACATTGTAGGATTTGCAAAAATTGCTTTGTACACCATTAAACATTAGATATTTAACTGTGTAGGCTATGTTATAGGACTATTCCCTACGTGAACGATGAAACTTGAAAGGAAAATTGATAGTACTTAGACTAGGAGCTGATTCCATTAACTAGAATCTAATGCTTTAACCTGGTGCTTGTATACAGGGAGTATATAACCCCTGTATGAGGCAGCTTCCATTTTGCTTCTACAGAAAAGACCTGCAGTGAAAATATTTTCTGGAACTGTCAGAAAAGAAACAAGATCTGGCTGTAACAAATGACAAGTAATTAATGGGAATCTTTTTGCTAGACTACATGAGAACACCTAGTACAATGGTTAGTGAAAAGTAATAGAATAAAAGGTATTAGGACATTCGACTTCTGACTAGCTATGGAAGCTTGAAAAGGGATTGCACAGTACTATGTTGGAAAAGAAGTATATTGGCAAGACAAATTGGAGTATTAATATAGAATATGTTCAAAAGCAGGAATTGTGTTGGGGATGAAACAGGACAACAGTAACTGGAGCTGCGAGAGAAAACAAGTTTCTAAGCATCTATGGTGTAATATAAGCTCTTTGTCTTATATCCAAGGAGACCCAACTATACATCTGCAGAGGTTTCAGTGGTTGATTATACATAGGTGGGGCAGATGGAGATATAAACTGTTATACCCTTCACCCTGTTCTGCAGTCCTTCACCAACTTGCTAATGTTAGATAAGATAACAGGTCCTATATAGCAGCAACTGGAACTTCTGAATTTGCTCGTGATTTGTATTAGACAAATAGCTGTTTCCACCATCAGCTTCTCATCCCACCTGCTATAATTTCCAATGCAACCAGCCAACACAGCTGGTTGGGCCAAAGTGGGAAAATTATAATTAATTGGCCCTTAGAGGCTTAACCATGATGTGCGAAGTAAATATGCAATGACATACAAATATGCAGCTTAAATTGATGGATATGTTTTTAATATCTGACAAAATCTGGACCATATGATCACACCAAATAAACTATCTCTATGGTGTGAATAGTATTTCAACATGTTGGGAGTTGTCTGGGTACATTTTTTTTTTTTTGGAAACTAAAGAGTGTTTGATCTGCTGAAGTATGACAAAGTATAATATTCAGAGTTTTGTAAAGTATTTATCTTGAACAACAAGAGTTGCTGATAAAAATTAAGACCATATTCCAGGCAGAATTGGTTTCCAATGGATTCCGAAGGGAAATCAAAGGCCTGAATGCTTGCAGTGTCTGGCTTGTGTGGCTTGTGTAAGTGTGAGAAAAAAAAAAAAAAAAAAAAAAAAAAAATTGCAAATAAGCAAGGAAATCAGAGATATCTATTTCAACAGAAGTTATTCTGGAACTGAATAATCTGGAATGGTAGACCAGATCCTGTATCCTTCATTCTTATTTGTTGTTTTTGTCTAGTCTTCGGAGGAACTTGCATTAAACTTGTAGGTAATATTAATGGGAGTTTGAAGAAAACTTCTTTTGAGTAGAGAGTGAATAAGTTTAGGTGCCTAAGCATAGTGTATTTATTTACAATCATTGAAAAATTTCTAGGGATAACTGAGCTCTTCATTTAGGGTTGGCCAATATGCTGTCCTGGAAGAACTGTTGAGCATGAGGAATAATATCCCAGGACATCTCAGATAAGGATATTAATCTGCAGGGGGTGTTGTTTGTATTGGTGCAGTGGGAAAAAAATAATAGGAAGATGTAAAAGCAAAAGGGCTAAATATGAAACTATGAAAACGATCATTACCATTCAGGCAACAAACAGAAAGAAAATGAACAATAAGACCTGTTCTACAACATCCACTGATCTGACAAAATTCTTTGAAAGAGGTAAAGTAAGGAGAAATTCCTCAGGGAATCATTCTGACAATTTATGACATGTCCTTTTCAAACTCAGAGTAGGATGATGATACAAACAAGATATTGAAGGAAATGAGTAACATTTTAGAGTACACAGCAGTAACATAGTTCAGAACCAGGAAGTGGTTATTAGGTGGCTGATGATTTTCCAGAGTAAATAGGGCTAACAACCTGCAGCCTAGATGCACAGCATTATGATTGAAAGTGCTAACGAATGGACACCTATGCTTATAATTATTGCACCCTGTTTCTTATTGCTGGTGCCTTGTAAATTTAATGGAAGTTACTTTGCAGCATCATGTTCACATATTTTAAAATGTCATTACTTATTATTAGTTGTATTGATTATATGTAGCCACCTGCATTCAGATGTTTAGTTTCTACTGATGTTTTCTACTATTTATCCATTAGCAAGTGCAAGTGGGACTCCTCCCCTGCCTTCAGCAGCCTGAATTTTACTAGGTCAGAGCTCCAGGGTTTTGTGAGGAAACAGTCTGGGGGTTTTATAAGCTGAATAACTTCAAGCTGTTCAATAAAATATTTAAAATGTAAGTACTGTACCACTGGTGTTATTAGGACCTCAAACGTGCAGCATGGTGGCTATCCTATTTCTAATACAATTTGAAATTATAGGTGTTTCTACATAATATTGATTTATGAGACATAGCAATAAAATAACCTATGCAGATGGTTTCTAGAATGCACTTGAAGCACTTCAGAAGAATTTCCACAGTGACACCTTTGCATAGTGGAATAAACTCTAGAGACAAGTGTGCTACATTAGTATCAGTGTCAAGCTGACATTTCAGGGTCAGTGAGCAAATATCCCAAAGCCCAAGTGTTTATTTTAGAGAAATTTCATATATAATGACCTTGACTTTTTTTTTTTTTTTTTTTTTTTGTGATTTACTCCAGGAATATTTGATTAAAATGAATTCATCAAAGATTGACACAGTGCTTTTTCTTTTCTGCTTGTGCTTTTATTCTTTCTCATGTGTTGATGAAATAAAGACTTTGAATTATTAAAACACATACACCCAGACATACACACACACATATATATTCATGCATATATAGGATTTATTTCTGCAATCTTTAATTTGTGACTGCATGAAATATTAAGATATATATATATATATAATAAGGAAGATCTAAGTCACTATCAAGGCCGTTGATAATTTTTCACGTGGGCTTCACAAGGTAATTGTTCTGCTTACTCTTCAGGGTGAAAGCAGCTATACAAAGAAATTATTATAGAATTTTCCCTAGTAGAGTTGCCAAAAAATACATGTTTGGGCAGAGGAGATACAGGGAGTTATTCACTGAACCCTGCAGATACACAGATTATTAACTCTTTTGCCTTTATCTTTGCAAGGAAAGCTTTCCACTAGCTTACTGAAATCAGAACCCTGTTCTTCAGTGACTAGTTCATTGTTCTTCAGTGACTAGTTCGTTCATTGGAATGTATAAAAGAACTCATTGAAATAAAAGTTTTCAGTGCAAAATGTGGTAACTAAAATTTACTAGCAGCTGTTACTAAAAACAGATACATGCATAGGACATGCAACCATAGTAGCTGTGTACCCTACTTATTATTTAACAACATCCTTAAAAGATTTTTTTCCCTGATGACTGATGTAGAAGCTTAGTGAAAGGGCAGTAGGTAAGACTGGCAAATGATGACTATTAAATATTCACAGACATCTGGTTGTTACTTATTCCATTTATATCTTGTGATTAAGAAAGTGGACTTCCAACACACCTAGGATTCTTTGTGTTTCTAAAAATACTCTTGTTAATACTGATGTTGACTGGTATCACAGAAAACATACTGGTGACCATGAAAAGATGAAAGACCAATCTTGCTATATGATGAATATCCTCATTTCTTCATCGAACAGAGTGCATGGTATAAAACAGTAGCAGTTTAAGATATTACTTATTGCTTGCCCATGAGAGACATAGTCAGACCTGGTTATAAAGAACCTGTATATCATGGATGAAATCTCATTGAATAATAGACACAGATCCAGATCTATGCCCTCTGTTGCTTTTTCATCATAATATATGTTTTAAAGCTGCCCTGTGTAGTCTTTCCACACAGCTATCTGTATAGAAACTGTATAATCTGTAATCTGTATAGAACAGAAAGCAGGCTGGCTGGATTTTGCATCCATCTGGCATCCTCTATCTCCTCTGAAAGGCTACTGTAAACAAGACAAGTGGGAGAAGCCCCAGTGAAGCTGGAAGATATCCTGGAATCATTTGGCTAAATGACTTAATGGACTGATTCCATAAGAAATGTATGTAAGAGAGAATGCAGCCTCTGTGGTACACACAGCAGCCTTGGGTCCAGTACTGATGGAAGTATAGCGGTGTTATTGCAGTGTCAGCCAAGGATAGAAAACTGTTTGTAGATTTACAGAGAATTATGGTTTCTGTACTATGTTCTGTACTGTGCCATATACAGCGATTTTTTGTGCTGCATCATAAATTATCTTGCAGATTTAACCTTTAGGATGGAACATGGTGGTTTAAAAAATCAGTGGGTGCTCAGGATTTTGGCTGATCTGGGATTTCATTTTGATATCTATTTTTGTTAACTGCCTGTATGTTTCATGGGCAGTTCTGTTTTTTTTTTTTTTTTCCTAGACTCATGATGGATGGATTATTATTATTATTATTATTATTATTATTATTATTATTATGATCTAGAATATAATACATTTTAAGGATTCTGCTATCTATATTTTTTCTTAATGCTTCCAGTGAACATTTTGAAAAAGTGATTTTTCTAATTGCAACCTGCATTTTAACTTGTTACATGGTAGAAATTTGAGTTCTGCATCACTGATTAAGATTTAAGAATTTTAAAGAAGAGGTACACATATTATGCATACCTTCTCTTTTTCATTTCTATCTTACATATGTACATCCATAAAATCTCTCTAAGAATCTCTTGAAGACGCATATCAGTTCGCCTTAGCTGTCACTGATTAGTTCCAGCATTTCAGTCCAATATTGGATAAAGCTTTTCCAGTTTCAGTGCTGGTGAATTGGCTTGCATTCTTTTAAGCATTTGTAAGTAGTTACTTCGCAAAACCTCTCTTATTTATCCATCTTTTCAGATGGGAACTCACTTTTCTCAGAATTGATGACTTCTTATTTTTCAGCTAAAGTAAATACAGGTCTACATCTCTTTTCATTTGTGCAAGAAGCTGACACATTCTGTCACAACATAGCATGAGTAAATGGGAAAGTGACAGCTTCCTGGCAAAAAATTAAAGAGATAAACATCTTTTTTGTTGTTGTTGTTTTGTTTTGTTTTGTTTAAACAGATACTGAAAAAAATCAAATAGAATATTGCCAAGATGAAAGGCTGTGGAATATACGAATGTAGCAAATTGGCAAATGAATGAATAAGCAAGATCCTGATGTTTATTGCCATCCCTACTATTTTATCTGTATTTGTCCATTACTTAATATGAAAAATTTAAATAACGTACCAGCATTGTTGGTGTAGATATGTGAAATGTTATAACTAGCACTGCTTTTTATTATTATTTTTTAAAATAATAATAAAATTAAAATATTCTTCTAAGCAATCATGCATTTTAACATAGTTGCATTCTTACAGACAGAGAGCTCATAGATTCTTACCCCAATGGATTTAAAATAATTTAGTTATTAGATTGTTTTGGCTCAAAATTAACAAGATGAGGAAATATCAGAAGCTTTCAACTCAGTTCATAAAAAGTAAGGAGAAAAATAAATTAAAAGACTCATAAGAAACATTTGTTTACAGTAGGATGTAGTAGTTTAATGCAGGAGTGAGTTTGGATAAGACATATGGCAGCTGGTAAAAGGTCAGAGAAAGGACTGAAAATATATACAAATTCTATGAAAGGAAAGCAGGAAACATTTTGCAAGGAAAGAAAAACTGAAAATGAACTCTAACTTTCACAGGTAAGAGAAAACAGAAGAGACAGTGAAAAAGGCTGGGACTTGGAAAAAAGACTGTAAAATCAGAAGAGTGAAGGCAAAAGAGCTGGATAAAGGTGGAAAAACCATTGGACAGTATAGGTAAAGATACCAGAGATATGAAGTGTTGTGAGAAGACAGTGAGATAAAGGTAGTTGTTTATTTGTTTGTTTTCATTTTTACCCTACAAAAATGAGATTCGTAGGCTGGTAAAGAGAGAACATTTATAAGTATTGTTGTCCAGGACCCATGTGAATTTTCCTTATTTTTGAACACCAACACTAAGTACCTCTCAGGAAGGTATACATTCCATTGCTGTTTACCTATTAGCCAACACTTCAGGCTGTGACAGTGGTGTTATTAGCTCAGTTTTCAAGTGGGGAAAATGAGGTAAGGACTTATTTGTTTATTTATTTATTTATTTATTTACTGGGGGGATAGTGAGTGGGGAATATATGGTTCAATACATGTAGTTATAATGATAAAGCCAGAATAACTATCTTGTGTGGAAATTTCTGGCTCAGGCTGCTATCATACCTCGTGATGTTGAAGTATATCACATTTACACTTGCTGAGAGAAGAGTAGAGCTTGGATTTAAATGCAGTGTATCTTCAATTTCCATCATTTTTTCTCACTTAACACTAACAGACAACCCTTCTGCAAACATCTGCAGTGTCAGTAATTCCATTAACAAAGAAGCCACTGTATTATCAACATACTGTAGCTTCATTTTAATGTGTCATTTGCACTTCAAAGTTACATAACTTTTATTATGGTAAATCAATTAAAACTATTTCTCATGATAATATATCTTCTACAGAGTTTATCATCTCAGAGAATGCAATATTTCCCAATTTAACTTCCAAGACAAAAGTGATGTAATTTGAATGCCTTTTACTGAGCTTATTAAGGATAAAGATCACAGAAATTTCAAACCCTGAAAGATAACCGTTTCATCTACTTGATAAAATGGAAGTCAAAATTTTGTAGCTTACTTGAGGTAGTAGGAGACAGCATGCTAATTAGTAATATAACCTCATTTACTCATTTGGTATGTCTCTTGTTTTAAATGATAGTCTGTCTAGAATAGATATCCAGTTTGATGCAAAGGAAAAGGAAATCAAGTGAAGCTACTGTATATTCAATAAAACTCTACGTAGCGTTCACACGGTTATACTTTCTTTCTATGTTTATAAACTAATAATTACCTTGAACAAACATTTTCAAAGATCTTGCGGGGGGGTTCATATAGAAACATTCCCTTTCAGATTGGAGAGATGGGTCAGATCCTCAATTAACATAAACTGTCACAACTCCAGGGAAATCAGGAGAAAAATGTCAATGTACAGGATTTGAAAATCTGATAATGTCCATCTGTCAATAATAATAATAATAAAAACAACCAATGTACAATAACAACACCCTTGAAATCTAAATTCACTAATATGAAATGAAAAGGTCATCTATATCTTTACTGCATATATTTGAGTGTGACTGGTGGTTTCTTTAGCGGCAGAAGGCTTAATTATCAAATGTTTACTTTCAAGTATGGTTAGGGGCACCTGTCCCTAGGATTTTACTGTGGTTTGTGCTCCTGGCTATTCAAAGTGCTTTGAAAATGATTCCAGTCTGTAGTTCCTGCCTCTTTTTCATGTAGAAGTGTTGGGTTCACAGATTACAATGAGGGTGAAGCTAACAAGTAAGAAGTTAATCCTCCACTCTTAAAACTACATCATACAAGCATATGCAGAGAGGCAGTAAAATAGTCCCAACATCCATTCCAACCTCTACCCTCCTTTCTTTGCAACTGCACTATCATAGAATCACAGAATCACAGAATGTTAGGGATTGGAAGGGACCTTAAAAGATCATCTAATACAATCCCCCTGCTGGAGCAGGAACACCTAGATCACGTTGCAGAGGAACATGTCCAGGTGGGTTTTGAATGTCTCCAGAGAAGGAGACTCCACAACCCCCCTGGGCAGCCTGTTCCAGTGTTCTGTCAACTTCACCATAAAGAGTTTTGTCTCATATTTACTCAGAACCTCCAATGTTCCTGCTTGCACCCATTGCCCCTTGTCCTATCATTGGATGTCACTGAGAAGAGCCTGGTTCCATCCTCTTGACACTCACCCTTTACATATTTATAAACATTAATAAGGTCACCCCTCTGTCTCCTCTTCTCCAGGCTACAGAGAAGCCTTTCCTTGTTAGGGAGATGCTCGACTCCCTTAATCATCCTCGTGGCTCTGCGCAGGACTCTCTCTTCCCTGTCCTTCTTGAACTGAGGGGCCCAGCACTGTATGCAATATTCTAGATGTGGTCTCACCAGGGCAGAGTAGAAGGGGAGGAGAACCTCTCTCAACCTACTAACCACACCCCTGCTAATACACCCCAGGATGCTATTGGCATGTTAAATGTATAGAGTTCTCACATATATTTAAAATCATTGGCTTGGCCTCTTTTTGATTGTTGTTTCTGAGCATGTATTATAAGAAGGTGCTTCTCCTGTAGGTGAAGTTTATGCTTGTATTTCACATGGTGAGGATGCTTCCCTAGAATTAACACTTTGCACACTGGAAGACAAAGAGATAAAAGCACACTTTGTCTGGCTTGCTTTACAGTACTTATGTTTGTAACAAATTTAGTTCTGTGTCTTTGCATGCAATGCTTATAAATGCTTATAAAAGTACAGCAGTACTTTATCACTTCACCCTTTTGGTTGTAACACTTTTTGTGCGTTGCTGGAGGTTATTACCAAGTGACATAAAAATAATTGACAAAAGGCTTTGTGAAGCTGTATGGAGATATAACTACATAACAGGGCTACTGTCTATATGTATGTATGTGTGTATAAATATATATATACACATATAAGGAAATGTAGGCTGAAAAGCGGTCTTAATGGTGTGATTTATGGACTATATTACAGTGTCCCAAGGGACATGGTAGAAGCCACATTAAATAATGGAAAAACTCACATCTCCTGAGGACCAGAACATATGGGAACTAAGCACAGGAAAGCTGAACAGATTTTATCTAGGCAAGAATTAGCCAGTTTCTCCTGCCATTAAAATATTCCCAAAGGAGAAGAACAGATATACAGCATTTTCCCATCATTTGTATCTGTATGGCATAAGCAGTAAGGAGTATGTTCCAAAATAATTTCCCTTGATGATTGTTATTTGTCACTATGCAAAGTAACCAGTTTAACAGTAGGAATATTGTCCATAAATTAATCACTTCATATTTAGGACATTAATGGAAGCAAGGAATGAACCATTCTTTTGTATAATTAGCCTGGCAAACGCTCATTTAAGTATTATACGTTTAGGACTTGATTTTGCACAAGTAAGTGGGAGTTTTGCTATTAATTTCAATGGGAATAGTTAAAGAGACAGTTTCTCAGGAAATTTTGAGTTCTTTTTGAAATCAGTAGTATTTGACTTTACTCGGTATGGAAAAGAAAATGCTCAGTATCTCATAAAGGAAACTCATTTGTTCTAGACCTGCTCACTGTTGAAATCTTTAACATTTTTAACAAGATTTTTAAACCATGAAGGACCTAAATATCCCTTGTTTTGTACTTTATTTAGTCCTCTGTGCTTTTCAGAATAAAATATCCCTCTATAACTGCTTTAGTGTTTACCATGCAATTGGTCTTCACTCCGATAAAAGGGCAGGCTCATCACCATTCCATACTTTAGCTGATGGAGAAGTAAAGACCCACTTATGCAAGGTTACTTATATGAATTCTTTGTTCTTATGCTAGAATTATGCATCAAGACATTTGGACTATAATGCAAAAAGCTGCTTATTATGTCACCACCTGAACATGTTATTAAAATGTTACTGGAGTGCTGCACTTTGATGGTTTCATGCAGTCAGAATCCAACAAACAGCATTTTAGAATCCCATCTTTGCATTACTATTTTTAAGGGTATTGATTTTTTTTTTTTTTTTTCTAAGTGCCTTTCTGAACTGTTTCTTGGGCTCAATGAGGTTTCTTTATTTCCTAAATACAGAAAGCTTACTGAAGATAATACTGTTTTGGAATATTTTTTGTATAGTTTTGTTTTGACATTTATGTAAATAAAGCCCTGTTTACTCAGTTTCAATATATAGTAGTCTTAGAGAAAGCTCATAGTAAATATGAAAATAAAACATTCCTTTTTGTAAACACATCTGCAAGCCTGACTGCATCTCACTAAGCTTTTTATAGGTTCATTATGCTTCTTGGCTCACATTGAAGTCACCTCAAATTTTTATATTTTTTTCCAACCATCATATGAATAAACGTTAGCTTCTGTTTAGAGGAGTGACTGGAAAATATCCAGTATCTTCTTATAATCTACAGATTCAGGAAAACATCATGGCTATTACTAGTAGTATGCATTTCTTTCCA
Source organism: Stictonetta naevosa (assembly GCA_011074415.1). Taxonomy (NCBI): domain Eukaryota; kingdom Metazoa; phylum Chordata; class Aves; order Anseriformes; family Anatidae; genus Stictonetta; species Stictonetta naevosa. Next base: position 159,564,934 of record CM021697.1, read on the forward strand.
CTTGTATGTCACATACTAAACTGTGGGAGTGGTCAAAAGAGGTGCCACTTACTAGAACTGCATGGGCTATTTTATGCAGAGACCTGAAGCTGAAAAGAATTGCCTTTCATTTGTGTAATTGTGAAACATTTGCAGCAAAGTTAGCTGACATGCATAAGCATATAACCAATGATAATGAGGGGTTTCTAAACATTCTGTTGTTATAGTTTGACCAAGAGCCCTGGTAGCAATTATCTTCCTATTTAATTTTTGTTTGTTTGTTTGTTTTCCCTCCCTTTACAGCTCAGATTCTTTTGGAAATCCTCATTATAAGTTGGCTAAGAAGTAGCTTAAAAGTACTTCAGACCTACCTCAGCTCTGAATTCCCCTGCCTGTGGTGATGTGGTTGCACTCTCTTGCAGGCCACTGGACCAGCTTCCCATCTGGTGCTCTTGCCATTAAGATTCTTACCACTCGACAGCATATTCCTACAGCCTACTCAAAGAGTATAAGATTAGGTCTTAGTTAAGAGCTATTTCAGTATTCCCAGGAAACTCACCATTATCAACTATATATAACCCTGTAAACTGTAGAAGTCAAAGTTATATATATATGCAATCATAGCTTCAGCATGCACAGTATTTATATTATATAGACTATGTTAAGGCATTTTGAGAGTGCATTAGCATTCTGAGAGATATGTACTATATAGTGAGGGATAACAGGTTTAAATAACATACTTCTCTTTCATCAAGGTGTATTGGGTTTATGTGGAAAACTTTTTGTATTGTGGGGGGGGGGGGGGGCCCCACCCACCAGGGTGGCCTTTGTGGGAACTGGTCCATCTAGAAACTGGTCCATGTCAGGTAAGAGCCAGCTTCAGCGAGCTTCAATACGGACCCACTGCTGGCCTAAGCTGAGCCAATGCTGGTTGTACTTCCGTGACAGCAGATTTCAGAAAGGTTAAAAAATGCTCTGTAATAGCAGCTGGGAGAGAGGAGTGAGGAAAATGTAGAAAGAAACAGCCCTGCAGACACCCGGGTTAGTGAAGGAGGGGGAAGAGGTTCTCCACGCATCAGAACAGAAATTCCCTGGCAGACAATGGAGAGGATCATGGTGGAGCCAGCTGTCCCCTGCAGCCCAAGGAGGACAATGTTGGTGCATATATGCATGCTCCAGCCTGTGGATGAACCCACAGTGGAGCAAGTGGATATGAACTGAAGGAGGCTGTGGCCCATGGAGAGACCCCACAGGAGCAAGCCCTGGGCCAGAGCTGCAGCCTGTGGAGATGACCACATGATGGAGCCGGAGGTTTGGCAGGGCCTGTTGCCCATGAAGGACTCATGTTGGTGCAGGCTGTTCCAGAAAGACGGCGTCCCATGGTATGCACCCATGTTAGAACAGTTCTTGAAGAACTGCAGTCTGTGTGAAGTCAGTGTAGGATCAGTTTTGGAAAGACTGCGTGGGATAGATCCCATGCTGGAACAGGGGAAGAGAGTGACCATGAAGGAGTAGCAGAAACAAAGGATTATGGGCTGACTGCAGCCCCAATTCCCCATTCCCCTATGTCACTCAGCAGATGGAGGTAGAAAAATGTGGTTGAGATGAAGGTGGTTTTAGTTTGCGTTTAGTTCTCACCTCTCTAGTTTGTTAGTAGTTGGCAATAAAGTACATTAATCTCCCTATGCTCAGTTTTTTCTGTACCTGTGAGAGTAATTGGTGAGTGATATCCCTGTCCTTATATCAAACCACAAGTTTTTTTTTTTTTTTATTTAAATTTTATTTTCTCTCCCTGTCCTTCTGAGGAGGGGGAGTGTGACAGCAGTGTGGTGATTCTTAGCTACCTATCTGTGTAAAACTATCACACAGGGTGCTATATTTTTTTTGCAAACCCATTGACTTCAGTATAAACAAGCTCACCATTTTTAACAGTGGCAATACTTGTAGTTCACAAGATTCTTTCATGCATAACAAATGATTAACTACTTATCAACATGAACAAAATGTTACTTGTGTTAATTAAATGTTGTTATTGATAGTTCTTATAAGTTTTTATCTGCAACCAGCAATTTCTGGAGTACAGTGTTATAAGAATTGTATTTTCCAAAACTAATGTTTAAATTCAGTTACTTGGTCAGCTGCATTGGAAAATTTTAATTCATCAGTGTGAATAGTGTTGTAAAATGTCAATATGGTTAAGATCAATCATGTCCTTCCTATTGCATGGCTGGATGTAGAATTGTCTAAATCCTTGAAAAAAGATTTACAAATAATTTACTTACTCTTGGCACTGCTCATAAATCTTCAGGTAATAATTATTTATTAAATGTTTACTTGACGTGAAAATTAGACTTCAACAATTCAAAGCAGATTCAAAGATGCTTGGATCTGTAAGGGTTTTCTTTAAATTTAAACTTTAAACTAGTCTCTCGAGATCCATCTTGTTTCTGCAAGCCCTAGGGAATAGCAGGAAATTCATGCATATTTAATATTAGTCAAATCAACCTATGCAGTAACCATGCTAAAAGAGCAATTATGCACACTATTTATGTAAATATGGAATAAAAATTACGTGTTTTTATTTAGAACATTGGTAAGACTTTTAAATTATTTAATTTAAGAAGACATGCTTTGTAGAGATTTTGAGCCATTCATTTACAATATATATCATAGCAAAATACTGTAATTTATTTGTATTTTCATATTCATCTTTGCTATAACTAGGTTAAGACTAGTATAAACTTCAGAGAAGAGCACTGTTTTGTATTACATGGAAAATACATGCAAATGTTTATTTGTGCCGGAGATAATTAATTAAATACTTTATTTAAACTTTTCTAAACTTATAAGATGTGGCAGAGTTAATTAACTCTACATTTTTGTAATTATAGTAGTATTTTTCATCTGTATAATAGCTTTCAAAATCTGCAAATATGTTTTATGTTTTCCTGATGTGATCTAATTATGGAAAATGCTGCATACTTTAATCAGCCTGGAAACCGGTCTCCAGTTAACTTTGTCTCCTAGGATAGAAATGCTTCTAGAGGAACAGTAGAAGGTCTTCAGAGAAACCATGACTTCACCCTTTCAGAAACTACAGACTTAATTTATATCAAAGATCATCTTTGATTAATCATGTTTCTTGTGAAGTCTGTTATTAGAGGAATAAAATCTTCCATTTAGAGTTATTTGCACTGAAACACGGGGTGAAGGGACAATGCTGAGAACTGGGTTTCCAAGACATTTTGAATCTTTGGTATTCCTAGATGTAATGCTAAGAAGGGTCAGGGCTTTCATAATAATTTACAGCCACCCTATCATCTGTTTTCCAGCAAAAACAAAGGAACTGACATGGCAATAAACAGGACATCTATGTCAGAATATGTTTTTTTGATAATCAGTTGATTTGACCAGCCCATGGGAGGGACCACATGCTAGAGAAGAGGAAGAGAGTTACAGTGAAGCATGAAGGAACAGCAAGGACAAAGCTTTACAGACTGACTGCAATCCCCATTCCCCATTCCCCTGCACTGTTTGGGGGAAAGAGGTAGAAAAATATCCATGAGACTAAGGTGCTTTTAGTTTCTCCCTGCTCTAGTTTGTTAGTAGTGAGCAATAAATTATATTAGTCTTCCTTATGACGAGTGTGATTGGTCCATGATAGCAATTGTTGAGTGATCTCCCTGTCCTTACCTCAGCCCATGAACCTTTTTTCATCATATTTTCTACTCCCATTCTTTTGAGGAGTGGGAATGTGAGAGAGGTGTGGTGGAGGTTAGCTGTCTGTCAGTGTGAAACCACTACATAATCTTCCTCCCCACAAACAGGACATACTTTTAATGTATATATGTATTTATTTATATTTAATATTTTACTTTGAATAGGGCCCAGAGACTGTGTATAAATACCTGAAGGGTATTTATACATGCCCAGTGACAGGACAACAGCCAATGTTCACAAAATGAAAAATGAAAGATTCCATCTAAACATCAGGAAGCATTTCTTTACTGTGCAGGTTATGGAGCACTGAAACAGGTTGTTCAGAGAGGTTGTGGAGTCCAACTCCCTAGAGATATTCAAAAGCAAACTGGGCATTGTCTGGGGCAAGCTGCTGCATGTGGCCCTGCTTGAACAGTGGAGCAGGTTGGACCAAATATTACCTCCAGAGGTCCTTTCCAACCTCAACCATTCTGTGATTCTGTGATTCAGTATCTTTCTGGGCAATATGTCCAACATACAGCTAGACAAATACATAATACAATTAATACAATAGCTGAATAATTGGCTGATGGATTGGACTCATAGGCTTATAATTTATCGGATTACATCAGGATGGTGTCCAGTCACTAGTGGGGCTCCACAGGCCTCCATTTTAAGGCCACTATTCTTTAACATTTTCATAAATGACTTGGATGCAGGACTTGAATATGTACTAAGTAAGTCTGCAGATGACTGGACAAGATTTAATGCAGGGTGCTGCACCTGGGCCAGGGCAATCCCGGACATGAGTACAGACTCAGAGAAGAGCGCGGTGAGAGCAGCCCTACAGAGAAGGACTTGGGACTTCTGGTGCGTAAAAAGCTCAACATGAGTCAGCAGTGCATGCTTGCAGCCCAGAAGGGTAACTGCATCCTGGGCTGCATCAACAGAGGAGTGTTCAGCAGGTCAAGGGAGGTGATTGTCCTCCTCTACTCTGCCCTGGTGAGGTCCACTTGGAGTACTGTGTCCAGATCTGGAGCCCCCAGCACATGGAGTTGTTAGAACAGGTCCAGAGGAGGAATACAAAGATGATCAAGGGGCTGTAGCACCTCTCTGATGAAGACCGGCTGAGAGAGCTGGGACTGTTCAGCCTAGAGAAGGCTCCGGAGTGACCTCATTGCAACCTTTCAGTACTTGAAGGGGGCTTATAAAAAAGATGGAGAGCAACTCTTTGTTCAATCAGATATTGACAAGATGAGGGGGAATGGTTTAAAACTAAAAGAGGGGAGATTTAGATTAGAGGTTAAGAGGAAATTCTTCACTCAGAGGGTGGTGAGGCACTAGAACAGGTTGCCAAGAGAGGTCATGGATGCCCCACCCTTAGAAACGTTGAACACCAGGTTAGATGAGGCCCTAAGCAACCTCATCTAGTAGGTAGTATTCTTGCCTATGGCAGGGTGGTTGGAACTAGATGATCTCTAAGGTCCCTTCCAACCCTAAGCCATTCTATGATTGTATGATAAGGCATTAAACCATGAGAAGCCAGTGATTCCCTCGGGGGTAGAGAGGCCTTTCAGAGAGATTTGGTTTTAAACTAAAAGAGTGCAGATTTAGACTAGAGGTCAGGAGGAAAATCTTCACTCAGAGGGTGGTGAGACACTGGAACAGGTTTCCCAGAGTTGTTGTGGATGCCCTATCTCTGGAAGTGTTCAAGACCAGGTTGGATGAGGCCCTACGCAACCTGATCTAGTGGGTGGTGTTCCTACCCATGGTAGGGGGGTTGGAACTAGATGATCTTTTAGGGTCTAGAGGACAAGACATATGAGGAACAGCTGAAGTCACTTGGTTCATTTGGCCTAGGGGAAAGGAGACCTCATGGTAGCATACAGCTTCCTCACAAGGGGGAGCAGAAGGGCAGGTGCTAAACTTGTCTGTCTGGTGACCAGTGATAAGACCCAAGGGTACAGCATGAAGCTCCAACAGGGGAGGTTCAGACTGAATATTAGGAAAAGATTCTTAACTGAGAGGGTGGTCGGGCACTGGAACAGGTTCTTCAGAGAAGTGGTCATGGTACCAGGCCTGTTGGAGTTCAAGAAGCATTTGGACAACACTTTCAGACATATGGTTTGATTTTTGGGTGGTCCTATGAGTAGCTGGGAGTTGGAATATATAATCCTTGTCAATCACTTAGAAATCACTGTCAAGAGCAAAACAGACTTGACTGGGAAAAAATAAAAAATAAAAATAAAAATAAATGCCAATTCGTTAAAAATGGAGTTGGATAGTAAAAAGCAAAGACAAAAATTAAAAATATCTTGCCCTCCACCTCCTCTTTTCCAAACTGAACTTCATTCCTGGCTCCTCCACCTCCTCTTCTCCATCCTAAGAAACACAGGGGTGGTGAGGGATAGTGGACTGTAGTAATTTCAAAATATTTCCTCCCTGCTGCTCCGTCTTCCTCATGCTTTCCCCCAGCTTGGACTCTTCCATGGGCAACGTACTCCACTGTGGTCTTCTCCAGAGGCTGTAGGTGAATCTGTGCTCTATCTCCTGTAGTACTTCTCACCTCTACTTCTCTGACCTTGATGTTCACACAGCTGTGCCTCACACTTTCTTTATCTCATTCCTTTTTCTGTTGTGCAGCATTTTGTTCTTTCTTAGATATGTTTTCAGAGAGATGCCACTAGTGCGGCTGCTAGGCTCAGATGTGCTCTGTGGTGGGTCTGTTGAAGACAGTTGAAATCAGTTGTATCTTGGGTGGGGCTGCCCCTGGCCTCTCCCCACAGAAGTCACCCTTGCAGCCCCCTGCTACCAAGCACCTACATGCAAAACAATACACATATATAAAAATATATCCAATATATAGAACGTTCCAGAATTTTTCCATTTGTAAACCAATACCAGGCTCCACAACAGGGTATCAGTAGAAACAAAACACAACCAACAAAGCCGATCTCCTTCGGTCATACTTATAGTGCTAATACTGGTTCAGTCAGTGCTGAAAGACCAGTGTCCAAAGTAATTAAAAACTAATGATCCAGATAACTGCATCATCTTGCTTTTACACTAGATATCTATATTGTATCCTGAATGACTAGACCACAAGCATATAATATTCAATTGTTATTGGCAGATTGAGTTCCTTTCCTTCAAGTGAAAGAAACCTCATATTGAAGGTTTCAGGTTCAATCTCTACAAGTGATCTCTGGTTAGGTATATTACATGTGAGAGTAATAGAAAGGAGGTGATAAAAACAATTTTATTAAAAAATGCTTTTGCATTTTTATGTTATGTGAATACAGTTGTGTTTTTTTTTTCTAAATGTATATACATGTTCATTGTATTGTAACAGAAAAAGAAGCTAATTCTGCAAACAATAGGTCTATTGAATCATAAATGTTATGCTGATGAGCAGAATTTGTGACATCAGACTTTTAATCATGTGTCTTGTATCAGTACGGCTATATGTTTAAATTACGTTGTTTATTAGCTTTATTAGTCTGTCTATGAAAATACACAGTATTTTTTTTTTTTTTTTGCTTTAAAGACAAACTGCAAAAAGGTTAGCAGCCTTCACTGCATATGTAAGTTATCAGAAGACAGTTTCAAAAGTTCTTTTTAACTTTTGAAACCATATATGTTTATATATTAAGCTTTTGTAGTGGAAATAAAAAGGAAAATTAGAACTCAGCTGAAGGTTAGCAATGGCACAAGACCTGCAGATTTTCCAAAAAGTTCTAAATGATGATTGAATCAATTTAAAGATCTAAAAGTTTCTGCTGAGCTATGGTTTAAAAGACTAGAACACAGCAGAAATGGCACTAACAGATTTATCGCAGGATGGTCATTAAAACTATGTGTAATTGATAGCCAATACCCTCTGCCACGTGACTACTGAAACTTTCTGAAGTGTTTAGTTTTGTGTTGATTATCAAGTTGCTTTATATGAGCATTTATCATTGGAGAGAATATCTAGCTCTCTTTATTTTCAGTAAAATAGACTCCAGTATAGTAGTGTGGGGCAACAATTCACTTTTAATTTGCCAAATGGTCAAATGTTTCTATAACCAGTGTTAGTCTTGCGAATGACCTTATCTGTGTTTTACACACACAAAAAATGAAGTATTAGATTTTGGAATACAATATAGAATAGAAGTGTGGGTTTTATTTGTTTGCTTATTTGTTTTTGTTTGAGCAAGTTTGGTTTAGACTGATAATTGTCAATATATAGATACCTAAAGTCAGACTGAATTTCTTCTAGCCATGTGCTTTGTATGCATGAAATGAAATGAGAGAGCCATAAATTACCTAGTGCAAGAACATGTGCCAGCAAGTTTGAGCGTTTTCAAGTTTGAGCGTTTTCATATTCTGAAAAATAATTAGAAAAAAATGTCTTTAAAGTAATAATTAATTACAAATAAAAGGATGCAAAACTTTGATTTTAAGTTAAGATTTGAGTTTATCCCTATCTCAACATGAAAAAAAAAAAAAAAAAAAAAAAAGATAGGGTAATTTCAGGTGCTTCATGAAGTTTCAGAAACCCAGCTGCTGAAATATCAAAGTAACTGCTGCAATATCAAAGCAAATGGAACTGATAAAATATTCTTGGAAAATTTATCCATGAACACACAGTTAATCATTGATATTATGTTTTAGTATAGGGAAGCAGTGATAATTTGCCTGGTAAATTACACTACATTATAGAGTGCACAGTAAATACACATTCATAAGAAATAATTATATATTTTAAAAGAGATAAAACAAAACTTCTATTTGTAAATGGAAATTCCTATAACATATGTATGATTTGAAGAGCTATTTATCAAGTTCACATATGTCTTTTAAATTAATTTTCACAGATATTAGTGGCATTATATAGATATATTTGGCTTAATATGTGGGGTTTTAAGAATAACCTTCAGTGGAAACTTTGACTGATGGCAATTTCCACACTCAGAATTAACCTTTTTTTTTTTTTTTAAATATATATATATATATATATATATATATATATATATCACCAAAGTGTGTTTTGTACTTTCTGTAGTTCTATCTACATATTTATCTATATGCTACTGGGTGAACACTAAGGAACAATTTACAAGATCTGTCTATCTGTTTAAAGCTGTGTTCAGGCTTATAACATCTCAGTGCCTGACAATAAAAATAATTTGAAACTGTCAGGTAAGAAAAGTGTATCTGGCTAGTCTCCTTTAGAATCCAAGCCTAAACCAACACAAGGTATAAATGTGCTGTAAAGTAGGGCCAAATCTTCTGGCCTACTTAACAATGGGTAGTTGGAGATTTCAGTCCTATTCTGCTAGGAAGAATGTCTGAGAATTGAATACACCATACATGGACAAAATGAGAAAATTAGAGAATATTTTTGCTTTGTTTTATCTTTTTTAAAATATATATATATCTTTACATTTATTTATTTATTGTCAATGTGCTGAGCTAAGACTAAAAGGAATAGATACTTATTATATCATTATTGTAGGTAGTGCTAGCTATGAAAGTAGGGTTTCTGGCTATTGTGATTTAACTGTAGTTTAAGAGTGGTTCACGGAAACACAGAATCACAGAATAGTTAAGGTTGGAAGGAACCTCTGGAGATCATCTATGACAACCCCCCTGCTCAAGCAGGATCACCTAGAGTACACTGCACAGGATCACATCCAGGCGGGTTTTGAATATCTCCAGGAAGGATGCTCCACAGCCTCTGTGGGCAACCTGTGCCAGTGCTTAGTCACCCTCACAGTAAAGATGTGTTTCCTCATATTCAGATGGAAATTCCCATGTCTCCGTTTGTGCCTATTGCTTCTTGTCCTATTGCTGTGCACTACTGAAAAGAGTCTAAAACCAACATCTTGACACCCTCCCTTAAGATACTTATATACATTGATAAAAGATCCCTTCTCAATCTTATCTTCTCCACGCCAGCTCTCTTCATAGTCCTCCTCTGGACTTTGTTCCGGAGCTCAATATCTGTCTTGCACTGGGGAGTCCAGAACTGTACACAGTACTCCAGGTGAGGCCTCACCAGGGCTGAGTAGAGGGTGAGGATCACCTCCCTCAAACTTCTGGAAACACTCTCTGTAATGCACTCCAGGATACTATTGGGCTTCAGGGCCACAAGGGCACATTGCTGGCTCCTGATTAACCTGCTGCCCACCAGGACTCCCAGGTCCCTCTCTGCAGAGCTGTTTTCCAACAAGTCAGTCCCCAGACTGTATGAGGTTATTCCTCCCTAGGTGAAGGACCCTGAATTTGCCTTTGTTGAACTTCATGAGGTTCCTCTCCACCCAACTCTCCAGACTGTCCAGGTGTCTCTGAATAGCAGCACAGCCTTCTGGTGTACAGCCACTCCTCGCAGTTTCATGTCATCAGCAGACTTGCTGAGGGTGAACTCTATTCCATCACCCAGATCACTGATGAATAATTTGAACAGGACTGGATCCAGTACTGACGCCTGGGGGACACCACTAGCTACAGGCTTCTAAGCAGTCTGCCCCACTAAGCACAACCCTCTGAGCTCTTCCATCCAGACATTCTCAATCCACCTCACCATCCACTCATCTAACCTGTACTTCCTGAGTCTACCTATGAGGATATTGTGGGAGACAGCTTAATTTAGCCTTGCTAAATTAAGGTAGACAATATCCACTGCTCTCCCCTCATCTACCCAGCCAGTCATTCCATCCCAGAAGGCTATCAGATTGATTAAGTATGATTTCCTTTTGGTGAATGCATGCTGACTATTGCTGATCACTTTCTTTTCCTTCATATGCTTAGAGATGACACCCAGGATGAGTTGTTCAATCACCTTCCAGGGATGGAGGTGAAGCTGACTGGCCTGTAGTTTCAAATTTAGCATAAGAGTATGCAAGATAAATGGGAGTTTTCCGTTTTCCAAAAATAGTCATGTAGCTGCATGTGTGTGACTGTGTGTGACTACATGTATGGTTTGCTAGTATATTAAAGGGAAAAAAATATATATTAAAATAAAAGGATAAATTATGTCTGCTGTTAGGCAAACAATAAAAAGAATATTAAAATAATATGGACCTAGTGTAGTAACAGGCAAGATCTCTTGCTCATACCTCAATAAGCCTGTGTCCATATTTCCTTGCTTCATATTTCCTTGCTTTTTCCCTTCAGTTCTGTTGCAGTGGCTCTACTCTCAAGTCACTACTTATCATCTCTCCTTTACTGAAATTTGATATCTTTCTCCTTCCTATCACAATTCTGCAACGTTAGAGGGTGCCAAGTCAGTGGCTGAAAAAATAATCATTAAGTAGATGGTTTAAATCATGCTTTTCTTATAGCTTCAAAGGGTACCAGAGAATATAGATAGATATAGATATAGCACTATAGGCTAATAATAACAAACAGGGCAAACATATTGTTCAGTTGGATGTGTGTCTAAATAGCCAAAATATAGGAAGACTAGTCTTGGTTTATAAAGTGGTCAAGAAACATTTTCAGTAATGATTTTAGGAAGCCAATTTCAAACCTAATATCCCATTTGCAGTTGTTTGGCTAGCAACCTGAAAAAGTGTACTTTATAGATATTTATGTTTTATATTTTTATTTTTGTATACTTTATAAATATACCAACCATAAATGCACTTTTATATTATTCTTAGGTCATTTTATCATTCTATATTATATAATATATATATATATATTAGTTTGCAGGAATTTGTAAATCTTTTTTTTTTTTTTTTTTTTTCTTTTAATTTTGTACTTTACTACAAGTATACGATG
>CM021697.1:159580317-159593240 GCA_011074415.1 Stictonetta naevosa
CCCCTTATTATTTAAGAAAACTGTGCCATAAAACTGAAAATGATGTTCTGGGCTTTGCTGAATTTTGCAGCACAATAGTAGCTGATAAAGGTCAGTCTTCTTTTTTGTCTACTTTTATGATTTTGTGTGATGGTCCACAGACTAAATAGGAAAGCTCTTAGCATTGGAAAAGTGAGGTGCTATTAATTCCAGTTTCATTGCCATTATACTCTTCAGTGGATCAATAGAATTAAATGAGCTGAGATATTAGGAAAATATTGTGAAGGGAAGTATGGTGGTATTATTTGACCAAGGTTAGGATGAATAGAAAATAAAGAACCATTTATACTGGATGTCAATAAATCATAGAAGCCATATATAAAATGGAATGGGGCATAACAATCATAATCCAAATGACCATTATATCTTTCCTTTTTAAACATGTGAATATTTGTCCAGCAATTTAAAGTGCCACTGTAAACAATTTTTTTGAGTTATTTTTTTTTAAAAAATAATAACATCTGTTATACAACAGGCCCTATTTAAAATAATTAATCAATTAATAAGTTTTTATTAATGATTTCAAAATATTGGTCTTCTTTGCTTACTTCTCTAACCATGTAATAACTGGAAGTTCTGATGGGGACATGGCTGAGCCCTGGGTATGTTTTCCCCTGTGCTTCCCTGTTTGCACTGCCTTCTGCCTCTGTAATTTCCATTTCAGCTGTGCAATTGCTGCTTCTAGCAAGTGCTTTTCTGGAGAGCTTGTAAAACACTGCTCACATCAAATAAATCTGCAGAAATGACTAACTCAAAGGACATGAAGTAGCTCTATTTGGAGTTAACTTACACAGATGCATGTGGGAGATAGACAAAGGATTTTCAGGTATTTGAAGAGAGGGGGAAATGAAACAAAGGAGATTAGCACATTTGTCTTTATTCTCTCTCACATTCCACAATATTAACAGCAACAGTTCTCACCATTTGAAGAGCAGTGACTGTAAAGAATGCTTTTTTCATTGTTTCCCTTGTACAGATAGAAAAACTGAGATTACAGGAAGGCAAAGTTATCCTAAAGTAATAAACCCAGAGGCAGAGGTATAACTTTATCATAAACTTAATGGTTAATTGTAAGTAATGCATCTCACACAGAAGTGAATTTTTATGTATTTACTAATTAAAACAACAACAATAACAACAACAAACCAGGTTAACCAGTATAAAGAATTTGGGATGAAACTGGCAAATTGTAAATCTAAAGTTGTTTTTTAGTTCCAGAAAGATTCTATTTACTGTTCATGAGTCTGGTCAGATAAAATCAACAACTTTTATAAGTGTTGGAATTGAAGAAAATCTCATCTTCTTCATGCCCACACCTATTCTTAGCTCACAGTCTTCAGTTAATCTTACTCTTTTCTGCCTGTTCTGTCTCTTTCTCATAACATAAGCCTGCTTCATGTTTTTCCATGTTAAATACATCTCTCTCTCTCTCTCTCTCTCTCTCTCAGCCATTATAAGAATCACAAAATCTTGTAGATAGGAAGAACCTCTGAAGGTCTCTTGTCCCAGTTCCACTCAAAATACATTCAGGTGGAGAAATTGGTCAGGGTTCTGTCCCGCTGAATGTCCCCAAGGATGGAGATCTCTGTCTGGACAGCCTGTATCAGCATGTAGCTACCCTCACAGTGTATATGTATGTATATATATATATATATATTTATATTTCTATATAAGTATATACTTTTATATATATATATATGTTTTGGGGTCGGAATTTCCTGTGTTCCAACCTGCTTTGTGACTTTGTTCTGTGCAGTTTTGAATCTTTTTCTGTCTTCTTCATATCCTTCCATTAGGTAGATGCTGATGGCAGTGGGATCCTCTACCAACTCTCATTTGTTAAAGCTGATCAGATCCAACTATTAGCTTCTCTTTTTGGCTTCTTATTCTCCAAATTATAGAACTGTAGTTTTTTTCATTCATCACCAACCTTCTTCATTCAGATTTCAGAAAGAAATCTAAAATTTATATGTTCTGTCTTCCATTGGCTTTCTTCCTGCCTACAGTCATTACTTCAGAACTTTGTTCAGGGATACACACTTAATACTAATATATTTGTTGTTTTTGTTGTTGGATTTCTACAGAAATATGTTTCAATCATGTTCTTCTTTTGAAGAGCACTGGAACACTGGAACAGGCTGCCTAGAGGAGTTGTGGAATCTCCTTCCCTGGAGACATTCAAAACCTTCCTAGATATGTTCCTGTGTGACCTGATTTAGGTGTTCCTGTTCTGTCAGGGGGATTGGACTAGATGATCTTTTAAGGTCCCTTCCAATCCCTAACATTCTGTGATTCTTTTCACTTTTAATACTTGGTGAAGTTAAATTTACACACCTTTAAATTTAGACCACCTTTAGACATCTACAGTGTGGAGTTTTTCACCTGAGTTCATTGTCTATGCTACCTTCATTGACATTTATAAGTGTGGTTAATGGCTGGCTGCAGTATCTGGGATGAATTCCTCCCCTTCAGCCACTGACTGCCATAAGGAAGCACTGTGACTACATCTTAGGCTTTACGGGAGATGGACATTACCTCCAGAGGGCATTTTAGTATATTGGCTATGCTTTCTCCCCTGTATGGAGGATATATTTTTCTCTCTCTCCCCCTCTCTCCTCTTATCTCTCTCACATCTCCAATCTACAGTCCCTTTGTGAAAATGTTGAAATTGAGGCAGAAAAACTCTCTCTAATACCTCATTTTTTTTCCCCTCACAGTCTTCTTCCACTTCTGCCATTATGGGCAACTTCACTATCCTGATTGTGAGTTGGATAAAATTCTTAATTAACTTTGAGTATGTTTTTAAGTTTGCAGGTTCTTCTTGCACACCAGAAATTTTTAGAAGAACATCAACATTTTTTATTAAAGACCATCTCTTGATGTTCCTTTTCAAGATCATTTTTAAGCTACGTCTGATGTATATTCACTTCACATTAAGCACTAAACATTAACCTTTGGCACCTATCATCCTTGTCCTTTTGTCATTTTTTTCAATCATAAATCTTTTTTTTTAAAATGTCTACCATATTTTCCACGCACCTCTATGGGCTCCTTAGAAATTTACATAAGCCTACCTGTTGTCTTCCTTCAGTTCTCTCTCTTACAACTCTAAACTGATTTCTTCTTAGCTTTTTGTATCTAACACTTACAATTGCCTTATACAGAGATTAGGCATTGTTTGGTCTTTCTGTGAAATCAGGACTACCAGTAACTACTGAACTATCAATTCTGGAGGCTTATAGTTGAATTCACCTCACCTAAGACTGGCAACGGAAATATCTATACCCAAACTAATCAGTTCAAAATACCTGAATGAACAAAATAAGAATTTCTTATCTGATCTATTTTTATATCTTCATTTTGATGGAACGCATCATACTACAATTATTTATTTTTTAAGTGGTCTATGTTTGTTACAATTCCTTGTCATCTATTTGAACCAGTGGAGAAAATGTTGAGTTAGAGTCCTGAAGCAGACAATTGCAATGACAACAATTAGTGGCAAAGAGTGTAGAAGTCCCACAAAGTACTCAAATAACAGAGAAGCAGGTCATGCTCCCTGTGAAAGATTAAGTTGAAAGGTCACTTTTGAGTTACAAATATCAAACAATCTCTCTAATCTCTTACATAATTTAGTTTGCCATCTATATTCTGAGCTATAACACTGAAAATTTGAAGTAGTTGAAGAGCCTGGCAAGGAATTTAAATAGTGTTTAGTCTGTATGACTAGCCTTATTCTCATTGATGCATGCTTGTCAGCTCTGATGCAAATTTCTATAGCTTTTCTTGACTTCAGTGACCAATTTGCATGTGTTGAGAAGCTGATCTTCTGTCTAGAATAGAAGAAAATAAAAGCAATCTTATTCAGTGTTATTATACAACAGCTTCTCTTTGCCAATCTGACATAAATCCTGATTTTCAGTGGTTTATCACAGACATGAAAAAAAGCCCAAACACTTCAGTTTAAAGTTGGGTGCACCAGGTCTCTCCTTGAAGCAATTTCATTTTTGTAAATTCTGAAAAGTTAGTTATTAAAGTTATAAGAGTCAAGAGAAATTGCTAGGGTTTTTAGATGCTCTCTCAGAGATAAACTACTTCAAACCTTTAAGAGCTCCATTCACAGAAACACAAAATCACAGAATGGTTAAGATTGGAAAGGACCTCTTGAAGTCATCTAGTCAATTGCCCTGTTCAATCAGGGACACCTAGAGAAGGTTGCCCAGGACTATGTCCAGCTGGCTTTTGAAAATCTCTAAGGAGGAAGTCTCCACAACCTCTCTGGGAAACCTGTTCCCGTGTTCAGTCACCCACACAGAAAAGTGCTTCCTAATGTTTAGAGGGAATCTTTTGTGTTCCAGTTTGTGCCCACTGCCTCTTGTCCTGGCACTGAGCACCACTGAAAAGAATATGCCTCTGTCTTCTTTGCACACTCCCTGTGGATATTTATATATTGATGAGATGCCCCCTGAGCCTCCTCTTCTCCAGGCCAAACAGGCCCAGTTCTCTCAGTGTCTTCTCATAGGAGAGATTCTCTAATCCTGTGATCATGATGGGAGCCCTCCATTGGATTCTTTCCAGTATGTCTAAGTCTCTCTTGTACTGGTGGGCCCAGAACTGAATACCATAATCCAGGCGCAGCCTCATTAATACTGAATAGAGCAGAAGGATCACCTCTTTTAACCTGCTGGCAATACTTTGCCTAATTCAACCAAAAATATTAACCTTGTTAGTGGAAAAGAAAAAAAAAAAAAATGTTGACTCATATTCAGCTTAGTGTCCACCAGGCTTCAAAGGTCCTTCTCTGCAGAGCTGCTCTGCAGCTGAGTAGCCCCCAGCATGTACTAGTTCCTGAGGCTGTTCCTGCCCAGGTGCATGACTTTGTACTTTTCCTGGTTGGACTTCATGAGGTTCTTCTCAAACCACCATTCCAGCTTATCAAGATACACCTAGATGTCTACGCAAGACAAAGAGGTGATACGAGACAGCCAGCATGGCTTCACCAAGGGCAAATCGTGGCTGACTAGTCTGGTGTCTTTTTATGATGGAATGACTGTATCAGCTGACAGGGGAAGGCCAACCAATGTCATCTACTTGGATGACATTGACATTTTGACATGGTCCCACATGACATCCTGGTCTCCAAATTGAAGAGATATGGATTTGAAGTGTGGACTATTCAGTGTATGAGTTGGCTTGAAGGTTGCACCCAGAGAGTGGTGATCAATGGATCTATGTCCAAGTGGAGGCCAGTGACAAATGGTGTACCTCAGGGGTCTGTCCTTGGATCGATGTTATTTAATATCTTCATAAATGACAAAGACAGTGGGATCAAGTGCTCCCTCAGCAAGTTTCAGGTGACAGCAAGCTGAGTGGTGCAGTTGATAAAACAGAAGGAAGGGATGCCATCCAAAAGAACCTGGAAGAGCTTGAGAATTGGGCCCACATGAGGTTCAAAAAGATTAAATGCAGGGTGCTGCACCTTAGCCAGGGCAATCCCAGACATGAGTACAGACCTGGAGAAGAACTCAGTGAGAGAAGCCCTGCAGAGAAGGACTTGGGGCTTCTGGTGGGTGAAAACTCAACATGAGCCAGCAGTGCATGCTTGCAGCCCAGAAGGCCAACTGCACCCTGGGCTGCATCAATAGAGGAGTGGTCAGCAGGTCAAGGGAAGTGATTGTCCCCCTCTGCTCTGACCTGGTGAGGTCCACTGTGTCCAGATGTGGAGCCCCCATCCCAAGAAGGATGTGGAGATGTTAGAACGGGTCCAGAGGAGGGATACAAAAATGATCAAGAGGTTGGAGTACTTCTCCTACAAAGAAAGTCTGAGAGAGCTGGGGCTGTTCAGCCTGAAGAAGAGAAGGCTCTGGGGTGACCTCATCGCAGCCTTTCGAAATTTAAAGAGGTCTTATAAAAAGGATGGAGGACTCTTTACTTGGGTAGATAATGATAGGACTCGGGAGATTTAGATTAGAGGTTAGGAGAAAGTTCTTCACTCAGAGGGTGGTGAGACACTGGAACAGGTTGCCCTGAGAGGTTGTGGATAGCCCATCCCTTGAGGTGTTCAAGACCAAGTTAGATGAGGCCCTGGGCAACCAGATCTAGTGAGTTGCATCCTTGCCTGTGGCAGGGTGGTTGGAACTAGATGATCCTTAAAGTCCTTTCCAAACCATGACATTCTATGATTCTATGATTCTGTAATCATCAGTTCATGAGGAAGGAAAGATCACAGTACTTGCTAAACTTTGGTGCACATTAGTTAACATGTCTCCTCTGTCCCCTTCCATTTTACCCAATATTTCCCTTCTTCTTATAAGACCTGTAGAGCAAGATGCATTCCATGGTGTGTGACAGATTTTGTCCCAGACAGAACCGGGTGACTATATTTATGCTAGTACACTAGTGTGTAGATGTTCAAACAAACATTATCTCAGGATTTTCTAGTGATTAATAGTTATTATGTTCCCTGTCATATTTTTGGTGTGTACCCACTACCCCTCTCATAGACAATGTTCCTGTCACTTTTATTTAGTAAGGTAAATGTAGTCTGAGCACCACTCCAATGAATACTAGTTCCTACCTTACATAATGCAAAAGATATAAAGACACTTAATGATCTGGATAAAGGAACAACATTTAAGCCACTTGGGTGAGAAGAACCATAAACAACAAGCCTATCTTTCTTAAAATCCCCTCTTTCAAAATTTAGGCAGAAAATCTCACCCCCAGAGCAATTGTTTTAAGAAGAATCTTAGAAAATATATTTATTTGGGTTTTGAATCACAGAGCCAAACATCAGTCATTTATCTTGTTTCATAATCCAGGTGCTATTATAATTTGACAGTGATTTTAAATAGTTAAGAGCTAAATTTGTCAAGAAAATGGCCTGTGATACATTCTGAATTTTAAAAAATATCAGGGGAAAATGAATGAAATTAGATAGTGTGGCTTACAGCAAGTGGTCAGTGTGTTTGACTGAAAAATATTGTGTTCTGCCTGTATGGCTATGTTTATAGTAGTTAAACTAGGAGTATTTTCTTGGATTGAGGTCAGCTAGCAAGTAATAACTTATGTCTTTGTCTAAAAATAAAATATGTCTTTGTCTCTAAGCAGGGTAACCATAACCAGCTGATGGGAATAGCTCCCAGCCCAGGCTTATTCCTGAAATGTGTTCAGAATTGTACTAGCTGTATTTCATTATTATTATTTTTTTTTAATTTAATTATATACATGTGAGAATATATGATCCTGAAGTCGCTTTCTGCAGTGATGTTGTACATTTGGCATAGCTGAGTGGATCACAGAATCACCGAATGTTTGAGGTTGGAAGGAACCTCTGGAGATCATCTAGACAACCCCCTCCCACCTAGAACACATTGAACAGGACCACATCCAGGCAGGTTTTGAATATCTCCAGAGAAGGAGACCCCACAGCCTCTCTGGGCAATCTGTGCCAGTGCTCTGTCACCCTCGTAGTAAATAAATAAATAAATAAATCTCATATTTTTCTGGAACTTCCTGTGTTTCAGTCCGTGACTCTTAACACTTTTCTGTCACTGGGCACCACTGAAAAGAGTTTGAAAGAGTTTGGCTCCATCTTCTTGACACCCTCCCTTCAGATATTTATACACATTGATAAGATCCCCTATCAGTCTTTTCTCCAGGGTAAACAGGCCCAGATCTCTCAACCTCTCTTTGTGTGGCAGATGCTCCAGTCCTCTCATCATTTTAGTAGCCCTCTGCTGGACTTGCTCTTGTAGCTCTTGGTCTAGTAGCTCTTGCTCCTTGTCCCTCTTCTACTGGGGAGCCCAGAACTGCACACAGTACCCCAGGTGAGGCCTCATCAGGGCTGAGCAGAGGGGGAGGATCACCTCCCCTGACCTTCTGGAAACACTCTCTGTAATGTACTCATAAGAATGATTACAAAGAATTTGAGGAGTATAGGATGTGGTTTAGGTTTTTCTTAATTCCAAGAGATGTGCCTATATCATCAAGTTATTGGGTGCAGATCTGGCATTTTTAATTCATCCCGCTGAAGCTAATAAACAATCACAAATGCAAGCATTTTGGAGCCAGAAGGAGAGAAAGGGAAAGAAAACATGACTTCACTGACTCTGGAATGGTTAAGAAAATGAGGTAAGAGTAGGAATAGCAAGGGCAGAACACGTGATTAATTTATAGATATAGTGTGACTGCTGGAGTCAAGAAACAGTTATGAAACTGTAGTTCATATTTTCTGTAGGAAATTAGTTTAATTTATTATATGTAAGAGTTAATAGTGCTCAAAAGAAAGATGAGATCTGGCCTTATCTAGATCTAGTCCAGAGCTAGTCCAGTTACAGATCTAGTCCAGTCTTGTCAATCTAACAGACTACAGTGTGTCTAATTGAAGATGCTGTTTAGGGACAGTATACTAGCCTCACCCCTTTCAGCAATCTTTCCTTACAGCAGCCACATTTTTTATATTAAAGTTTTGAGAAGATACCTCCCTGCTTGGATCAACATTGCTCATTTCCAAATACCTACTGTTTTACAATAGTACTGACTGGTTTGGATAAGCCTCTCTGTTAGTTCAGTAGATGGTTAGCAAGATGATAGAAGAAGCAGTGCTGGGAACAACCATATAGAAACTAAGAGAACTGAAGAGATGTCTGTATATAATGTGACATTTTTTATATTGACATCACTGCATGTCTTCCACACTCCTCTTTCGCTATGTTACTGTTACTGAATAATCAGTGTATAAACAGTTGTGCAGCTTCTGTTACTGAACATTAACTGCACTAGAGGACTCTTTAAGATTCCAGACATGGAAACCCAAACCAAGAAAGCTGTTGAATATCCCTTTTAAGCTGTATAAATTCAGAATTTTACATCCTTTTAAAATTTCTGGCAGAAATCAACACTGCCTGTAAATATATAACAGATGCACCAATATGCCTCAAGAATATATTATGGACAAAAAATCTTACTTTTCCCATCACAATAACAGTATGTTTCGATCACCTGCTCTGGTTGCACCTACGTCTTGTTCATTTGGTTGGAACATGGAAAAAAAAAAAAAGCCAAGACCAATACAAACTGAATTCTTGCTCCCTACTATGGATGTTTCTTTTAGTTACTCCTTTAAAAAAAATAAAAATAAAAAAAAAAATCTACAGTCTTTAGGTGTAATAATAATAATAATAAATTGTAATAAAAGGCATTGATGTTAATCCTTGAGAAATGAGGCAGTTCAAACCCAGATAATTCCAAACTCCAGAGTAATTCCTAAACTTTATCTCAATTGTACCTTTCAAAACCGGTCATTAACTCAATTTTCTTTGAAACAAAAAACAGTTGAACACTATTTACGATATACTTTATAGTGGGAGAAGCATATAAATGCATTGATATTTTGTAGTTGCAAAGTCAGTATCTTTCAATTTCTTAAACAATCTGAATATGTCTTCCATATGGCTTCTACCTCTATTTCATTTCACCATTTCACATTTTTTGCTACATATACATGTAACCTGTACAGTATAGCTATTATTTGGAAAGAGTTGCTCTCTCCCCTAAAAAAAAAAAAAAAAATAATAAAAATAAATATATATATAAAAAAAAGTTCTATTGACTTATTTAGTATGCTGAAGAAGAACTGTACATGAATAAATATTATATTGTTTGATGGACTCCCATGATAAGGATGGACATCTTTGTGTTTTCCCTTTCAGAGAATTATGCAAAGTTTAAGCAGTGTTCTCTCTGTTCAAGACAGATCCATCCTACCTACCTACCTAGAAAAGCATACCAGCCGGAAGTGTTTAACACAAGAGCACCATCAGCTGATATTTAGGTAAGGATGGTATAAAGTAATGGGCACTTTCTCAGGATGAAGTACCTTTGGAAGGACCTGTTTGTTCAGTATAGTGAAAACCTTCATTGGCTATATTTCAGGTTGGAATTGCTTTATAGTAAAGTTACACTTTGAAAGTGATTTCCAAATGTTTAAATGTTTTAATAAAGAAATATAAATAAATAAAATTCATGCTTGCAAAGTGATTTTCAGACATTTAAATGATGAAATCTAATGCTTTCAGATATTTAAAAGCTTTAAAATTCTTTTAAACTTAAAGAATGTAACTTAAGTGCTTTAAGTGTTTGAAATATTCAGTGGATTGAGGAACTTATGAAAATGGTTGCTATGTAATGATGTTTGGGCTCTTAACACCATTAAATGTGAATAAAGATGTTTCTGAAAATGTTAACAGTTCAGGTGAAGTACTACGATAATGGGCATTTTATTCTATCTTTATGTCAGAGCTTTATTCCCAAATTTATGCCAGAGCTGATTCAGATTTGTGCAAGTGAGGGTTCAGCCAGATGCACAAAGTGTACACCCTTCTATGAAACATACCCTAAAAAGTGTTACACCAGTATTTTCAAACATGAGACTATCAAAACACATACCACTCTGAGCCCATTTCTTATTTATAAGATATCATTCTTCTAAAACAGGGGAACACAATTCTTATTGATTAGAATAGACAGAATGCCTGAAATGGAAGCTGAATCACTGGACCTGTTTTCATGTACAATTCCTGAACAAAAGAACATTGTCCCCTGTTCTGTAAAATGCATGGATTTGTGCACATTAAAGATATCAGCTATCAGAAAGCTCTTCAGGAGATAAGTGTACTTTCCTTTGCTGATATACTTCACTGTCTGAACAAATAGTGAAAGGGATAACAGTCCTTGTGATTTCCTTTTGGCATGCTACCAAACTTTATTGTTAACAGAAAGAGTTGTAAGACTGCACTGATGACATTGCATACAATTCTTTAATTAGGATTGCTATTATAATAGTGTAAACTCATAAAAAGTGTTTGAGTTTCATAAAAACTATTTACACTAGGGATGTGATATACTCTGAATATGGACATACAGTATATTATCCTGTTAAAATAATCTCTTAGGGAGAGTAGTGGTCAATGGCTCTCTGTCCAGGTGGAGGACAGTGACAAATGGTGCCCTCAGGGATCTGTCCTCGGCCCAGTGCTATTTAATATCTTTATCAATGACATAGACAGTGGGATCAAGTGCTCCGTCAGCAAGTTTTCAGGTGACAGAAAGCTGAGTGGTGCAGTTGATAAAACAGAAGGAAGGGATGCCATCCAAAAGAACCTGGAGAAGCTTGAGAAGTGGGCCCACATGAACCTAATGAGGTTCAATCACGTCTAAGTGCAAGGTACTGCACCTGGGCCATGGCAATCCCAGACATGAGTACAGACCTGGAGAAGAACTCAATGAGAGAAGCCCTGCAGAGAAGGTCTTGGGGGTTCTGGTGGATGAAAAGCTCAACATGAGCCAGCAGTGTGTGCTTGCAGCTCAGAAGGCCAACTGCACCCTGGGCTGCATCAGCAGAGGAGTGGTCAGCAGGTCAAGGGAGGTGATTGTACCCCTCTACTCTGCCCTGGTGAGGCCCCACATGGGAGTACTCTGAACAGGTCTGGAACACCCAGCACAAGAAGGCTGTGAAGATGTTAGAACAGGTTCTGAGGACGGCCACAAAGATGATCTATGGGTTGGAGCAGCTCTCTTACGAAGAAAGGCTGAGAGAGCTGGGGCTGTTCAGCCTGAAGAAGAGAAGGCTCTGGTGTGACTTCATTGCAGCTTTTTGGTACCTAAAGGGGGCTTAAAAAGCGGATGGAGAGTGACTCTGCTCAATCAGGAGGAACGGGAATGGTTTTAAACTAAAAGGGAAAGTTTAGGTTAGAGGTTAAGAGGAAGTTCTTCACTCAGAGGGTGGTGAGATACAGGAACAGGTTGTCCAGAGAAGTTGTGGATATCCCATCCTTGGAGGTGTGATGAGGCTCTGAGCAACCTGATCTATTGGGGGGTGGGGGTTGGATTGTGACTAGATGATCTGTAAGGCCCCTTCCAACCTGAGCCATTCTATGATTTACTAGTAACTGGAACTTTTCTCCAGATATATTACCATTTTCTCAAAAATTGCACCTCACTGTTTGTCAGCAATTTTTTTCAGTATAAGGTTTTCAATCACATTCAAAGACCAAGACATTGCAACCCCAAAAGAAACACGCTTTTACACATCTTCTATATTACATCTTTCAGTTGATTTCCAAATATATCGACCTTGGTCAAAATCAATAGCATCAACAACAAAAGTCTAGCCATAAATTAAGACTGGAAGATAGAATAGATAAAAACAGAGATACATTTAAGATGGACAAACAAATAGCTAAAAATTAATAACTATATTCACTAGAAAATGCGTTTACAGTTTCTTTATATTTTCTGGCAAGTTAAATTATTTTTAAAATGCAAAATCTTCTTTTATTTAGATATTTTTTCTTTTTAAAAGAAGGAATCATTTTTTTTCTCATTTTTTTCTCACAAAACACGAGCTCAAAATTTCTGATTTTGTTGTTCAAATTCAAATGTGAGACTATATGAAATCCTAAAGATGAGAAAGATGATGACAAAATAGAGAAGAGTAGAAAATTTTTCTAATATTCTTGCATTCATTCAAAAACAATTTCTGAGATTAGTGTACATGATTTGTTAATCATGCAACATAATCCAAAATTTCATTGGTTTTTACTGGCAGAAAAAGCTTGTGTTTTACTGGATTTTTGTCAAGTAGAGTTCTCTTAATTAACCTAGTACTTGGAGCATAGAGTCAGTTCTAGACCTACTGAACCTTGCTTTAATTGCCTGTTGGTATTCAAGAGGCATTTTAAATAATGCCCTCAATAATTTACTTTAACTTTTGTTTAGTCTTGAAGTGTTCAGGTTGTCAGACTCAATGATCTTTGTAAATCCCTTCTGAACAACCTATTCTATTCTATTCTATTCTATTCTATTCTATTCTATTCTATTCT
>CM021697.1:159593250-159608635 GCA_011074415.1 Stictonetta naevosa
CTATTCTATTCTATTCTATTCTATTCTATTCTATTCTATTCTATTCTATTCTATTCTATTCTATTCTATTCTATTCTATTCTGTTCCATTCTTCTGTCTGTTCTATTCCAGATTATGAGTTACTGAATAATTTTTTTTTTTTGATTGTGTTTTTTATGTTTATTATCTTTCTCTTATTGCTATACGTTTCTTCTCCATACATGTTTTTCTGTTGGCTAAGAAGACTTTAAAAATATGTTCTTTACACACAAAACAAACAATATAAATTTTAGTTTACAATGAGACAGAAGATACTGTTACAGAAAATCCTTTGCTTCAGATTGTTAGTTGATAATACAACAAAGGGGGAATGCATTTAAATAATCTGTTTATATCATCAAATATATTACATTCTAAAGGGTAGCATGTCAGATGGGTCATCATAGAATCATAGAACATCCCGAGTTGGAAGGGACCCATAAGGATCATCAAGTCCAACTCCTCACACCGCACAGGTCTACCCAAAAGTTTAGACCATGTGACTAAGTGCACAGTCCAATCTCTTCTTAAATTCAGACAGGCTTGGTGCAGTGACTGCTTCACTGGGGAGCCTGTTCCAGTGCACAACCACCCTCTCGGTGAAGAACCTCCTCCTGATGTCTAGTCTAAACTTTCCCTGCCTCAGCTTAACCCTGTTCCCACAGGTCCTATCACTGGCGTTTATGGAGAATAGGTCACCCGCCTCTCCACTCCCCCGCGCGAGAAAGTTGTAGACCACGATGAGGTCTCCCCTCAGCCTCCTCTTCTCCAGGCTGAACAGGCCCAGTGACCTCAGCCGCTCCTCATATGTTTTTCTCTCCAGGCCCTTCACCATCTTCGTCGCCCTCCTCTGGACACTCTCCAACAGTCGAATGTGCTTTTTGTACTGTGGTGCCCAGAACTGCACACAGTACTCGAGGTGAGGCCGCACCAGCACAGAGTAGAGCGGGACGATCACTTCCCTCGGCCGACTAGCAATGCCATGCTTGATGCACCCCAGGATATGGTTGGCCCTCCTGGCTGCCAGGGCACACTGCTGGCTCATATTCAACTTGCTGTCAACCACGACCCCACCAGATCCCTCTCTGCAGGGATGCTCTCCAGTGTCTCATCGCCCAGTCTGTACATATAGCCAGGGTTGCCACGTCCCAGGTGCAGGACCCACCACTTGCCCTTGTTAAACTTCATGCGGTTGGTGAGCGTCCAACTATTCTATAGTTACTTTAGGAAAATACCATACCTTGTAGTCAACTTCATATTTACCAGAATATTTTGTCTTCTATAGTAAAGAGTCCAATAATTCCTACAAGTATAGTATTTAATGCTGCTTAGGATGCCTTGCACATGACTTTATATAATACACATTGATAGAGTTATTTTGGCAGACAATTGTGTTAGAAGTGGTTATGTATTTACTTCATTGCATGAGGTTTCCTGAAGTTATAAACTTGAGTGAATCACAACCATTAGAATTGTATTGATCTTCTTCTCAATAGTTTTAACTCACAGGGGTGGCTAGTAAAAGGCAGATGCTTATTTATTCATTTTTCTTACTTTTGTTGAGTAAGAAACTTTTAAAAATAGTGGAAAGCAATTCATAGAGTATAATATGATAAATACCATTTATGATAAATACCATTTTAAAGTCCTGGTTTCTCTTTTTTTCCTTTTCTTCAGTCAGCTTGTTGCTGAATCATATATTTGAGTTATATAGATGGGTTATTGGACTCCAAATTGAAGTATTAATTTAATAATTATGACAGCAGTAGGTACATCAGATAGTCACGTTGTGGAGTTTTCCTCCTAATTCCTGAAAGAATTCATAGTTATACAATGTAAATAAACTTCATGGGAAGTTACTACTTTTTAGCTGTTGATTTTTCCAGTTATTGTTCATTGCAGACAAGCATGAAAGATATACAGAAGGGTTTTTTTTCTCCTTTTCCTTCTTCTTTTTCTTTTTAAATAACTGTGGATTTTTTTTTTCTTTCTCTCTTTTTTTTTTTTTTTTTGTCTCCACAGGTTCATGTTGAAAATACTTATCATAGGAATATTTTTTATAACTCATGATGAAAAATTAAAAAGAAACATTATAATACACAAAGAGACAGCACTGATTTATCCTTAATATTTTAAGACAGCAACAGTACACCACTGTCTGATCACTGCATTTCTATTGTATACCAAGCAATTGGCATGTTTGATATATTCCACTTTTTTTTTTTTTTTTAATTAATATATTGATGGATGCTCTTATATCCAGTGGTAGGGCAGACTACATAGCTATTAGACACCTGACAAGTGATCACTTTCAGTGATATGCATTAGCTAATTGATTGCTGGTTAGTAGTTAACCTAAACTAATTATGTAGTGTTTAGTAGTTAACCTAAACTACAAAAAGGCTTGATCTTTAATATTTAAAAATAAAATTCTGACATACAGGAAAGTGTGAAGTTAACTTCACTGTTAGGCCTGATTTATAGTATCTCCTCCTTCTCTGTGTACTTTTCATTGTGTTTTATTTTTGTTATCACTATTTCACAATTGCATTCAGAAACAATGGATGTTACTCTTGCCTTAAGACACTGAAATATAGGTTTATATGTTTCTTTGCATTCAGGAATTTGAGTTTAATAGCTAGTGCCTTGAATTAAACAAACAAACAAACAAACATAGACTTCAAAGAGAAGCATTTCTACCTCACAAAACAGCCTTCCATTATAATTCTACTTGAAGCAAGCTTAGGTAAGGTATCAGAGTACAGTTGGTCCTCCGGACTCCACTGCCTATGTTGAGTAGATGCTTGATGAAGCACAGAGCACTTAGTGTCGTTTAAAGATGTTGTTTAAAGATACTTCATATTGCCAAGCAGTTTAGAGAAACTTTCATATGAATAAGTGTTTATTTTCCTGTTGATACAAATACAGAAAATAATGAGTTACTTATTTCCTAAAGGTACAGTCTTCCTACTTTCAGGTTTCAGCATGAACTGATTGTAGCATATTTGACAACACTGTCAAATATTGGAAGAATCCATAAAATCCAAGCATGTTGAGATTGGAAGAAATATACGCACGCTATGTTTACCATAAATAATAGACTACTTCGATTGCCTAAACTGTTGGCCAATTGTTACCCACTGGAATTAGATGTCCACGTTATATGAAGGACAAAAGAGGATCTGGAGTTCAAATGCCCTAGCAAAAGCTCTTTTCAAGTTTTATCTGTTGTACTCTTCATGCACAGTCAAAAATCAATGAACGAGGTTGAAATTATTACCTTGTAAATACAAAATACAAGCTCCAAAGTTATAAAAGGGAAAGTGCTTCAACCTAAATATTCATGTTTGATACTTTTAGTCTTAGCAATACACAGCTTCAGCCAGGAGAAAAACAAACAAACAAAATCAACCAAACACCCTACAAGACAATATGATATAAAATATAATACATGAAAGAGCTTCTGATCACCCTATGCAGAATCCAAGTTAATATCTATAGCAGCTGTCCTGATCTCTGTGGTTTAAGCTTTTAACTAACTTGAATTAAATAGAATCTTTGGTGCACCAGGATATATGTGACTGGGATATGAATAAAAGAAATAAGCAGCAGAGACTGGCATATGGTTGAAGGCAAATGTATCATATATTTTTTTGTAATATTATTTTTTAATCTATTTAAACATTCTTGAGCAGTAAAACAGAAATAGAAATGTCTCACTGGATTTGGAACTTTGACTGTTAGTGAAGATTTTCTTTTTCTATTTTTTTTGGTTGGTTGGTTGTTGGTTTTTTTTCCTATTGCAAAAAGTATATATATATATATATATATATTTAAAAAAAGATCACTATAGGTCTTAATTGTCATATGCGCAATCTGCAGTGTATAAATGGACCCTGTGGATTTTGGTTCAAAACCAAACCAATCAGTTACAAGCTATTTTTCTTTTCTGTTAGATGTTCTCCTGCAATATTTGCATAAATGTAACCATGCTGTCTGTCTTTTAACTTTCACTCAATTAATTATAATTCCAGCCCCCTGCTGATGGACAAAAATGAGACTTCATCTGCAAATAGCTTCAGCAGTTTACAGCTTATTAAATGCCAAAATCTAGTTAAGACAGTTTGAGAATTCTCATGTCAGGCTTTTCAACATGCCAGTTTTAACACAAAATTCTTATTAACAGGAAAAAATGTGAACCTGTTACCCCAAGACATAGGAAGAAAATGCAGGAGAATAAAGGTAATGGACAAATAAAAAAATTCTTCAAATTACGTACTTAGCATATGTGGCACAGTCTAAGTATTGGTTCCCCTAATAATGAAAAACATTGGAAAAGACTACCAGTTGACAACAAAATGGTCCCTGCAAATTGCAAACAGCTTTAGACTACAGTATCACCTTTTTTATGTAACAGAAACCTGGAATAAAGCAGATTATATACTAAAACTTTCTTTAAAAGGTAACTCTTACATGACTCTTTTTGACAGGTTTTACATTTTACATCAAGCATCTGGTGCTTTCATTTTTCAGTACATAGTGTTCTGGTATACTTTATACCATGCTGTGTTGATTCTTGATTTAAAAAAAGAAATAGATAAGCAGCATGGTATACAGGGAGACTGAAGTTTGTCATGCTCCAAAATAAATTCAATACACAGGCTAACACTATAACCTTGACCGGATCACTTAAACTGCTTAAACTTTAAACAGTCTCTCTTCAAAACTGGATATAATAAAGATCTCATTGAGAAATAAATGTTATGCCTGCTTGTCTGTTTAGCATCTTGAATGAATTTTGAAAAGAAGACTAAATAAATTTCAATATTAGAAGCTACATTTAATAGTGCCCCCCTCCCTTTTTTGTTAGCTTATAAACATTCTATTAGCTGTCATTTGCTTGTGAAATATGTATAAATATAAACTTTCAATTCAAAGCAAGAAAAACAAACAAACAAACAAAAACTTTAAAATGTATTATTTCAGTTGCACTTGTGAAGAATTTAATTTCAATTATTTTCCTTTTGGGGGGGAGAGAAGAAGAATGTCCAGACCAAAAGATTTATTTATTTATTTATTTATTTTCCCTAAAAATTTCTGACATATTATCTGGGTTATTGTGACATACTGTGTCATGTTTGTTGTCTCACATTATGAACTAATGTGAATGAGCTGAAGATGACATGACAATTCATGACAGAAATGTCAGGAATTAAGAGAAAGAAACACAACTCATGTCCAGTCATACAGCAGTTACAAGTTCTCTTAGAAAGTGCTTCAATTTTTCATGTTTAATGAAATGGAAAACAAACAAACAAAGAAACAAAACCAACACAGTGTATAATATTGTATCAGTTTCTCAATGTATCACTAATGGTTGTATTACCCATGCATTAACACCATCTTTACTTTCTGAAAATATGTTCCAAATTAATATAGACTAATGACCTCACCATGTAGAAGTATAGTGAAATTTGGTGATCTATACCAAGAGATATATTCCACTACAAGAAGATCCAACACTCAGGCTGTTCCACCCGAAATACCCCTTGAGCATCTTCTGCCTATAGTCTGAATTTCTACTGATAGTAGTGAGAAAGTATCAGCCTCCTCCTTTGCATACATACGTGCATCTGTAAGCAAACTCTTACAGTCAAAATCAAGGGAATACATGAAATAAGTTTCTGTTTTGTATGACGTTGTCGTTCTTAAAATCCTATTTTTCTTCATTGTCTTTAGTGATGTATTCAGCAGTTTTTGTGTGTCCTGTCCAACAGGGATTAAAATCTAAGGAAAACAAACAAACAAACAAAACAAACAAACAACAAAAAAAAAACCATGAATAAATGAAAAGGCAGAGAGAAAAATTTTCCTTTATGTTATATTACCTTTATTATGTCTCTCAAAGTTGTTTGTTGTTAGCTAGCTTCTTCCAGGTATAGAAGTGGAAGCAGGTACAAAAGAGATGGTAATAGCCTGAAAGCCAATCTGTAGGAGGGCCATTGATCACCACTGATTCTAAACATTGTAGAAGAAAGTACAAAATAATTGCAGGAGATGTGGTTAAAAGAGTTTGAGTCTAACATGATTGTTAGAGTATCTTCAGCCAAAAAAAATAAAGAGAAGACCTGATGTAATCAAAAGTGACAGGAAGAGAGTGGGGGTGGTGGCATTGTTACAGGGGATTCCAGAGGAAATATAAAGTGATCATTTTCCTGACATCTGTGTTAACTCACAAGTGGCATATAGAAGAAAATTGTATTTTTCCATTTTTAAATTTCCTGTTTTAGCATCCTGACAGATAGTTCACCCTGGAGACCAAAGTCTTGTCCTCCACCCCCGTATAGTGACAGTCAGTTTTGCTGCATGTGTTCTACCTCTTCCCCTTCAAAATTGACACTGAAGGACCACTTCTAGGCATGACTTGATAGGTTACACTCTGCCAATCGGTGTGCCAATTAGTGCCAATTACAGAGATATGTTTTGTGAGATGAATATTCTTGAGCCTTTGAATGTTGGTAAGTACTGGAGGGCAGCACTGGAAATATTGGCGAGTTTGACAAAGAATAAAAATTAGTATTGTTTTGGATGCATGTTAACTTATTTTTAAAAAAAGATTTTCAAGGAGATGATTTCTGATTAAATTTCTGTGGGTTTTGACCAAATTTTCAATCAGAGTAATGGCTGTGAATTAGATTCACCGAAGTCCATGATGAGAAATTAATATTGAAATATTAAAAATTGTTTTATGTCGCCAAATATTGATGCACAATAATTACTTATGTCAGATCAAGTGGACTAGATTCATCCTATCAAAAATAAAAGTTAATATGCTTGAGACGGGTTTGAGGTAATCCTCAGGCTGCAGAAGTAGGAGGGACAATATGAAATATATAGCAAAGTTATTTTTTACAAAAAATTCCAAAGGGAAATTGGGAGCACCTTTTTGGCCACCAGGGCACACTGCTGGCTCATGGACAACCTGTCATCCAGCAAGAACCCTAGGTCCTTCACCGCAGAGCTCTTCTCCAAGAAGGTCATCCCCCAGCCTGTACTGATACATGCAGTTATTCCTTCTCAGATGCAGGACTCTACACTTGCTCTTGTTAAACCTCATTTACTTTCTTCCTGCCCAGCTCTCAGCCCTGTCCAGGTCTTGCTGCATGGCAACACAGCCTCCCAGCTTTGTATCATCAGCATACCTGCTGAGAGGGAACACTAAATATCCCTTTGGTCACTCTCAGTCAGCTGTCCTGGCTGTGCTCCATCCCATTTTCTTGTGCACCCTCAGACTGCTCACTGGCAGTGTGAGAAGTCCTTAACTATGTGTAAGCACTGCTCTGCAACAACTAAAACCTCAGTGTGTTATCACCACTATTTTCAGCAAAAATATAAAACACAGCATCATATGAACCTCTACGAAGAAAATTAACTTTATCCCAACCAAAATCATGACATTCTGGTAATCCAAGTTTATACAAACTGTCCCTTTTCCTCAGGATGTTTGTTTGTTTGTTTCACTTCACACGAGGAATCAGCTATTCCATGTATTTTTGTATGTGTCTTTGTATTCTTTTCTGTATAGGTTGCTACAACAAGACAAAATATGTGAATTTCATTTCATCCTGACAGTTTTTCTTCTGTAGAGAAAACTTACATATATCACTAGAAGGAATAGGATCAAATCAAATCTTTCATTAGAGAGAAGACATTAGGACTTATTTCATATAAACTTTTTTTTTTTTCTTTTTTTTCCCTCCAGTATGTTCCATTATTTTGAGGATCATATAAGCCCCAGAATATAGGAAATGTGCATTTTTTTTAATTATTTTTATTTATCAATCTAAATTATTTTTCCCCCTGTATTCAATAAGTTACGGTATTGCAGAATTATATAAACTAGAAAAATGTTCCCACCTGTAACATGAATATAGCAAACTTGATTGTTATTACAGAAGCAGCAAAGTTAAAACATATTAGGAGAGCAACACATGTATTATTATTATTAAAAGTTCCCCAAATGCCCTTTGTTTACTGCTGTAATATATTCAAAGCAGAGATATATGCTTCATTAGTTGTAAAGGTGTTGGCACTTGCTGCTTTATAGCCAGAAAGAAAAAATAAATCATAAAGTATAAGAATGTGCAAAGTAATGAAAAACAGTAATCAAATATATATGTTCAAACACGAACACAAACCACAGTAAGGATACACATACATCTTCTTTTAAATACAAATATATGTGTTACCCTTTATGTAAAAGGCTGGTGGAAAGATGTGCATAAGCTTATTTGAAAATGTTCAGTTTTCACAAGCATGTTGGACATCCTAACAATATATTATAAACAGTGATAATTTGGTATTTCAAATGGCAAAAATGATTAATTATTCTAACTGATTAACTATGAGGAACTAAAATTGTTCAGATATTTACTATGCAACAAGTTTTCAAAAAGGACAGATTCCTTTTATAAATCATTATAAACTCACCTTCTAATTGTTGTTAGAATAAAACATTTTGATTCTGCCTTTCTTAGTGTGGAAATGGGAAGAACAGATTTTTTTAGGCACTGAATGACAGTCTTTACAACAACTTACTCCATTAGCATTCAGAATGGCCAACTAAACTCTCTAGAAATCTGGACAGCCAACATTATTTCTCACATCACAACTCCTATGATTAGTTTTTACTTGTATTTATTACTGTAATGGAAGACTAAAAAAAGAGGAGGCCCAATTTACAAAGGAATGTACAAATAGATATATATTATTGGTTCCATCGTAAGGAGCATGTCATGGAGAAGTAACTGATTGAAAAGCAGCAAAGTGGAGGAGGAAAGCAAAAGCAAAGGTGAAGGAGAAGGCAAGGGAATGGAGAGAAGGATCATAGAAAAGTAGTTGGTAGAACTCAGGGAAAAGAAGGTATGAAGGAAAGGTAGGGAAAAAGATGAACTATGGAGAAGAGAGTGGGAAAAGTTTTTGGCAAATAGTTGTTTAGGAAAGTGCATAGAAGTTCTGAACAAAATGCTGTAATACTTTGAAGCAAGGATTCATCTACCTTAATTTTAAACAATGTAGTAAAGTAAGCATTTCTTACATATTTTTACCTAAGTTAGATGAGGTTGTTTGATAAAAATTGATAGAAGAATATACCAGTTTCCCTCCATTATGCCTTATGCATCAACAAAGGAGGTGGGGTTTTTTTGTTGTTTGTTTGTTTTGTTTTGTTTTGAAAATGGAGAATTTTCAACTTGATCTTGTAAACATTATTATTTTTTTTAATTTATTTATTTATTTTTTTTTAATTCAGACCTGTTACCTTGTTAAGCTGAGCCCTGTACTGAGGCTCTAAACATGTTCTTCATGTGCATATTTACCTAAGATTTCCTCAGATATGAGCTTGCAGATTTAATACTTTTTATCATTTGAAAATATACCTGTAGAAAAATACAGTTTAAGTTTTTGCATCTCTAGGATGCCTTCATTAAATGGTCCTGTATTAGTTTTATGAATGTCTTCATTAAATGGTCCTGTGTTAGTTTTATGGATGTGAAATATCCATCTGCAGATATTGCTCTCCCAGAAAACAAGGAGCAAGTCAAAATTTTGTTGTTGTTGTTGTTGTTGTTAATTTAATTTCTGACTAACTCCTTCCCACTCTATTATCATTAACATATCATAAGTCATAGATCAGAAACTCCTGACCTGGACATTGGATTATGCCTGAGATTTTCCACAAAATCAAGACCTCCTTTTTTTTTTTTTTTTTTTTTTTTTTTTTTTTTATCAACCAACGTTTTAATCTTTTGCAAATACTTCAAAATCTCTCAGAACAAATATTTCAGGAAAAGACTTTATTGGTGATGGTGTGTGTGTGTGTACGTGCGTGGTTTTTCTAGTTCTTTTGAAATGTATTTGGTAGGACCAATATAAAGTTGCAGGGAGTATAATCATAGAATCATAAAATACCCATAGTGCCAGGGTCCTGCAAGGATCATCAAGTCCAGCTTTTGGCTCCACACAGTTGTCCAAATGCCTCTTGAACTCCAACTGGATCCATACAGAAACCATGAGCCAGCAGTGTGCTCTGGTGGCCAAGAAGGCCAATGGGAACCTGGCGTAGATTAAAAGAACTAGAAAAACCGTGCACACACACAGCAGGTGGCCAGCAGGTCAAGGGAGGTCATCCTCCCCTTCTGCTCTGCCCTGGTCAGGCCTCACCTGGAGTACTGTGTCCAGTTCTGGTCTCCCTGGTACAAAAAAGACAGGGATCTCCTGGAAAGAGTCCAGCAGAGGGCAACAAAGATGATGCAGGGCCTGGAGCATTTTCCCTATGAGAAAAGGCTGAGAGACCTGGGTCTGTTAAGCCTTGAGAAGAGAAAACTGAGAGAGGATCTTTTTATTGTTTACAAATACCTTAAGTGTGGAAGACAGAGGGATTTGGCCCACCTCTTTTCACTGGTTTATGGCAATGGCCACAAGATGGAGCACAGGAAGTTCCACACCAATATGCGAAAGAACTTCTTTGCGGTGAGGGTGACGGAGAAATGGAACAGGCTGCCCAGGGAGGATGTGAAGTCTCCTTCTCTGGAGATATGCAAGGCCTGTGTGGACACCTACCTGGGCAACTTGCTCTAGGGAACCTGTTTTGGCAGGGGGGGTGAACCCGATGATCTCTTGAGGTCCCTTCCAACCCCTACAATTCTGTGATTCTGTGGTAGTGTGAGAGCTTCCCTGAGAACCTCTCAGTAAACCTCTCAGAAGAACCTTCTCCCAGTACTCAGTCTGAACCTCCCCTGTTGCAACATTATGCTATTCCCTCATGTCTCGTTGATCACTAGAGAGCAGAGATCAGCACCTGTCCCTCCACTCCTTCTTGTGAGGAAGCTGTAGACTGCTATGAGTTCTTCTCTGTCTTCTCTTCTCCAGGCTAAACAAACCAAGTGTCTTTGGCCTCTCCTCATACATCTTGCCCTCTAGACCCTCCATCACCTTTGTAGCCCTTCTTTGGATGTTCTCTAAGAGTATTTTGTCATTTTAATAATGTGGTGCTACAAACTGCACACAGTACTCGAGGTGAGGTCATACCAGCTCAGAGAAGAGTCGAGGATATGGTTGGCCCTCCTGACTGCCAGGGCATAGTGCTGACTCATAATCAACTTGCCATTGAACAGAACACCCAAATGCCTTTGTGTGGGGTTTCCCTCCAGCCTCCCATCCCCCAGCCTGTACATATAGGCAGGATTGCTCCATGCCAGGTATAAAATCTGACTCTTGCTCTTGTTGAACTTCATGTGGCTGATGATTGCCCAGCCCTCCAATCTGTCAAGATCTCTCTGCAAGGCCTGTCTACCCTCAAGGGAGTCGTTGGCTCCTCCCAATTTAGTGTCATCTTCAGACTTAGTATACATTCAAGTCCTTCATCCAACTCATTATATCCAAGTTAAAGAGAACTTGCCCTAAAATGGAGGCCTGATATGTACTGATTTAATTTTTGAAAGAGACATGCAATTTGCATTTTGTATTGAACACACATAAACTGTTACAGCCATACCGCAGTATGGCTAAAGCTGCCATATAAGGCGTTAGAGTTCTGCATATATGGTGCTATGCAGAAATCACTTGAAGGAATGATACTTATGTAAAACAGAAAGCAGGGGACAGCTTTTCCCACAACTTTTATTTGTGTGGCTGTTGTCCTTCTCCATAAATGCTGTTTGCTCATATACGAAAATGCTTTCAGTGGTGTAGGATCTTCAGTGCTGCAGGAGCTTGTTTAATTCTTCCTGTGTTCACAGCAACATCAAAAGGTTTTTTTTTCAGGGAGATTTTTAAGTCTGATTTTTCTAACTATTTGTTTGCCTGTTGGTTAAGAGATGTTAAATGTAAAATTACTACATTTTAATTAGTAAAAAAGTTGTATCTCTGTGCTGGAGACACAGGATGCCCTTATTCTTCATACTTTCATCAAAAATTGTAGTTATTCAAGAACACATAATTAGCTTGTTTTAATCTTATCATTTTCAGAGGCATACTACAGTAATTGGCTTTCTTCCCTCTCCTTTTTAGTTGAAAGTTTGCTAAAGGATCAATGGAGAATACATTTTTCTATTCTGCAGCATCAATTATGGTGACCCTGGGTGTAAATTTATTGATTTTTCTTATTAGTACATTATCACCAGTTATTCACAGCATGGTGTTTATTAATTAGTAAGGAAAATAAAAATTCATTTGTGAAAAATCTTCCTTTTAATTTCTTTACCTAACACATTCATAGCTATATGAGATCTCCTAATTGTATTCTGCCTTTATGAACATATACGGTATTTCATACTTTATTCTGGTTGTTTTTCTTATTATCCTGAAAGGAGTTAGAATTATGTCATCTATGTCTCTGAGGCAACAGAAGTTGTCCATTTTGACTGTTGACTTGCAGAAGCTATATAAGTCTCCTGCATGTTATACTTATGATATCCTCTTTATTCTGACGGGAAAACAATGGAATGGAATGGAATGCTAAATCAAGAACATATTCCCCCAGGAGCAAAAGGAGGGGGAAGAGGAGATGGACCAGAGCTTGTTGTGTTGTTTCCTAGACAGAGCTAAACTTTTCAGTTATCTTTGACAAAGAGATACCATGTAGATACTGGGAAACCAGGTTTTAATATAACAGTCTTGCTAAGAAGCTATTTAAAGTTCGGGGTGAGGACAGAGGAAAAAATCAGTAGATTATGATCCCTCTTCCTCCCTCCCTTGAGTCTTTTTCCATGAATGTAGAACTTCCCTAGTATTTCAAAGTTTTCGAACTGAAATAAGTAGCTATTCCAGGTAACACCTGTATTCTGTCTTTTGGTGGGAGCTTGGCACCTCAATCCATGACATATTAGTTAATGGGTGGATGGAAGAAGATTAAATATTTAAATTAACATTTTTTTCTTGTAATGTACATGATTAATAACACCTTTAAGATGAGTGAATAACATTTGTATTAAAGTTTAATACCACAGTTACAGGGTCATTTTAAATTATAACAATTTAACAAGACAGAACGTGTACTTCAGGGTAGTTATCAGTTTATAGCAATTGTAGCAAAGAAATTGGATTCAAGACATCAGATTATAGAGCACACAAATCTATTCTTAGTACTCAGCCCCTCTATTTCTATTTATGAATAGTAGAATGGCAATCATTTTGTAAAAGAAGAAATGAGTAACATTTTGAATACAATAAAAACAAGATATCCAAGAATTTTTCAACAAGTACATTTTTTTCCAGAGGGTGGGGGGTGGAGAGAGGGTTTAAAATCTATCAAAATTAATTTGTAAAGGCTTTAGCTAGGTTTTCTTTGCAATGTGAATTTTGAAAATAATACAAACCCTGATCATACTGCTTTGTTTGAAGAGGATTAACTCTTTCCATTAAAAAATGCTGTTGATCTACTACAACAATTCTTCATTACAATCTGCCTGGATTAGTAGATTGCAAAATACAATTCTATTCCTCTGTTATGAAAGCCATACTAGTTTGTATGAAGCCTCACTTTAGTATCAGGTAGACATAAGATCTTTAGAGAGGTATCTTTCTGAGGATTGTAAACACATATGTATCTGGTAGAAAGAGATACACTGAGTGCCCTGAATGGAAATCCCTTAATATCTAGAACATGAAATAACATCAAATTGGTATACAAAATGCCCTATGAGCTTCAGATTACAAAATGGGTCTGTTTTAATTGGAAAATTAGTTGCTTGTAAAAAGAAAAAAGAAAAAAATAACCAGAAAACAACAAAACCAAATACAGTAAAATAAAGCTGTTAGCTGATGTCTCTTACATAACAGAAGTTGCATTCACAATAATTTGAATAAAATAATTTCAGTTTCAATCGTTAAGCCTTTTCAGAATACATACAATGATACCTTTCCTCAGTTTTGCTCAAATAAAAATCTGATGTAAAGCACAGTTTAAATCATATGTAATAACAAATTTATCTTCTGCTGAATAATTGCATGTGAAACCCAGTTGATTTTTTTATTATTATTTTTTTTAATTGTGTTATAATTAAGGGAAAATCGGGCTTCACTTAGAAATATATGATCTTATATTCAGCAACAACAAGGGACACAGTTGTCCCCTGGAATCATCACTCCTTTTATCAAGTACTGATATTATAATTCAGTTCTGGAGACAGTTTATGATATTAGCAGAACCCTCTGATGGAATCAAGTTGCATGTATTGGACATGCTAACATTAGGGTTACTATCGTCTATATATTTTCCACATTAGGTTTTGTTCAGTTTACTAATCAGAATGAGTTCCTTGTGCAGAGCTCTGAGGGTCAAAGCTAGCCATATTCTATTACAACCACCATTACTGAGATTATTGATTTTTGAAGTGTATTTTCACTTTTCTTTGCTATTTAAATACATTATTATTATTGATGATTATGAGAAAGGCAAAAAGTGGATGTTGATTTCCCAACTTGCTTTAATCATGAAATATAGTCAGTAGAGTTAACATTAAAATCTCCATTAACCTCAGCAGTATTACTATTGATGATTTCATAGAATATAATGGCAATGGTGATTCACAAGGTACAAGTTTATTTATAAAAAAAAAAAAAAAGGAAAAAAAAAAAGATGAAAGCATTATTATATTAAAATTTCAATACCTTATAAGTAAGCATATTTCTATACATTCTTAAACATCAATACCGTCAAATGTTAAGGATGGTTAAGCATAGTATCGGGCCAATTAGAAATAGTGATACCTCTTTTATTGGAGGAATAGATATTCTTGCTTCAGTTAAAAAAAAAAAAAAAAAAAGAAAAGAAAATAATAATAATTTGATGACTTTATGAAAGTTGAAGACTTTCCAATCCTCCAATACTAGGAGTTGGAGTACCTCTTGGAAAAATCAGTTGCTAAATCCTTGTGAATTTGTGAATTTGATAATGTTAATCCACTCCTCTGTCTCCATTTAGAAATAACCTAGAGCTTTAAAATTCCAACTCTTAGTCTAGTAAATAACATATTCAAAAAGAATTGCAAAGTGTTTCTGGAAAGTGCTCTAACTGAAAATGTTACATCAAGATGAACAGGTAACTTTTCATATATGTATTTATTAGGAAAAAAAAAAAAAAAAAAAAGGTATAAAAATTCTACTTTCCAATCTGGGGATTAAAAAAAAAAAAAAAAAAAAAAGTTTTGTAAATCATAACTAGAATCTCAGACTTCAATATGGACTACACGTTTAAAATTTATGCTATAATCAAAGCTTTATTTCAATAAAGGCCCTAAACATAAAGAGGTCTTGAAGGTACTGTAAATGTATCAGTCTTCTGAAGAGTTTTCTCACTGATTTCAAT
>CM021697.1:159613635-159703476 GCA_011074415.1 Stictonetta naevosa
AAAATTATTATTATTATTATTATTTTTTAAATTATTATTACTTTTCCCTGTATGAAGATGGATACTGCAATAGCTAAACATTCAGTAGAATATACTTTGGTGATAACACTTTTATTCATGATTGCCAGTTTAGAGCAGTTTGGTAGCTTTGTCACACATACTGTGATAATTATTGGCTTCAAGAAAATACCAAATGCCTAAGAATATTTGAAATTTGGAATTTCCGTTGGAAATATAGATGCATTATTTTATTGTTTCATGTTCAGTAAGTGATTACAATTAATGCTTTCCTAAAGATGAGCACAGTGCAGATTACAGTTACACACATACAGAACTTCTCATCAGCTTTATCTAGATGGAAATCAGGAAGATCATAAAATCAATGACCATAAACTAAAAATACTGATATTCTTCAGAAAGATGCAATAAAATCACAAAGAAAGTCTAAAAAATTTGGTGTTTTTGAATAGTGTATTCTTAAAAAAATAAAAATAAATTAAAAAAAAAAAAAACAGAACATTGAAATATAGTATTCTTTTCTCTTTTCAAATTACAGTTCTATAAGTTAAACACACTGAATGTAAAAAGGTCACACATACTATGAAAGACAAATAAACCTGTGATCAATCATTTTGTGGACAAACAGAATTCATTTATATAATTATGATGGTTTTAATTTATTAAGAAAACCTCATCTCCAGTTGAGGATGGCAGATCACTACCAAACTAATTTTAAAAAATTGTCAAATGTACATAGGCACTTAATTCATTCTTGTCAGATACAGTAAGGGGCTTAAATAACTATAAGAATCTGTGCTCGAGTGGTATGTTCCTATCAGATCTAGAAAAAAAAACTCTGAAACTTAATTCTCTTGTCATTGTTTGTACTTTTTTGGGTTCTTTTTTTCTTTTTTTTTCTTTTTTTTTTTTTGGTTGGTAGCATTGTTATTAATATTTTATTAATATTTTTATTAAATAATAATAATAATAATAATAATAATAATAATAATAATAATAATAATAATATCCCCCCTCCCCAAGAAGAGCTGATCTGTTATTCACCTGATGGCATTTTCTAACCTCTCTTAAATGTGCTTTCTCCAAGGCTCCACCATCTTGGCTGCTGTGCCCCTCTGTGTCCTGTGGTGGGGCTGTTGGAGCTGGCTGGGATCAGCTCTATCTGCCTCTGGGAGGCGGCCTCATCCTCTCCTCGCAGACGCCACCCTGCAGACCCCCACTGCCAACACTGCCATGGACATACGGTGCAGAAAAAAAGGCTACATCGATAATAGTATCTTTGTTGGTGACATGGACAGTGGGACTGAGTGTACCCTCAACAAGTTTGTGGATGACACCAAACTGAGTGGTGTGGTCAGCACATTGGAGGGAAGGGATACAATCCAGAGGGACCTCGACAGATTAAAGAGGTAGGCCCATGCAAACCTCCTGAAGTTCAACAAGGCCGAGTGCAAGGGGTAACCCTAAACATCAGTATGGGCTGGGCAATGAGTGGATTGAAAGCAGCCCTGCAGAGAAGGACTTGGGGGTACTGGTGGATAAAAAAAATGAACATGAACTGTGCACTTGCAGCATAGAAAGCCACTCATATCCTGGACTGCATCAAAAGCACCACGGCTGACAGGTTAAGGGAGGAGATTCTCCCCCTCTACTCTTTTCTCATGAGATCCCATGTGGAGTTCTGCATTCAGCTCTGGGACTCCCAGCATAAGAAAGACTGGTTAGAGAAGGTCCAGAGGACCGTGAAGATGGTCAGAAGGCTGGAGCGCCTCTCCTTTGAAGAAAAGCTGAGAGAGTTAGGGTTGTTCAGCCTAGGGAAGAAATGAATCCAAGGAGACCTTACAGTGGCTTTCCAATACTTAAAGGGGACTACAAGAAAGCTGGAGAGGGACTCTTTGTCAGGGAGAGTAGTGATAGGATGAGGAGTAGCAGCTTTAAATTAAAAGACGGTATGTTTAGGCTAGGCATTAGGAAGAAATTTTTTCCTGAGGGTGCCAAGTCACTGGAGCAGGTTGCCCAGAGAAGTTATGGATGCTCCATCCCTGGAAGTGTTCAAGGCCAGGTTGGATGAGGCTTTGAGCAACATGGTCTAGTGGAAGATATCCCTGACCATGACAGAGGGCTTGGAACTAGATGATCTTTAATGTCCCTTAAACCATTTTGATTCTATGATAGCATATTAAACAGTCTCAGGGAACTTTCTCAGGCACCAGAATTTGGTTTTGAATTCAAGTTGCTAGCATAAGGTCAAGGTCTTGGATTATGCCTAATAGCAACCTATGAAACCATTCCTGTGTGGCTGATAGACACACAGAATCATAGAAATATTTCACTCAAGGGATTTGTAGTCCAGCCTCACGATTAAAGCAGAACCATCACCAATACCACATCAGGTCACACCTTTGTCTGTCTCCAAGGGTGGAGATGCCACAAATGCTGTAGAAAACTTTCTGCATTAAATTCTTTGAGAAGCTCTTTGCTCAGCCAACTGGGACTTCTGCCAAAATTCCCAGTCTTCCTGCACAGTTGGGGAAGTTTGCCCCTGAATTCCCAATATGTTTTATTTCAAAATCAATTACTTCTCCTCATTGTTTTTCTCCTACCTCCTGGCAGTTTCCCCAAGGATTTTCTATCACTTGCTTAAATAGTGTCTTTTCTTACTGAGTACACAGACCTGTCTCTGGCGCTTATCTTCCCAACCTTCCTACAAAGAAGATCATTTAACAGCCATTGCAGCCTAGGTTGCTGTATGTGAGCATACTTGTCACAACATCTCCCCTGTTTGTGAGCAGAGGTCAGGAGGAGCATTATACCTGTTCGGCCCCTCTAGTAATTGCATTGTGAAGCTGTCACCCACACTGTATTGGAGACTTCCCAGACTGCTGACATAACTGTGTGCTACTCTTTGAGAGCTAGAACAAATCGGGAACCATTCTGAAAAGACACTTTGGACATCCAGCTGCTTTGGTTTAGTACATAAGATAGCTTAAGAGTGAGGATGTCAGCCACATCAAACAACTGACCTCATAGCCAGAAAATAAATGCTTCTGGACACATCTCTTAGTTAGAACAGACTACAAAGACTAGTACATTAGCTTTTAAAGGAATTAATGTTAATTTTAGAATAATAATAGTATTTAAGATTTTTCAAAATGTTTTCTTCCTCTAAAGCTGCCTAATGATAGGTTGATACTACATGTGCTGTCTCCAAAGAATTAAATTGATACTTAGATAATAAAAGTCTTTTCAACTAAACTGATTTCCTGGAAATGAAAACTGTAGACATAAGCAACTTGTGAAACATGGACCCTTGGACTTAGCAAATAATCTGCATTTTCAATGGAAAATAAATTGACATAGAAATTTGGATGTATAAGCTCTATGTATATATACTGTAAGCATAACTGTAAGTATATTGACATGAAGAACAAAGTAGTAGACTTTAAAATGTAACTGATGATTTTGAAGAAAGCAAAATTACATGGTGTGAAATATCAAAAAGGGTGTTGCATTTCAAGTATCTATCTTTATTCCTTAATAATTAATGAATAAATAATTGCATTTTAGAGTTTACACTGATAAAGTTCCTGTTCTGTCTATCTTCCAAAAATATCATTATCTTTTATAAAGATTGGGAGTGAGGCAAACCATACATATAAAATATTTTAGTAATAAGTTTTATTAAGTTAATGAGTTTAGGGGAGTAGTTCATGACTTACTTTCCTTTTTGTCTGCTGTTTATTGTAGTTGTATCAATAATAAAACAGCAATTGCGATTCTAGGGAAGAAATTGCTCTGTTCAAAAATATTGCTGTGTTAAATGCCTGCTCTTTTGACAAGAGGAATGCCCTCAGCTGGCAAGGATAGTGATATTCCCAGAAAGATGATGAAAAATGATTGCTTTACTTGGAGGAAGTGGTGAATCTTTTCTTATTTTCATGATAGAAATGCATGTAAG
Source organism: Stictonetta naevosa (assembly GCA_011074415.1). NCBI lineage: Eukaryota > Metazoa > Chordata > Aves > Anseriformes > Anatidae > Stictonetta > Stictonetta naevosa. The sequence goes on from CM021697.1 coordinate 159,617,612, forward strand.
AGTCTTCATATTGATGTCCTTCAGGTGCATTCCAATCTTACATAAATGGACAAAAAATAGTTAAATTAATGTAATAAATAAACTGAAGTCACTGAATAACTGAGGTAGTTGCAAATTAATTATTTCAATGGAGTAAGTCAATTTAAACCCGGTTTGAATTTGATTTAAAGAAATTTTAGAAATAAATTGAATCCAAACCAACCAACCAAACAAACAAAAGAAAAAAAATAAACTTGATGAGAATAAATAAATTGAGTAACTTTTATGATAATAGATATTTATGGTGAGGCCACGTTTCCTTAATTATTACCTTTTGGGCCTTAATGTTTGAGGATACTCAAATTAGTAATTTTTCTTTTAACAGTCTTCTTTATTTTCACTCCATGCACTATCATTTTCAGAATTAATCTGCTTGGATTGATCCAAGATGTTTCTGAACTTAGTTAAAGCATTTGCTTGAAAAACAGGAGAGTAAAACTTTTAATTTTACCCACTAAAAGGGTTTCTTTGCTTTATAACAAGCCAAAGCAAATGTTTAAAGTAGGATCTCTGCATTCCCTTGGAGGGAAGCAACATAAAAAAGAACTACAGAAACTGAGGCACAAAGGAGAAAAACAATATATGAATACATGCAAGAGCTTTTCCTTCTCCAAATAAATTTCACAATATTTAAATGTGCCTTTCAGCATTAGCACTAGACTAATGCTATTATCATAATTTATTAACCAGATCTTTTGTTCTATGTAGTAATACACTATGTTTCTATGCTGTGTATTTTTTATCCTGTGACCTAATTTGCGTAAAAGGAAACTCTTATAACTCCCTTGTTGTAATGAATAAAATGTTAATGAAGAACTACAGAGAAATCCCCTTTGCATTAGTTCCTTATTCCCAGGAACATCATCATAAATTTGTTTGCCTAGTTCTGACAATGGTAGTGATGTTCAAGCTGTAGAAAAGCAATAGTAACACTAAATGGTTCTGATGGAAAAGTTAAAGATATTCAAGACACTGTCATCAGGGATGGGCTACGGGAAGTTATCTTTTAGAAGAGAAACCTGATGGATTTGGCCACAATCCAATTTTTTTATTATTATTATTATTTTTTTTTACATTTATTATCTGCATTGATAAATACATTATGTGATGACTTTTCAGAAAATGTAAATTAAAGTTAAAAAAAAAAAGTTGCAAAGAAACTTTTTTTTTTTTTTTTTTTTTTTTCCTTCTTCAGACATGGGAAATTGGAGATTAGTGCACCACCTCACCACATATTGGTTATATTACTCATTAACTTTTGACTGTGACATCATGGTAGAAGTATTAAATTTAAAGAATATAAATCATTACATGTTTGCACCAATTATAGATTAATTGTTAGTATCTGTTTCGTATTTATTTCATTAGAAATTGCCAGGTATTGTTAGCCTTTAAACCAGGGAACAGTGGTAATAATCACCATTGTTATCCTTTAGAAACTTTAAGAACAGACAGAATGTTAAATCAATCATATGATGATGATATTCCATTTAAATAATTCACCTTTCACTACAAAACAATATATACACCAGTTATAAATTGTATCCTGACTAGTTTGTCAATATGTGTACAGAACTGAAAATATTAATGTTCATTATAAATTATAACAATTTATGGCCTCACTGTCTGACAAATCTTCAGGATTTGCTTCAGACAGCTCTTTGGAACTGAGGCATATTCCAGTCTTGAGGCACTCATATCAGAGAATTTGTCATTTCCTCTTCTTTGTAGATTAACAAACTCATTCTAGCACCAAAGAGTTCTTTCTTTAGAATGATCATGTCACTTCTATTTCAGATAAAATCATAAAAATACATTTGCAATATTTTAGCAGATTTAAATCCTGTTTAATCTGTAAACAACTGTTCCTTCTATATTTCCAAGAGGGAGAGTTATGGTCATTAAGATCAATGGTTTAAGCAGATTAAAAAGAATGCTTATAGGAGGAAAAGTGTGTATAGACCTCTTATCAGTTGTTGTAAGGTAGCATTTAATGTTATTGGTCTTGGTCTGTAGTACATGAGTAGTACTTCAAGAGTAATGAGCAAAACAAGTCACAAAATAGATCAGCTGTTTGCCTGGTCCTGTTCTAGCAGTACAACATGACTACAATGGGTAATGAGTTTGCCTATTCAGCACAACTAACTGAACAGTCCTGTTCTAAAATAGCTGGGCTGACTGTCTCTCTTCAGGAAAAGCAGACATAAATTTCAGCTTGTACTCTGTATACTCTTTTGCTCAAGGATCTGTATTTTCTATATGTCTGAATCAATGAATAAGTGCTTGTCACATCAGATTTTTAAAATATAAATACATGTAAAACATAGTAAATTAAATATTAAAATAAGCATCTTATTGTCATGTTGTCCTGAACATTTCCTCTAATTGCATATGCTTATAGAAATAAATGATATTCTATATTTTCTCCTGATTTTCTTACAAATCATTTTGTCAGAGTGGAATCATTTTAAGTCTAAAATACATAAAAATGAATAACAAAGAAATATCTTTGTCCAGTTCTGTTAGCAATCCTGTATGTGTTTAAAAACATTTTTCAGGTGAAGTAAAGGTATTCATCATGCCAGGAAAGAAGATATCAAAGCACAGATATATATCTAAAACCTCTTTGTGAATTCATATCATTGCTCCTGTAGCTCCTCAGATATCCCTTTATGAAAGTGCTTAGATTATGTGGACCAATTTCTTAAAATAAATGAATACATAAATAAATTCAGATTCCTAGCTAGGAAATTTTTACATTGAAATCAACAAAAACTGTAGAACAAAAGTCCAAATGCTAATGTGTATATTTTTATATTTCATATTGCGCATATTTTTGTATTTCAGTCTTATGTCATTTTCATCATCTTAAATACTCCAGCACTTTGAAAGGCACTTCAGAAGTCTCCTGGGTTTCCTGTCATGCTTCAGTTTATTCCCTGTTGATATTGAGACCTCAGCATATGTAAATTTGGATTCAATTTCTATGGTCTTTATGATATAGCATAAGAGAAGAAAGTCCACAGTTCATAAGTAGTTTTGTAGAGGAACGTTCACTTGTATCTTATGAGTTATAGGAGAAATTCACTTTTATATTTGAGGGATTCAGACCTTTATCTTGTGCCTATTCAGAGAATGAGCTACTGTGCAATACCTGAGAATTTCCCCATGAAGTAAAAATGAAAGATTAATTTTGATTATATATAAGATGTAAAGCAATCTCAGGTATAGGAAGGGTAGTTTTGGTGCTGTGGTCCATTTTTCAGCATCTGCAATACATCAGAGATAGATAATTTATGGTGGTTTAAACATACACAAATTTAATCTCATAAGTTTTATTGTCCATATTAAAGCCTTTTTTTTTTCTTTTTTTTTCTTTTTTTTTTTAAAGAAAGAAAGCAAAGAACTTTCAGATGTCTATAACTTCTTGAATTCTGACCTTGCTACGAACAGTTGTACCAGAATTATCTGGAAAAAATAATACTGAATTTATAGAATTTTACTTGATACAATGTTATTGGTGTGAAATACCTGAGGTGATAACATAGAAAAAATCAGTAGTATTTTATTTTTAAAAAGGAAAAATTGTCCATTAGCTATTTTTTTGTGAGTTGAGTTAGCTATAATCAACTCACGTAATCTGGGACTTCACCTAATTTTTTGCTGATGTGAATGCTGCCTGCATACCTTATGGGGATAGAGATTCTTCAAGGATACATAAATATTTAAAAACAAACAAACAAACAAACATATTACAGTGGCATACATTTATTACTGACTATCTGCTATGAAAATACAGATAATCAGAGAAACTGTGTGTACAAAAATGCAGACAAAGTGTGTAGCATGCCAATAGCTTTTATCTATTCTCAATTGACAACAAAATGCCATCATATTTGATAATATGTACTTGTACATGTACTTAACAATGGAAGAGGAAAATTTGATTAATAAGCAGTTATAAAATTGCATGGAAGACATAGCAAAGGATTTGAAGTGACCTTGCAGTTATTGAGCCGTTCTTTTGGTGTTATAGGCATCACATTACATAAACCGATTTTATAAATTGATGCAATGTTTTCTCAATATCAATCAGTGCTTCGCTTCCCACTGCCACTATTGGTAGACTATCAATTCTGATCACTAAAAGTCTTTTCCTAACTCTCAAGTTAGCCTTGTTTAAAATTAACACATAGTCACTGATTCATGGAAGCAACAGTCTTTATCTTACACAACAATTTTTCCCCCAATTTTTGTGTCCCATTCTATTAGCTTGTTTATACAGAATTAATGCTTTTTTTCTTTATTTATTTTATTAGACTATTGTATTTTCTTGTAATATGCTGTCAACCCAATAATAGTTCAGCTTGATTTAAGAAATTGAGCAGTTATATACAATATTCCAGTATAACCCTCACTAGTATCATATACAAATAAAAGACTCTATTCACTGCAAAGAGCTTTTCCTGATGCATCCTAAGGTTATTTAATATACCATGGCTATGTCTGCAGCATTACAAGCATTTTCTTAAAGAAGTAAATGTTTATGTCCAGTTGAATCCATTCAAGACTGGATTTCATATGTTGAACACTCCTTCTGGTCTCACTGTGGATGTGAAGAATAATCCTTTTTTTTGGGGGGGAAGAGAGGAGAAGGAGGAGATGGACAGATTTTTTTCAGCCCAAAGCCCATGGGAATTAGGGTTATGTCATAGTAAACAAGATTAATGTTTTTTGAAATGTAATATTGAAGTCTTGTTAAATTCTTGCCGACCTGATGTGAAGGCATATAGAGCTCTTGATAGTGCTGCTGTGACAGCACATATAACATGGGGTAAGCACAATTTGGTAGTCTTATTCTGTGACAATTCAAAAGAATAACCTCTGGACTGAGCTGAAAATAACTTCACTGTCCAGGCTCATCCTTTTTTGGGACAAGCTAAGTATTTTTCTCCAAGACATAAGCAAGACATAAGCTGGATATTTAGAAAGGCAGGTGAGCTTTATCAGCTAATGAACTTACTGCTTATAGCAGTCACTCTTACTAAGTACTTTGAACTCTTCCATTTCATTTTTCTTATTCCAATCTGATTTGTCATTTTTTTCCTGCTGTATCATATTCTGATCTTATATTGGAAATATTTCCCAGCTTTATGCCACTGGCACATTTCATTAGGAAGTTCTTAGTTTTTATTCCAATGAAATATATGTCAATGTATAAGTCACACTATCTACAGTCCAGTGCTTTAAAATCTCATTCCATCTCATCACAGGAAGGATGTTCTGTTTGACTGTCAGTTTTTGAATATCATGCCTATTCCTGTAGTATTTCTGGTTTGAAAGTGTGAGGGAGCCTCATGGGGACATTCCTTGTGCTGGAATGTGTCCAGATAGATCTGGCACAGTTATATACCCATCTTCAACATCATCAGTTAATCATTTACCTCCACATTGAACTTCACTGCACTTTCTGTAAGCTGAGGTACTGTATTTGCCTTTGTACCATGCTTAACCTGAAGATATAACTCATCTCTGCAAAGTGACCACGCATTTTTCATTGATATGTTTTATTATACAATATAATTTCTTTTTCTCAAAGGTTTAACTCGGTTTGCCTTTTGTAAATTCTTTTTATCCTTTCATATCTTGATCTCTGCAAAGTTCATTTCTTTTTTATCTTCTTATTAGAGATGGTTTATCACTTTGTTATATAAAAAGCCTTCACATCAAACTTTTTTTTTTTTTTTTTTTTTTTTATGGCATGAAGCCATCTTCACCTTAAAGTAATTTGACTGGCTGATTTATACTCCTCTAGGTTTCTCTATTATTCATCTTTGAAAATTATATTATTAATTACAAATTTTAATTCATTTACCCTTGTAATTTAAACCAAACAAGTCTCACTGAGTGTGAATACAAAATTTTACGGCTACTTCCTCTCTATAGCCTTCCTTACTGTAAAAACAAACAAACAAACACGCAAAACTTTAAAATAGCAACAGTATCTGTCAGTTTAGTGATTATTTACTGAAGAAATGTTAATTGTCATCTCCAGATTATCTGAACCCCCACTGTTGTTAATAGCATGTGTTTTAGTTCTCTCTTCATATTTTTCAGTTTATTAGACTATTGATGTATACAACTACATCAACACCTCTACCTTTTCTGCTCTCTGATATGGACAGAAAAGATTTTTGATAGCTGTGTTCTAGTTCTGCCTAATATTTCATAAAATGTTTGGTTTCACTGTAGCCAAGATTATTTTGTAGCCTTCATTTTGCAGTGATAATGTGAAAATAATGAATATAGGAGAGATAGGAAATTGGATATGAGCAGTAAGTCTGATATTTATTATATTTAGTGTTTATAAAAGGTATCTGCAAATAGTCCTGTAGTTGTCTTCTTCATTTTACATTACTATGACATTCCTTTTCTATATCTGAAAATAAAAAGAAAATAAGCTTCCTCTTCATTAAAGCTTTTCAAGTACTAGAAACTTCATGGAGCAGTTAAGGATTTTCTTTCTTTTTAATTGAAGCTTTACTTTTAAAACCATCTATGTGTTAGTTTAACCTTGATACATATATTTAGCTAGAGGCTAAGAAAAGAAAGGTTCACTATTAAATGATTCTTATTAATCAGCTCTAAATCTGATGAATAATACTTTACAACCTCTTTGACATATGGTAGGGTCTGCAGCAAGTTTGGCATAATGGTTTCACTTAATAAACACCTGATTAGCATTGTTTAACAGGTTTGGATTGCATGAAAACAGAAAAATGGCCACATACTGTCTAGTTAATTCCTCATTAACAGCCTTATATTCACTGTGTTTGACAGACTATACCAGCTTTGACACAAGGTGACCTCTTGCATGGGCCTGTTTATCACCTTCACTCTGTCATAAATGGAGTCAGTATAAATGTCAAAATGAATGTGCCATCAACAGAGATTTTTGAGAATTAGAATCCATCTGGTATCATAAAGGTTATTTTTTCAACCTTATCATTACAGACATGATGAAATTATATGGAGTAACAGCTAAAAATGTAAGGAGATAGAGCTGAAGTAAAATGTCTGGGTGCAGACTTTTATTTAACAGATGTTGTAAAAGCTTAAAGCTTGCAGTACACAATTTGTTTGAGAAATTAAAGAAAAATAATCACATTTTCTAAATGCATTGTTCTTGAATATTAAACAAATATGAAAATATTTATTCAGTTAAAAACTGTAGGGAATTCTTTACCAGTATAATTTGGAAAAATACATTTCTAAAATATAATCCTTTTTGTCTTTAAACAGTGATTAGAGCTTTACAGCTTACTCATTCTACTTCCTCCCAGTGGGGGTTATCCAGGAATTAATCACATTGATTCCTGCTACGGGTACAAGAGGACAATTTTAACTTAAATGAGTGGAGAATCTGGCATAGTACAACTGTTCTCCAGTATGAGCTCATCCTAACTTCTCAGATGTGTCTTCCATCTGACAAAGCATAGTGCAGTGCAGTGATCATGGATTACAGTCACCACCAAGTGGCAAGCATTACATCAAAGTAGGAAATATCCACTGAAGATCTTCAACCGATCCAGAGAATTTTTCAAAACACAAATTCTCAGAACACAAAATCCTCAGCAGAGATGTTTCATCATGAAAACTCTGATTAAAAATTGTCATCTCTGATAAGTTATCTCTGAACTAAATATAGCTGTTACTGGAAATATGATGATAGAATATATATTTGCCTCTTTGTGATAGTGGAACCTTTTTTTTTTAATCAAAAGGTGATGTTATATTTTAATAATTTTTAAAATATTATGGCATTACCCTAAGGTTTCTATTATAAGTGTTGTTATACAGGTAGGTAAAACAAAATATAGAGAAAAATGGTATTTGCCTACAGTCCCAGAACAAATTTGGAATGATGGTTATAAATCTTCAACTCAGAATTTGGGTGAACTTTCATAAAGGAGGACAGTCCACAAAACATAAGCTGTGGCAAAGTTTAGGCATGGTAAAGATACCTGGGAAGAAATATCTTTCAGGACTTTTGTTTCAAAGTTGACATACATCTTCTCCATGATTGGGATCTTTTATGTCTTTAACATTACTGGATAAATCCACTACCAGTTTTAGAAAATTCTGATAACAAGCCAGTTAGTTGTTTTGAATGTTTGCGCTCCTGTTACAAATGAAAAGTACAAATACAAGCAAAAGTCCTTTGTATTACAAAAACACTTTATTTAAAAAGACTAACTAAACCTCAATATATCTTAGTGTCCCTGGAAATAACCATTCCATTGACATATGTTTGATAAACTAAATAGACACTTAACTGTTCTTTTAAAATAAAGCATTAGTATGGGCTCAAGCAGTATAATTTATAAGTCTCAACGGCTCACTCCCCATCAATTCAGATGGCAAAGATGAGAATTATTCTATGCTTGAATCTCTCTTTGAAGTTTTGAATTCAGTATCATAAAAATAATTGATTCAGCATGCAGTAAGATTGCAGACACTATTGCTGATAGTTTTTTTTCACCACTGAATTACCAGTTAATAGATCAAGCTCCACAGAGCTTTTTTTTTTTTTTTTGGGAAGCTTTCTCAGGAGTCTCCGTCTACTATGATACTAGTATCGTTTCAAGAACTAAAAAACATCTAGCAACAAGAAGACAGTTATTCTTGAATGATGCTTCCAATGTGATATTTAATTTTTATCATGGAGTGTCATGGACAAATTTACAGGCAAAATGCATTGTAAAGATCAATTTCAAACTCCATAAACTTCCAAACTTATTCAAAAGTGCTAGCAGGTTTTCCTCCAGGTTGCATCTTTTTTGAAGTGCTCTGGTGCTCCTGACTCCCATATCTATCCTTTTGTGCAATCTTGTGTCACTTCTGATATGCATGTCCGAGTTTTCTTCCTGCAGACAAAAAAAGTTGAAGGTTCACTATCATGTACTCATTCTCCCTGTTTGACAAGAGAAAATGGTCAGTATATCTGGTCATTCAGATGTACTAGTAGATCTTTTAAGTGAGGCAAAGTCCAGGCAGCTAAGAAGGAAGAAATATCTCATTAATGTTAACAACAAGAGCTGCCATCAGTTTCAAAACAATGCTAACTGACAGGTAATGAGGCAAGCATATCTTTTATTTTAGGATGTATATTCCATGTCCATATCTAATAGAGATGTAAAAGTTGCCTTGGAATCACTGCAAACAATCCCATCCAGATATATTTATATATCAGACAATAAAACAAATTGTATTTTTCCAGTTAGCAATACATATTTTTCCTGCATTTATAGATTTACTGAACATTTTCTTCTATGAAACTTTTATAGTAAATAGGATAAAATCTTTTCAGTAAGCAACCATTCCCACCAGCAACATAGCCTTTCCTTTTGAATGTTGAGATTTCATTATTACCTTGAGAAATAGTTAATGTTTGTGTCAGAGTGTCAGATATATACACACACATATATAAGCATATATATTTTGAGTTCCAAATAAGAAGGCTATTTTTTAAAAAATCTAGTCATTCAATATGTTCTCAGTCCAGTTGAATCTATTTTTTTTTTTATCAAATAATGTATCATCTATCATTTCATTACAGAGTTTAATATATTTTAACAACACTCGAAGCCAAGGATTTATTTTCATTCTATTTTCAGTAGGAGCATTTTCTGAAAAAATTCTGCAACTCTTTCTTTAAATTATACAATCTTACTGTGAAAACACAGGAACAGTAAGCTGAGCAATGAATTTCATTTTCAGTTATTCTTTCATTTGTAATAGCAAGCTAGTGACTCAAAATACTTATTTGAGAAGTCTTTTAAATTAAATACTAAGAAAAACCTTCATTTGCTTGGATCACTTGCATCATTTAATACACTGGTAGTGAAATGCTTGTTGTGGTCTCTGTATTGCTTTGTATGCTTTCTGTGTAAGTCCATATATTTAATCATTATGTATATTAGCTCATGATATACTTGGTCCTTGAAATGTTTCTTATTATACAGTAATTCCTCATATACATTTTATGGTTAAATTAGCCTCTGACAAAACTTGTTGTTGTGAAGTACATGTCACACATTAAGTGGTCTAACTATTAAGTAATCAAGCTTATGTTATACTGTCAATTATATCCTTACTTCAGTAGTATAATTATTATTAATTTTTTTATTTTTATTCAAATTATAAACAAAAATGTTCTAGATTTAGCATTTGTTGTTGTTGTTGTTGTTTTTGTATTTGTCACTTGGTGGACCTTCCAGAATGTCTAAACATTTTTGGTCTTTGTAGTTGACACAAATACCTTTATGCTTATAGCTATTATAAATAAAATTATTTTATTATTATTCTCAAATATATACAATATACTACATTATTATATAGTATTTATTATTATTAGTGTTATATGTAACTTTTTTTAATGGTAGACATGGAATTCCACCATTTAGCTCAGCATGATGGATACTTTAATTTTTTGTATTTTTCTTCTGCTAATCACAATTTTGAAAAACTGTTTAAATTCATGCTTAATTGGAGTTCTGATGTCTGAGTGAAAGAGAATGTTTTCATATATTACCTAAGCCATGGAGTCTTACTGAAGTAAAAAACCTCCTTAGGCATGAAAGGGAAGCCTTATAACTCCTTAAAATCTGTCTTTTGTTTAACTTATAACAATATTGAAGGACCACTATTTCTTAAGTATGTGGAAAGACTTGCTCTGAATATGCACCAAGTGCATGCAGCCCATTCTGCCTGCAGTGCAAAGCACACCACTTTGAGTCATGTCTGTCCAGGTTTTCACTGGAAGAGTTTATTTTTCTTTCTGATAGCTGGCACAGTGGTGTATTTTGGATTTAGGATGAGAATGTTGATAATACACTGATGTTTTAGTTGTTGCTGAGCAGGCTTACAGCAAGTCAAGGACTTGTCAGCTTCTCGTACTGCCCTGCCAGCTAGGGCATTGGTGGTGCACAAGAAGCTGGTAGGGGACAGAACCTGGACTGCTGACCCACACTGGCCAAATGGATATACCATATGGTGTCATGCAATAAAACTGGGTTGGCTGGGTGGGCTGCTATTCCTCGGGGACTGGTTGGGCATTTTTTGGTTGGTAGTAAGCAATTGCATTGTGAGTCACTGCATCACTTGATTTTTGTTGTTGTTGTTGTAGCTCCTTTCTCTCTCTCTCTCTCTCTCTCTCTCTCTCTTTCTTTCTTTCCTTCCTTCCTTCCTTCCTTTCTTCCTTCCTTCCTTGTTTCTTTCTTTCTTTCTTTCTTTCTTTCTTTCTTTCTTTCTTTCTTTCTTTCTTTCTTTCTTTCTTTCTTTCTTTCTCTTTCTTTTCTTTCTTTCTTTCCTTCTTTCTTTCCTTCTTTCTTTCCTTCTTTCTTTCCTTCTTTCCTTCTTTCCTTCTTTCTTATTAAACTGTCTTTATCTCAACCTTCCTGCACTTTTCTATTTTCTCCCCCATTGCATTGAGGGGCAGGTAGGGGGTAAGTAAGTGAATGGCTGTGTGGTATTCAGCTGTCTGATGGGTTAAATGACAACAACTTCATATAGAAAGTATGGTCAACTGGTAAGCTGGAAAAGAGAAAACATCAGAAAAATACGATGCTAAAAACATTCACACGAGAAGGGAAAGAATGGGTTCTGAGCTCTCTTTGGCCACTAAGACTCGTTCCCAAAGGAAACCCACACCTTTCTTCCTTCAGCTATCCACTCCACTGCCCCTCCAAAACAAGAGGAGAAACCAAAGAGAGAGGGAGAGAAAAGAAAAAGGAAAGTTGGTATGTAAAATAAGGTGATCAAAGAGAGTCCTCTCAGAAATTAAATATATATATATATACATAAATACAGTCTAAAAGCTTAAATCAACATTTACTTTCTCAAATCTTCAGTTCTGAAAGATGTCACTCCTCCATGAGATATTGTAAGACCTGTAATCAATAAAGTATATAAATACATACTACTGTCTCATCTTACATTTCTGTGTAGAAATTTAGAAAAGCCAAACATTAACTGAACAGGAAAAAGAAAAAACAAGCAAACAAACAAACAAACAAAAAACATTCCAGTGAGTATGTGAGTATGAGTTCCATGTTATCTTATGTGGATTTCCTTGTGGTCTCTGATAAGGTTCTGTGTGCTCCAGAAAAAGGCTTGGCGATTCAGCATGTAAGATCATGTTGTCCAAACAGTGTATACAATTTTAATTCACACCAGTGATAGTTTCAGCCCCGAGGAGCCTCAGTATCATCAATAATCTTCAGGAATTCAGCCTAACTCAGAGAGACAATGTCAAGAATGGTCACTAGATCCTGCTTATCTTTGTCCACCTGATTATTTTAATTAACTTGATTGAGATTAATTGTCTTAGTAGGGTGGATATCATGGCCCAATACATATGCCAAGTTTGCACAGCCTTTTGCTTTCAAATCCACATTATTTCTTTGTTTTGACTATCCATACCAATCCAGAATTGCTAATTTCCTACCTATAGGTCTAATATTAGAGTTAATATGTACTAAAAGAAAAGATGCAACTCTTACAAAAGATTTTGAGACAACAGTTACCTAAGCATAATCACTGGCAGAATGTACAAAATAGGATAAAGGATAACAATTGAATCTGTGACACAATTTTAATTATGGGATATAGTCTTGGATGCCTATTTTTTAATGCCACTTTAATTCCCCAATAAAAAGCCACAATTAAAGTACAGGAAAGTAAGTCCATTTAGACTGAATGCAATGAATTTCACACTGCTAACCCTTCAATTTAGTAGTTATGCTTGCAGAATTTATGTTCAATTAATGTAATTATTCAATTAATGTGGAATTATAGAAGCTCCTACAGAAAATTTAGAACAAAATAAGATGGTGTATCAAGGAATGTATGCTTTGTTTCTGACAGGTCATGGTAAAACAGAAGAGTCACTTGAGACATTTAGTCATGTCCAGTTAATATATATCAGACATGAAGCTGACCTACAAAAAACGTATTTTCAGTGGGGCTTTGCTGATTTCCATTGACTGAGGACCGAACCTCTGATTTTGAAAGGTGGTTTGTGATTAAGTTTAGAAATGACAAAGGTTAACTCACACATGCAATTTTAAGGGCAGATCGTTGATCTGAATATATATATATACATGACATACACTTTATCAAAATTACTTTATTGTCTGTGACAATCAGTGGAACCCAAGGTCCTTTTAAGTACACCATCATACCTATAGCAAAGAAGCAAGATCACAGTGGACTGTTTCACTCATTGTTTAGATAAAGGGAGATAGAACAATAGAAACTCTTTTATTATACTAACCGTTCAGTTGGTTATTTCATGTTCATTGTCCAGAATTTAAATTTACCTCAAACCTCGAAATTAGATTTATAGAATTACCATGCATTTTTACAAGTTTCCAGAGTAAATTTTCATAATTCCAAGAATTCTGATATAAAGCAATCAAATGAAATTTCCACAAATACCACTCAGAAATTTTAATATAGTTATATTATAAATGTATTAAAATATTATTAAATATTAAAATTTGTAATATTAGTATTTCTGCTTTTCACATTTCTATTTCTTCTAGCTGTAGGATAGTGGATAAGCCTAACTAAAAAAAAGCAAAACAGAAGAAAATAAATATTCAGTTAAGATTCTGGATGAGATATAAAAAGTTCACAATTTTCTAATATTTTCTAATGAAAAAAAAAAGAAAAAAGGGAAATTATGCTTTATTTTCATTCTTTCATACCTTTTACATGTTCTGCTCATCACTACGAGAAACCACTATTGCATTATTATACGTGCAAATAATTTGCATTCACAAGTAACTAGAAATGATAATATTTGCATATCTGATTAAATTATATGTATCTGCACTAATAAATCACACAATTAATTAGCAGAATTTTCCAATTTACACTAACACTGAATTGTACAGTTGGATATGGAGATGTTTTTTTGATACTCGAGGCTATTTAAATATCTCCGTATTATATGCATGATAGTCTTAAAACCACTTGCTAAAGGGAAATAATACATATATTTATATATATATGGTCCAAAACTTACACCAGTGACTGTTATTTTAAAAGGCAGAAGAATTGAATTAAACTCTTTATACTTTTTAATGATTTTCCCACAGAACATAGATTTTTTCAATTAATAATATTTAATATTTAAATAATATTTTATCCTGTGCATGTGTATTTAAATAGGTATTATATATATATATTATTACTCTTAGTTTTCTACTAATCATCCAAGGTAGAGATGTATAACACAATGTGTAGAAAAATTTTTGGTTTAACAAGTCAGATATATTTAACATTTAAATTCATATTTGTCATACATTTTGGATTCTTGGAGATGCAGTTACTGTGTGCAAAAAGAATTGTAAAAATGGAAATCTCAACAGTCCATTGTTTCTTCAATCAAGCATGTATAGAATGTATAGAAATTGTTAACAGATATGGATATGAACAAGAACTACCTGTTCTATTTCATAAAATAAAGAAGCATAAACAATCTTGACATAAACTTTTTTTCTATCCTGACATTTGTTTACATCAACTATTTTCCTGTCATTAGCATATGTAGTTCAACTTCTATCTTGTTGTCAAGGTACAAGTCTATTGTACAAGTCTAGGTCTGTCATTCTTTCTTCTTTTACATATACAAAAGGTCTTCTTTTATGTGCCCCTCAACATCTACACTCTGGCCTTGATTATTTCAGGTTCTTTCAGGTACTTCCTCTAGCAAACTTTACATGTTCTTGTGTTAACCACATCTTTAAATGTGGCATCTTGCTAAACATTCAGAAGATTTGCTGTTCCAGCACTTAGAGTACAATTTTTAAAGCATTTTTATTTCTTAATTATTATTTTTGCTTATGCCTCAATGTTCTGTAGAAGTGCAAGAAGTAAAATAGATTGTAATATGCACAGCATTTTAAGTAAAAGGTAATTGTTCTGATGTTAAACTTCAAAAACAGAATAATACCCATCAGATTGATGAGTGCTTAGAGAAAATATGGATAGCCAGTTTTACAAAATTCATGTCTTGTCATTTTTTTAAGTACCAGCAGTAACTTACAAAGCAGAAATAAGTTGTGTGAAACTTTTTTATACTATTTTTTCCACACTGTTTATTTACCATTATTTTTTCTATAACTTTTTGAATAAAACATGAAATATAATCAACATTTAATAAAAATAGAATACAAGTTCTTACTGATATCTTTTTTTACATGAAGTCTCTACTCATCCATCTTGAACCCAAAGCATGTAGGAAGACATAGGTAGAAGTATATTAAATCTGACAAATGACCTCCCATGTGCAAAGGAGGAAATAAAGATTCATTCTCCGTGTTTGTGAGATCATTTTGATGAAGGGAAGGCTAATTGAGGATGACATATATTCTAAATCTAATTCAAATCAGCATTTTTACATGAAGACTCATCACATTTCCGATGGTACACTCTATCATGAAACAGCTTAGTAAAGACATTCTGAGTTTGATTCTGGAAATTTTTTTAAATGCTTCATCAAAACCAACATTTTTAGCAGTAATTAGTTTTCAATCTTATTAAAAACAAGATATCTGTGGTATTTTCTATCTAAGAAGAAGCATTTCTTCTTAACACCATTAAGTCTCATGTTTTAGAGAAAATTGCAACTAATATGTGATTATGTTTAGAAAACATGGGGGGAAACTGCAATCACAGGATTTCTTACCATAAAAGCAAATAATCTTGATACCATTGGATTGTTAAATTATAGAATTTTTCTCTGGTGTTCACAAAGTAATTATATTTAAGAACAAATAGTATTACTTTGCTTTAAAACAAGAAAGAGCTATATAAGTATTAAGAGCTACTTCTCAACTTAAATGGTACATATTCTTTGAGATCATTGCTATCTTATTAACAGAAACTTAACAGCTCAGCTCCGTCAGAAGACTTATGTCATCTTACACTATTATTTTTGCTTTGTTTATACCACAGATTACAGCCTGTGGATGTAATACATTCTATAAAAATCACGACCTTTCATATTTCTCAGAAAGATGAAACTGCATTTTCAAGGTACTTATGAAAGTATAGTATAAAACTCAGTGTGTAATTTTGGGCAGTAGGTGAACAGGACAGAACGGTTATGAGATTTGCTACCTTAATGAATGCTAGTATTTCTCAACCATTTTAATTTAATTTTCATGCAAACATTTTTAATGCAAGGAAGGATAGCATAAACATAGTTGATAATAAGATATTTTTATTTATTAATACTTTTCACCTACATGATGATCCTCTGTTGTGATTAAAATAAATAAATAAATAAATAAAAACATTTCTACCATAGCACTACTTTAGAGGTACCAGAGTACTGAAATATGGAAATTTTGTCATACTAGTTGTGGAATTGATTGCCTTGAAAATTCTAGCACTTTATTTTATTTCTAGCACTGTCATTAAATTTGTTAAATTTACCATCCATAGGTAAATTGCCACTAAAGTAGACAATAATATTTAGAAGCACTGGCATTTTACTCATTATCTAAAGATCTCAGATGCAGCCTTAAGGTTTTGGTGCCACAACCAGTGTCACTTTCTTCATCTCCTCATCATCCTTGTTTGAGGTCATCCCTTACTGAGAGATCCACTTAAGATAAAATTAAAAAAAAAAAAAAAAGGAAAAAAAAAAAAAAGGAAAAAGGTCCTTTATTTCCTGAAAGTGAAAAAATAGCAGAGATATGTCAGACATGCATAAGTCAGATATGCATGTTTAAAAAGAACAAGTTTTTTTGTTGTTGTTGGTTGGTTGGTTGGTTGTTTTTTCAGTAAATGGACAATAGAAATTGCTGAAAACTTATGTTACTTCACACTTGGATCTCATCCTGTCTTAGTCTAAGATTGTATAATCCAATAATGTTGAACAAATAAATATGCATAATTTAGTGGATATCTAGCACTGGAAAGACATTTCAAATTGCACCAAGGCAGTTTACTTCTGTACATACTTTCTGTGTAATCTTTTGCTTTTGTCAACTTCCCAATCCATTAATAACAACTTTGGATAGAAGTAGAGTGAAGGGGCCACTGTAGTATCTAACTCAGGCTCTACTGCTTGTAATGATTGCTTTCTTCCTTTAAGACTTCATTTATTCTTGACAGAAACAATTATGTGGAATAATTATATCAAAAGGTCTGTGTTATGTTGTGTTCAGTTTGGAAAGTAAAGAACACTGCTTAACTATTACCTAGAAAATCCCTGTTATTGAAAATGTTCATATAATCAGGCATCAATAATTTATGGTAATTTATTATTTAATTCAGATATCATAGAAAACACGACTTGACTAACCAATACTAAGTAATAATGCAAGTATAACTCCAAAGCTGGGAGACAATTTAGAACTAGATTATTATCTACATAAATGAAGATATTCCCAGTCATTTCCAGTAAGGTTAATTGTATCTGAATAGGACTCCAATATCATGAATGAAATAAAAAAGAACACAGATATATATTTACCTGTGAAAAACTGAATACCCTGAAAATCAGCAGCTGTGCATACAAGTATGTTAGAGAAGTAGTTTATTAATTAAAAAAATAAAGATAATCCATTCTCCCACCTTATTTTCATCCAATGTTATTTCGTATTTTTTCATGTGTTTTGTTTGTAAGAATGGTAGATGGAATCATTGAAGTGTTAGAACAAACAATCTTTCCAAAAGAAATGCTAGTGGTAAGTAATTTGCCTTTTTGGAAATACGCAAAGAACCTAAATGAAGAAAGGCATGCTTACATTCACTTGAACAACGTATTAGCAATCAAATTCTTAACGTAAGCAAAAAACATTCTATTTAGTCTCACTTCATGGAAGTCATGGCAGTACAAGAAATAATTTCCTGTCTCTTATACATTGCGATTGAAGGTATAGAAAATAGGCAGGAAATATTAACCACTTTTTAAGTTCCATCTACAAAGCAGAAAAAAATGTAACTCATTTATGAAATTGAATTTTCTTCCTTAAAAACATTTCATTACATTTGCATATTACATATAAATTCCCGGCACAATGCTGAGTCCTATGGGGAAAGAAAATAAAAAATTAAAAGGAAGTAGATTTTTAAAACACCGAATAAAAATGTATGGCTTTACTAGAGCTATCTGTGAAATCATTGTAATTAATGTCTATTCCTTGCTAATGTCTCAGTTTGAAAGATAATTATTTCTTGCTATTCAGGTGGTCTGTTTACCAAAGCACTGCTCTCTCGGTTGGAAAGCAGGATCTTTAAGTTACATTTTTTCTCACTAGAGAACGTTTCCTTTATAAAAAGAAAAAAAAAAAAGTTCTTTGACACTTCCTAGTAAAGACCCTTCCACTATGAATTTTTCCTCTGCTAAAATTATTTTTTTTGACATGTCATCATTAATCATTAGTTATTAACTGACTTCCCCTTTCCTATATCACAACATCAGAAATGAATATTGTCTATTTATCTACACAGCCATATTTTTAATTTTGCACAAGCGTTTTAAAAGCTAAGTAGGAAAAGTAGAAGGGTGACTTATTCTTCTATGGGGCAAAACTTGATGAAAACGAAGTCTGGTGGAAGCTGAATTTACAGCTCTGAGTCTAGAAGCTTTCACAGTGAGAACTGGTAACAGCTCATAGCTGCATAAGGAATTAAATACTTTATAGGACCCTCTCTGTTCTTAGCATGAAGGAAATTCAGGCAAATTTCAGTATGCATTCTCATTTCACCTTCAATGAAATCTTAGAAGAATTATTTAGAAGTTTGCTATGTCTAGCCCTTTTTTTGAACAGGGCCTGTTGCAACTGGCTCCAAAGGGACCCGCTGCTGCCCAGAGCAGAGCCAATATGCAGTGTTGTTTGTGCATCTGTGAGAGCAGATTTAAGAAAGAAACAAAAAACAAACAAACAAAAACACCCACCAATTTGTGTTACAACAGCAGCTGGGAGATCAAGGAGTGGAAAACAGCCTGGCAGACACCAAGGTCAGTGAAGAAGGAGGAGAGAGGTGCTCCAGGCACCGGAGCAGAAGTTCCCCTGTAACCTGTGGAGAGGCCCCTGGTGGAGCAGGCTGTCCCCCGGCAGCCCATGGGTCCCATGGCAGAGCAGATCTCCAAGCTGCAGCTTGTGGAGGAGCCCCTGCAGAAGCAGGCCCCAGGCCAGACCTGTGGCCCATGCAGAGGAGCCCTTACAGGAGCAGGTAACCTGGCAGGAGCTGCCTTCCGTGGTGGACCTATGTTGGAGCAGTTTGTTCTTGTGGATGGACCCTGTGGTACAGAGCCATGTGGGAGCAGTTCTTGAAGAGCTGATGCCTGTGGGAAGCCCCCGCAGGGTCAGTTTGGGAAGGACGGTATCCCATGGCAGGGATCCCAGGTGGAGCAGTGACAGGCAGTGACCATGAAGAAGCGGCAGAGACGAAGCATTAGGGACTGACTGCAGCCCCCATTCCCCATTTCCCTGCACCGTTCGGGGGGGGGGGGCCGGCGGGGGACACCGCCCCCGGGGGGGGCGAGGGGGAAGTGAGGTTTCTTTTTTTTGTGGTTGTCTCTCACTGCTCTAGCTTGTTAGTAATAGGTAATATATTTTATTAATCTCCCTATGCTGAGTCTGTTTTGCCCATGATGATAAATGGCTGAGTGATCCCCATCCTCATCTCAACCTTTGAGCCCTTTTCATTGTATTTTCTCCCTCTTTACCTTCGAGGAGGGGGAGTGAGAGAGCAGTTATAGTGGAGCTCAGCTGCTCAGCTCAGTAAAAACACTACATTTATTGACTTTATATACAGCATATTGTGAATTATCTCTAGATACACCTAGACAGTCAGTTTTGAAGAAAATAAGGAAGAAATTCTGATCAGTATAACTACCAGAAAAAATTGATAGAGGAAAGGACCTGGAATGCTTTATGAGTTCAGTTGAAACTTTCAAATATTTACGGTTTCAAATAGACATTCCTAAGGAAAACATTTGTTTAGAGGAAGAGGAAGGGGAAGAAGGAGAAGAAGGAGAAGAAGGAGGAGAAGGAAGGTGGAGGAGAAGAAAGAAAGTGAAATACAAAGGATATTTATTGTCAGATAGGGAGTATTAAGGATAGGAGGAGTGTGCAAGAAAGGTTTCTCACAGCTTTTGGTTTAATTACCCTCTCTTCACTTCGGCTTGGTCACTTTCCCATTAAGCACTTCAGTGGGAAAGTTTGTTACATGTTTTACCTAGTCTTCCCTCTCTGGCTTTTTATTACCTTTTCAGGAAAGTGTACCAAAGAACAACAACAACGACAAAAAATAGACGATATGAAGTATAAATAATATTAGCATTTTGCAGTGGTAATTTAAATCATAGAAATAACATTATTGAATGAATACTTGCATTTTTTTATTTTTATTTTTTTTCTGGGGGAGATTACTGGAGGCTTGTGTCTACTTGATATCTTCTTACAAGAAATAATTTTACTGTTTGAAAAGATTAGAATATATTAAGAAGGCTTGCAATATTATGTATGAAATAACTTTGTTTCACATATTAATTGCAGAATATTTCATATTAGTAAATTGGACTGAGTGTTTAAGTTTAACACTAATGAGTAGCCAAGTGCCACGCAGCCAGTCTCTAACTCCTCCTCCTCAGCAGAACATAAAATATGATTAAAAAATAAAAAATAAAAAGTCTCAGTGGTTAGGATTAGGACAGGGAGATCACTCACCAGTTACTGTCACAGGTAATAGGGACTCAGCTTGGTCTCTTTCATGGACTGTAGGGGAAATTCTGCTCCAGCACCTGGAGCATCTCCTCCCCCTCTTTCTCCACTGACCTTGGTGTCTGCAGGACTGTTTCTTTCTACGTTTTCCTCACTTCTCTCTCCCAGCTATTGCACAGCAGTTTTTACCCTTTCTTAAATCTGCTGTCACAGAGGTGCAACTAGCATTGCTTGCTGGCTGAGCTTTGGCCAGCAGTGGGTGCCTATTGGAATCTGTCTCTCATGTGGCAGCTTCCAGAGTCTTCTTACAGAGGCCATCACTGCAGCAACCCCATCTGCCCTACTAAATGTTAAACACAATACTCCTCATGACACATTTGACCATATCTGATTTTCCAAAAATATTTTATTTGTACATTCCATTAAATAGTTTCCTGAATAGCAAAACATATTATATTACACTACAACATTATAGACCTAATGAACTACAGAGATATTATACCCATCATGTTTTGAACAAGACTAATCTTTTTTTAACCTATCACTTTTCTAACTACAATTTCAATGTATTTATTTATATTGTAGTGGCATTTAAATTGTGGTAGTCACTGTGTAAATAATTAAATATTTACTTTATTTTTAATAATGTATTCTGCCATCATTACATGCGCAGATCAGATCAATGCCAGTATGCAGTTTCATAGTGCTGTGGGGAATTATGCTACAGCAAGCAAAGTGCTAATTTCCTAATATTGTAATTAAAGTTTCTGAGTGACAAACTTTCAAAATTAGACATAAGTCTCTAGTGTTTAAGAATGTCTGAATCATTTGCCATCATGCTTGAGTACCTTTTTGCCTCAAAGTATTCACTAAACTGACTTGGGGTGGGGTGGGGAAGTTATGTTTGTATTTCCTGATTTGCCTTTGGTGACTTAGAATTACATACATCATGTCTCAAAGGCAGCAAATTTGCTGCTGTCTCATGTGGATGCTATTGAAAGTACATCTATATGTATTTTAAGGATAGAAGGTACTGGGGAAGATAACTATGAGAACAGGAGTTTTTCTGAAACTTTTTCCTCAGGTGTTTTCATGCAAGTCCTGTCAGCTACATTATTCCTAAGATTTTTAAAGCTTTGGAAATTTAAGGTGGAATCAGAAGTGTCCTGAAAATTAATTTACCCATCTGGCTCAAACAGTTTTCAGTTTGGTGAAAATTAAAGATTCCATCATTTATGTATTATTTTTATTAATTTCAGTCTCTTAGGAAGCAATGCCATTTGAAACCAGAATATTTATTCTTACTCATAAAGTTTTTGAGCATCGTGACAATTTTATCAAAACTGTATTCTCAATGGATAATTTAAATAATGTTTAAAGGCTGCCTCTATAAAATAATGAGTGCCAGAAAAACGTTACCTGTGTTTCAATCAACCAGGTCGGTTTTCTGAGACATCCAGTGTGACACCTAAGAAAGGAAATACTTTGTATGAATAATTTTCCTTCACGAAGGGAGTAAATTATGTTTACACACATCTGTTGTCAGAGACATCAACAAACATTCATATCCTGAATGTTTACCTGTATTACGAGCAAGAATTATTATTATATTACAGTTATTTTATGTGCTAAAAGGAGATCAGAATCTCTATATTTTCAGATATAAAATTTAGATCAGATATGTAATGATTTGTAAGGGTTAGAGGAGGAAGCTTCAAAGCTGAGCCCCTGTATGGTGAGTTTGGCCAGGGCCCTGATACTTATGAGGCTATGCCATCTCTTCTGTAAAGCCCTTGCATTTCTGAAACTTCCTTCCTTTTTAACAGTGTCTTAGACTTCATGATATGAAATATATGTAGCAGTAAAATATTCTATTAGGGAATTAAATTATGAAATAAAGTCATATTTATCTTCCAGAAACACAGAAGATTGCTTGGAACTCATGATACCAAGGTTAAGATTTTCAGATTGGCTTCTGTAAAGCAGAAACTTGAATTTCAAAAAAACATTGTTGGAACATCAAGAAAAATTACAATGGTCATATTAATTAAATCCAAAGATTTGTCTATCTAGCTTAGTGTCCATCTGTTAGCAGTGCCCAGAAACCAGGGAGAAATAAAGCTGACAAAGGTATTAAAACTCTAGCACTTCATACGTCAACTTTATACTTTTCTTCCTGAGGAGTAAACCAGCACATGTCCAGTCTCCCATTTTATTCACCTGAGTTTTTAGGAGAAAATTAAGCCCCAATATTTTAAGAATTAGTTAACTTCAGTGGCATAAAGATCATTTACCTATTTTTTTTTTTCGTCTTCTTTTTTGTTTGTTTGTTTGTTTTTGTTTTGGTCACCAATATACAAAATTTAGATTTGAGCCATCATAAAGTTTTAGGAATATTTGGATTCTACTAACAAATTGAAATCCTTAGGAATTTCAGGAAAATGAAGAGAAAAATATGCTAGGCACTTATAACTTTTTTTTTTTTTTTTTTCCTATTAAAGCTCTAGAACCTCTTAAACCTTTCTCTGTCTTTCAGATCCCCAGTAAGATTAACTCTGCTTATTAGATGAATAACTGTAGCAGAATCACAGAATTACAGAATCACAGAATAGTCTAGGTTGGAAGAGACCTCCAAGATTACCGAGTCCAACCTCTGACCTAATGCTAACAAGTCCTCCACTAAACCATATCACTAAGCTCTACATCTAAACCTCTTTTCAAGACCTCCAGGGATGGTGACTCAACCACTTCCCTGGGCAGCCTATTCCAGTGAATAACAACCCTTTCAGGGTTTTTTCCTAATATCCAACCTAAACCTCCCCTGGCACAATTTTAGCCCATTCCCCCCTCATCCTGTCACCAGGCACGTGGCAGAATAGACCAATCCCCACCTTGCTACAGCCTCTTTTAAGGTACATGTGGAGAGTGATAAGGTCGCCCCTGAGCTTCTTCTTCTCCAGGCTAAATAGTCCCAGCTCCCTCAGCCGCTCCTCATAAGACTTGTTCTCCAGACCCTACACCAGCTTTGTTGCCCTTCCCTGGACTCACTCAAGCACCTCCATGTCCTTCTTGTAGCGAGGGGCCCAAAACACCAGTACTCGAGGTGCGGCCTCACCAGAGCTGAGTACAGGGGGACAATCACTTCCCTGGACCTGCTGGCCATGCTGTTTCTTATGCAAGCCAGGATGCTGTTGGCCTTCTTGGCTGCCTGAGCACACTGCTGGCTAATATTCAGCCGACTATCAACCAATACTCCCAGGTCCTTCTCTGACAGGCAGCTTTCTAACCACACATCTCCCAGCCTGTATCTCTGAGGTTGTTGTGCCCCAGGTGCCTGCACTTGGCCTTGTTGAACTTCATACAGTTGGCCTCGGCCCATCGGTCCAGCCTATCCAGATCTTCCTGCAGAGCCTTCCTACCCTCGAGCGGATTGACACAAGCACCTAACTTGGTGTCGTCTGCAATCTTACTGAGGGTGCACTCAATCCCCTCATCCAGATCATCAATAAAGATGTTAAAGAGGACTGGTCCCAGTACCGAGCTCTGGGGGACTCCACTAGTGACCGGCCTCCAACTGGATTTGACTCCATTCACCAAAACTCTCTGGGCCCGGCCATCCAGCCAGCTCTTAACCCAACGAAGCGTATGCCAGACCAAGCCACAAGCAGCCAGTTTCCTGAGGAGAATGCTGTGGGGAACGGTTTCAAAAGCCTTACTGAAGTCAAGTACTGTAGACCACATCCACAGCCTTTCCCTCATCCACTAAGCATGTCACCTTGTCATAGAATGTTTTACCTGAAGACAGTTGTATTGCCTAAGCACTTCTAATATTTATTAATTTATGATAAATGTTTCATAAATTATTTTTTTTCATGTGCTTTTACCCATTGTGAACATTTTGTCTTTCACGCTCTTCAGCACCAGTTGAGCAAGACCTTCATTTTGAGAATTAGTTCTGGATAGCTTAAGAAAAAAAAGTCAAATATTTGCTAATATACATTGTATGAGTTTGGAATTTTTGGTTATAGCTCTTTGGAATTTCATGATGGAATTGCACTGAGATAAAAAGATATGTGACAAAATAGGAATGATTTTAATTTAAGAGTGTTTCCTGTTTCATTACTTTGTATTTTTCTGCAGACCAACAGAAGACTGGACGTGAAGTTGCAGGAACTGAATATTTTATGAATAGTTTATGAATATGTTTTGTATGTTGCTATCCCCTGTTCTTCTGTTCCTTATTACCAAATGTAGAACAGGAAAAGTAGGCATTGCTATACAGAACTAAACAGTTGCTGATTCTAATCTAACATAAACTGCTAAATAATTTTAAACTCTAGGCCAACAAAAGCTGATTGAGGAGTGTTTTCTTTCTGTTTTTTGATCTTTATTTTTGGTAAGAAATATGCAATGACCATTAAGTACAAAATAAGTACAGGTTATCTTATGTGATATTTGAAAGAGAAATGCTGTTTCTTTTCCACAGGTACATGTTTTGAATATAATATTTCCATCATTATCAATGTTTGTACAGTACATACATAGGCCATATGCTAAATATGTGTTTTGGTTATGCTTTTAAGCAATGAAAGTTTTAAAAATGTAACAAAAGAAACTCATGTTGAGTAATAAAATCAATTAATAAAGTAATTAAGTAAGCAAATGTATTTCAATTAATAAACACACAAAATATATTTTTCATAATTTTCTCACTATATTTTTCCAAATCCACTACCACTTTCAACTGCTGTTATTTCAGGACTTCTTTTGACTCTTTTCAATTCATCCTCGAGACTGATTTCTTTAATTTTTAAAGAAGAATAACCTCAGAAAAACAAACAAATAACTAAAAAACACCAACCAACCAACACAATTAAACTTATCTTTTCATGTAAAATAATGTCATCTTGCTCCATTTTTTATACATTGTCAAAGCATTTTTGATTATTTTTTATAGTGATCCACATCTAGGATGTCAAACAGTTTGCTGTGATCTTTCTGTCATTCAGTACCTTGCTGCTGCAGCAGCTGCACTTCAGACACAGATTTTTTTACTAGTTTTTATTTGTCTTAAATTTAAAAATCTCCAGTTAGGTATGATCACGTGAGCTTCTGGCTTATAGTTAACATGTGTTTTCTTTCCCATCTTATTCCTAGGATAGATGTTTAAAATAGGAACAGGTGAGAAAAGACCACTCAATGCAGGCAGTGTATGAAAAGAGGACAGTTCAGTCATACATAAATGTTTAAAGTTAGGTGAAATGAATCCCATTCTCGATTCATTGGTGGAAAGGCCAATATAAGATAAAAGCTGCCTGAAATTAATAATTTTGATTTGGTTAGTACATGGCATAGTTTTCTGAACAAAATGGTGCAGAGAGCAACACCTATTTAAAGATAAAGGTTTTTATCTAAAGTTCTGATTGGTCTGCTTTGTATGTTGTATTAAATGAACATGTAAACAACATTTACAATAGCTCAGAACTGAATGTAGGACTAAGCCAGCAACTAGCACACAGTGAAATAATACAGACAAGTTATTTGCATTGGGAAGAAAAGTAAGATCAATGACACACTCTGTTGAAGAGAATGACAATTAAGATAAATCATATGCTATGCTATTTAGCATATTTTCAATGAAATATATTATACACTAACTTACATACATTTTTATTCTTTTTGACAGTTTGCTACTGAGTGCTTTGTGAAGCCATGAACACTGTTGGCATAGATTCTCTGGATCTCCCCTAGGTTATTTTTTTTTAGTTTTATTTTTATTACATTACTACTAAAACACTCAAACTAAATGCTGAATATGTAACTTGTTTCTAATTAGATACCCTCTGTTTGCAAAATCTGCAACCAAAAAAAAAAAAAAAAAGAAAAAAGTGTTTTAAAAAGTGTTTTTCTAAATCTAATCTGATAAAGGCAACTCATTATGAATAGCATGTGATATGACTAAAGGTTCTATTAAACAAAAGGAGGTGTTTTCATGCATTCCCCTAGAGCCCTGCTATCCTGATGGTAATTTTAAATTTGAAATATATTATCATTTAAAGAGCGTGAAAGATGTAAAGAATTAATTCTCTCTACTAAAGTCAACAAATAATTATGAGTGCAAGATTAGATTGATAGATTAGTGGCATGGTAAATTAAAAGTAAAAGAGGAAGGGATATATTAAATCAATCTAGCTACTTTGAAATTCTTTATTATTACTCTATTTGGGAATTTTAAAAGGCTAATATTCATGACACAGCTACAGTGTCTGTGGGGATCTAAATAGGTTTAAAAATATAGCTTTTTATTTATTTTTTTTTTCTTGATATTTGTGCATTCTAGCCTTATGAATACTGTGGCATTCAGTTTACTAGGTTTTGGGTTTGAACAGAACCACACTTCTGAATCATACACTTACAGCTCTAGTTCAAACCACAACGTCTTCGTTTTGGATTAAAGTAAACCAAGAGATATTTCCGCTAGAAAGGAACCTAACATGATACAAATACAAATGGGACTATACTAGAGAAAACTGGAAGTAAAAACTTCTCAGTGTGAATGCCAGCTCCTCAGCACCGACTGTTTTGCTTAGACATACATTCTCGTTGTGCTGTGTGGCTGGCTAATTAGACACAGGGTATGTTCCTGGCACAACTGGGGACCTCAGGGAAGAAAGGATGAAACCAGTCTCCCCAGCTCTTGGGTGCTGATGATCTCTGTTCTACTTGTGGCTAAAACAGTACTTCAACCAAGGTCATTTTCTGCACATCCTATTTTAACATTTAAGCATTACATAGCATATCAGAAGCAAAATTATGTGGTATGGAACCATGACTGGCATTGCTGATCATGATTTCATAGAGATTCACTGACCTCTAGCTCTCTTTGCATGTTGCTGCATCTAATTTGCCTCTTTTCATGTCATGACTGAAACAATGAACAAAAGAAACCAAACATTTTGACTTTGGCTCCGTTTCTTGTGGTGTTTATGAGTTGTGAACCTGTGAAAGAATCAAAACTGAATCTATAACTTTGATATTTAGGCTACTCGTTTTTTTATCCTTTTTTTTTTTTTTTTTTTTTTTCCATGAATAAGCTGTAGAACTTGACACAGCTATGTCTCCTTTTACTCAGTCAAATTGAATCCTTATGCATTCCCATGACATGCTGTTGGCATCTGCCAAGAGACATTATCATTTTGCCCTTTTAGTAGTTTGAAGTAAACTGGAACTAGGATATGGGATGAAATAGAGCGCTGCTCAACAAAGGGCTTTTAAGAAAAATCTTGGATGTTAGAAAAGACTGTGACAAAGAGAAGGTGTGCCTGAAAGGGTTGCTGAATGCTTGAGTGGCAGCTCTCTGTATGACAAGTCTTGGGGGATTGGATACTTAAATCTTAATTACAAAAAACAATCATCATCAGGTATTAAAAACCTATAGGGAAATTGAAGGACTCAGAGAAGAGAATCCCAGTAGTGGAGATCTGCTCTACGCAAATTTAATTGACTCATATTATACAAATAAACCTGGTAAATTAAAAAAAAAAAAAAAAAAAGTGTCTGCAAGAATGTTGAGTGATTCTCCTATAGAGCAGATGCTATGAAAAAGACAGAGGGTGAGATTTTCAACCTGAAGAAATTCAGTTACTGCTTAATGAAAAACCAAATGCCACAGCTGACCAACTTTTTAGCACAATCTGTACTGCAGCTGAAAGCAGAAATTTTTTTTGGTCACTAAATGCCAAGCATTTGAAAAATCATACAATGATACAATAACATATAATTTAGTGTTTTTCATGTTTTTATGATATAAACCTATAATTTAAAAAAATGGAGAAACCACATTGGTAGAAATTAAAGTGTTTTTAAGCAGCAAAAATGTGTTTCATTTCAGAGGTCTAATAAATGTAGGTTTTACTATAATTCCATGAAACTGAAGAAGAGTAGTCACTCTCACTGATGGATTTTGTGGTAGTGGTGAGCAGGAATGCAAAGTAGGAGTCAGTTTGGAGGAAATTATTTTCTAGCTAAATAGTGGCCAATAAAATAGTTCTGTCACACTCAATTCAGAGTATAATTAACAATGACATTTTTTTTTCTTTCATATCTACTAAGCACTTCTGTTATTGTACATTACTGACCTAGCAGAAAATATAAAGTTTATAGATTATTGATATCAAAAGTTCTGCTTAACCTATACTACATTTATTCTGTACTTTATTAACCCTACTAACATCAAGTCGTAATGACAAAAAGATAGTTGCCCATGTCATAATAGTCTTTGAAGAGAAAAATTTTCTTAGGTTGAAATTTCTTTCTTTTTTTTTTTTTTTTTCCCCAAGAGTGATAGCTGCAAGATGACAGGAACTGGGCCTAATGTGTCTATTCCTCTTCAATCACATTAAGGAAATTTAGGATGACAAGTTATGTGAAGTCATCTACTTTGTGATACGTATGTATGGTCAGATAAGCCCCAACTTCAAGGATTTTAGAAATGATCTAAATGTGAGATACTTGCAGTTCCAAAGAGGATGCAAAATTAGCATTCAGGATTTCAGCCTACTCAATAAATAAATAAATAAATAAATAAATAAATAAATAAATAAATGATTGAAGGTAATGGCCCTTTTCAATGGTTTTATCTCTGTCATATAAATTATTGAACATCTTCATGTAGGGCAACCAAACCCTACATTTGGTTTATTTTCACGGTTCCTTTAAAATTTCAATTACACAATTTCCTTAATTTATTTTTGTTCTATGTTTTTCAGTTTAAGTTACATACCTTCGTACTGTGTCTGACTGTGATGGAGTAAATTTTCTTCATCACAGCCAGTATTGTGGTGTGTTTTACACTGTTGACCAAAACTAATATTAGTGTTTTAGCTGTTGATGAACAGTGCTTGTATAGTTTAAAATCTTCTTAGTTTCTCACTCTGCCAATTTCTCAGCCAGTAAGCTGAGGCAGACAAGAGACTGGGAGCAGACATAGCTGTGACTGTTGACCCAGACTGACCAAAGAGATATTCTGTGCTGTATGTCATGTAGGTCATGTATGTCATGCTCAGCAATAAAACTATCAAAGAGTGTTTTTTGAAAGAGGCTGTTGTTCAGAGACTGGCTGGACTGGCTGGGCATCCATCTGCTGGTTAGTGATTGCATTTACATCACTGTTTTGATCTTTCCTTCTCTTATTAAACCATCTTCATCTCGGCTGAAGAAGTGTTTGTTTGTTTGTTTTAGTTTTGCCTTATTATTATTATTATTATTATTATTATTATTTGGCTATAGAGCTTCTGCTCACCCAGTTCTTTACCCTTTCCTGCTCTAGTGTGGGGAGTGAGAGAGCAGCTGGCAGGTGCTCAGCTGCTAACAAGGGTCAACCCACCAGAACTACCCTCTGCTCACCTCTGTCCCTCCTGCTGACATCAGCATGCTTTACATGTATCAAGTTATTGTTCAGTTCTATGAACCATGAAAAAGGAAGTTTAAGAGATTCCCCAGATTTTAGGGATTGTTCCAACATTTCTACCATGATTCACAACTTCAACCATGCTAAACTGTCTGAGCATGATGTAAACTGGACTACAATGATGAAAGTTCAGAACAAAAGCAGACAATCACTGGGACTCATCTAACAAACACTTAATTGAGCACAGTTCTCAGGTGCTGTGTGAAATGAGGAACAAGCAAGGGCATTCAATAATAGTAAACTCATAGTTCAGCTTTGAAATTAGAAAAATAATATACCATGAAACTACACTCTTAGTCTTTGCTATCATATTAGCTTTTCTGAATTTCTAATTTTAGAATTACATTAGAATGACTTTAGAATGACGACTATTATTTGGATGGTTGGACCAGATGATCTTGGAGGTCTTTTCCAACCTTAATATTTCTAGAATGAATTGAATCTGTCTCTGGAGATTTATTTATTTTTTTCCTTTTTCCCCAAATAGAAGAAATTTAGATGAGCAG
The DNA here is from genome assembly GCA_011074415.1 of Stictonetta naevosa. NCBI lineage: Eukaryota > Metazoa > Chordata > Aves > Anseriformes > Anatidae > Stictonetta > Stictonetta naevosa. The sequence continues at coordinate 159,648,379 of CM021697.1, forward strand.
CTTAGACTATATTGCTAACATCTGGACATGTAAAGGCAGGAGAGATGGATGACTAACGCATTACTTTTGAAATACTCAGTGTTTAATGTATGCCATGTTTCCTTTAAGATGTTGTCTACTATTATCTTCCCACCTTTTTATGTAGCTCAGGCTTCAGGAACGTGTGACTTCAGTTGTAGACTCTGTATATAGAATTCCTTTTAAATTCAGTGGGATCTCAAATTTTGCAATCTGTCAAATCAAGTCCTATCTTTTCTGGAAGTGGATAAGATCAGGCATGACTGAATATCAGATAAAGTACTATATAATCAGTCCAACAGGATTTCTGTTCTTATTTCTAACATTCAGCTTGTTCAAAATGGCTATGGTACACATAAATTCTATAATAATATTTTTTTTAAAAAAGAAAACACTGCTTGTCTAAAGCAAAATTAATAATTTCTACAAGCTAATAAATAATAATAGCAATATACAATAATATCAATAATAAATAATATCAATGTATTAAAACAATATATAAAAATATAAATATCAATAGCATTAATTATAACAATATTAATATATAATACATTGATAATATGTTAATATTGTTGTATTGTTATGTCAGTATTATTATATTATGCTATATTATTATGATGTATTGATATTATATAAAATATTATTGTATAAAATAATATATATACATAATATCAGTACATCAAAATAAAATTTACAAGCAAATACATAAAGGATATCAATATATATCAATAATAAATGATATCAATATCATATTTATTACACACTAAAATAAATCATTTTTACAAGCTAATGTGTAAAACCACAGATTTGTCTATCTATTTTGGTACCTCAAAATAAAAACAAACAAACAAAAAACACTAGAAAACCACAAACTTTTAAAAAACTATTGCAGTATTTATTAAATTTAATAAATGAAGTTTCTGGTGTTAGATGCTGGAAAACAAGCTACACAGTCAATAAAATGCCACCCACTGTCACTAATTCTATATAAATTTGGAATCACACTCTTTGGGACATCTGCAAGAGCACTCTAACTGTTTATTGAGAAAAGAGAATTATAAAATCATTAAAGTTGGAAAAGACCTCCAAGATCATATGGTCCAACCATCCCCCTACTACCAATATCACCCACTAAACCATGTCGCTAAGCACCACATGCAACCTTTCCTTAAACACCCCAAGGAATGGTGACTCCACCACTTCCCTGGGTACCCATTCCAATTCCTAACTACTCTTTCTGAAAAGGTCACTGGCCTTCTTGGACACCTGAGCACGCTGCTGGCTCATGTTCAGGCAAGCATCAACCAACACCCCCAGATTCTTTTCCTATGCACAACTTTCCTGCCACTCTTCCCCAAGCCTGTAGAGTTGCATGGGGTTGTGACCAAAGTGCAGGACCTGGCACTTAGCCATGGTGGACCTCATCCCACTGGCTCCTGCCTATGGTCTCTCTGCAGGGCCTTCCTACCCTCTAGCAGATCAGCACTTCTCCCCAGCTTCTTGCTGTCTACAAACTTACTGAGGGTGCACTCAATTCCCTCATCAATAAAGATATTAAAGAGAATGGTCCCCAACACCAACCCCTGGGGAACATCACGGGTGACCGGTCGCCAGCTGGATTCCATTCCATTCACCACCACCCAGCCAGTATTTAGCCCAGCAAAGAGTGTGCCTATCCAAGCCATGGGAAAGGTTTTGCTGAATAATATAATGAACATATAAGCTATTGTGAAGTACAGCAGGCCAAACTTTGTGAACAAGTGAATAAATTTTGAAGAACAATCAAAAAAAACAAAGTCCCAATCTTTCTTCGGTGCTCTTTAATCTCTTCTTTAAAAAATAATAATAATAATAATAATAATAATAATAGTAATAATGCAGAAGTAATTCTTGTTTTGATGTAACTTATCCATGCTTTTTTTCATAGTATGAGATTTCTTTAAATATATTTACATGAAATTCTTGGAAACATCACAGCTTTTTGTTAATTAAATCATTGTATTTTTCCTTATAACATTATTAAGGATTGATAGTGACTTTGGACATATTAGTGACCTATTTTCTGCAAACTGTCCCATCGGTTTTTAACAATAACCAATATATACGCTTAACTGTCACCTGTGCTTTCCATTAATGCATAGACAGCCTTGTGATATTACTAGATAAAAGCTATGCAGTATTAACAAATAATTAATTCAAAATTACTCCATTTAAGGAAATTCTTCACCATTGTGATTCATATAAGAAATGGAAAATCAGAATTTTGATCTTGCTGAGTTAGATCTTGCTGTGTCCACAAGCATTAACATTACTCAGAAAAATGCATATTAGAAAAGTGTGTCTAAGTTAACCTATTGCTATCTTTTTAGATAGCAATCTAAACCTGTTAATGTCATGAACCTGCTAATAGAAGAATATAAGTTAGGATAGTCCATAGCTCTTTATTACTTTTATCCAACCTCTACCTGACACTTTCAATGTAATAATAAAAAGCCCTGCTTATTGACCTCATAGTGCTGCCTCCTTGCTAGCTGTGCTTGACAACATTTTTGGTGGAAGCCTTCCATTAAGAGGCCTTAAAGAATCTGCAGGGGGTCATGTAATTAATTTAGAGGAATTTTTGCAAAACAAAGTAAAAATACGATGCTTAGATCATGCCAAAATGCTTCATTTTGATGGCTCCATTTTTATTTATTTCATAATGATGATGTATGTATACATTATGTTTGAAATTATGTTCCTCAAATCTAATATGGGTTGTACTACTATGATGTTAGAACTTCAGTTCAAATAAATAAAATGCATAAAATTAAATGCAAAAAATAAAACGATATTGAAAATAAATGCCCAACTGACTCGAACTAAAACAGAAATCTTGAGTTTCACTTGAGGAAAAAAAAAAAAAAAATGTTTCTCACCTAAACTGAAAGAAAGTTGAAATAAAAATGTTCCAATACTGAAATTTTGCACAGCCTGGAAAAGAGAAGAGTGAGGGGAGACCTCATCAATATGCATAAGTATCTGAGGTGAGGTTGTTGAGAGGATGGATTTGAGGAATGTCTTTTCAGATGTGCCCAGGGAGAAGACAAGAGGTAATGGGCACAAACTGAAGCACAGGGAGTTCTGGCTGAGTATGAGAGGACACTTTACTGTGAGAGCACCAGAACACAGGAACAGGTTGCCCAGAGAGGTTGTGGAGTCTCCTTCTCTGGAGATATTCAAAACCCACCTGAATGCCATCCTGCACAAAGTGCTCTAGGTGATCCTACGTAGCAGGTGAGTAGGAATAGAGAAGAATGATCTTCAGAGGTCCCTTCCAACCTTGTCCGTTTCATGATTCTGTGATTCCTGCTGATCTTGATTACACCAGAATATTTCCATACTTTGCTCAAACACATTCTAGCTTAATCGAGAAACAAAATAGCAAAAGCCTCTACCACTGTTAGGGAAGACAGATGACAGATTAGAAGACAGATGACAGTTAGAGAAGACAGATGACAGATCTACAAAGAATGTCTGAGTATGCAGAAAGGGGGAATGTTGAAAAATCTGGAGAAAAGCAAAGTTGGAAATACTGACATGGGGAGCAGTAATATTACATGAAATATTACAACCAACTGCAAATCTTTCTTTCCTTTTTATTTAGGATGAACAACATTACTCTTTAACATTATCTTTGCTCTGAATTTACCCAGGAGGAAAAATGCCATTTACTGAACCACCATTAATGTAGTATACAGGTGATTCTAATTCAATCATGGCTTTCAGCTTTGAAATGCACTGATAAAATTCTCCAAAGTGACTTTGAAAGAAAAACAGAGAATTATTTTGTCATTGGATTTATTATTTTATAAATTACTACCTTAAAGCCTTTTTAGCAATGAGAGCAATGAGGGTTCTGTTCCATGCAGTATTATTACTTTATTTGTTTTGTTATCTATATATATTTTTTTTTCTTCTTTTTTTCTTGTGGGGAACCAGTTTAAAAAACAAACAAACAAACAAACAAAACTGTTTGCACTCATAATTAAGAAAATTGTTAAATCTGCTGTCAATTAACTTAATTGATTTTAAAAGTTGATGGGCACCTGGAATGGAAGTATTTTGCCTGCAGCTGATCTGAATACAAGAGCAATTTCTTTTAATAATGAATGGTGGAGGAAAAATTGAGCAGAAATACCTCACAGGAAAGCCTTAGAGGGTTAAAATAAACATGTACAATGAATGGTGCTAATGGTTTTGATAGTGAACTGAGGTTTATTAAACTCTTTACCATTAGCACAGTAGTTTTAAAATAATTGGATAAATACATTTTGTAGTAAAAGGCATCATCTTCCTTGGAACTGTTGGAGTCAAACTTAGTGGTAAAATAGAGAATGGCAGCTGACACAATATCAGTTGATCAATAAAATACTATTTAATATTGAAGAATAACCAGACACAGTTATGTTATTCTGAGAGTATGCCAATTCTGAACTAAATATAATTCACTTTTATTGAGACTAGGTGGCTGTTGACAAGTCAGTTCTTCCAGTTCCTGTATTTTAAACAAATGATTTAAGGTAAATCGTGTTTTGAGTATGGGGGTTCATATTTCATGTAACTGTGACCAGAACACTGTTATTGTTATTTGGAGGTAAACTAAAAGGATTAAGTTCCTACAGATTGTTCCAAAATGTTTTAAATTTTAAATTAATGTAAATTGGACCTCCCCCCCCCCCCCCCCCGGAATATACTACTTGAAGAAAGAAAAATGATTAGTGTTGGGCTTCAGTGTCAGGCTAATATCAGTCATAGAATTATAGAATGGCTTGAGTTGGAAGGGACATTAAAGACCATCTAATTCCAACCCCCCTATTTCAGGCAAGGGCACATTCCACTAAACCAGGTTGCCCAGGGCCCCATGCAATCTGGTCTTCAACACTGCCAGGGAGGGGACATTCACAGCTTCTCTGGCAGCCTCCTCCAGTACCTTACCACCCTCAGAGGAAAGAATTTCTACAAATTATCTAGTCTAAATCTATCTTCTTTTAGTTTAAAAACATTTTTACTTGTACTATTATTATACTACCTGACAAAGAGTTCTTCCCCAGCTTTCTTGTAGGCCTCTTTTAAGTATTAGAAGAATGCTATAAGGTCTCTGTGGAGCCTTGTCTTCTACAGGCTGAAGAACACCAACTAACTCAGCCTGTCTTCATAGGAGAGGTGCTCCAGGCCTCAGATTGTCGTCATGACCTCTCTCTGGGCTCTTTTGCATAGATCTGTGTCTTGGGGGCCCCAGAGCTCAACACAGTATTCCAGGTGGGATCTCATGAGAATGGAGTAGAGGGGGAGAATCAACTCCTTTGACCTGCTGGTCACATTTCTTTTGATGCAGCCTGGGATATAATTTGCTTTCTGGGCTGCAAGTGCACATTGCTGGGTCATGTTCAATTTTCCATCACCAGGAAAGATACTAAGTAATACTGGTCCCAGTACTGACACCTGAGGAGCACCACTCATCACTGTTCTTCACCTGTACATTGAACCATTAAGAAGAATCTTGAAAAAGCAGTTCATGAAGGAAAAATTTGAAATCAAATGGAGAAGACAATATTAGTCTCACATAAATTATGATTGAATATGATCCCTGCTCAAAATCTCTTCAAAGTCCTTCATAAATGAAAAGGAGACATGGATCAAGAGCCTGAGGTGATCACTACATGTCTAAAATGCAAAAAAAAAAAAAAAAAAAAAAAAAGAAAGGAAAATACTGTGGTGCTGTTACATAAGTTCAAGTAATTTAGTGGTGAAGTAAATGCTATAGTTATTTAACAGACTTTTCCCCTAGATATTATGAAAGATAAAGGGGTAACCTAAATTAAAAAGAAAAGCATATAACAATACCCCAGAAGGACACAATCACTTTCTTTCTCTGTTCCAATACAAAGGAGAGTACCTGTGGTTTTATATGTGTTATCTGCATGATTCTACTTTAGTCAGTTACATCCTAGTATACTATAATTAGATTATAGATTAATATGTTCAGAGGAAGACATTTAAGAAACCAAATGTTGTGCATTCAGCACTTTTGAGATATATTAGTTCATTATATTCAGTTTAAGGGTTTTCTATTGTCAAGATATTAGGAAGTCTTCAGTGCAGATTTCACTTTGTTATTTGTGAATTTGATGGTAATACAGAAATAAAAGCACATAAGAGTAACTATTAAAAACAAACAAACAAAAAAAGCAAAGAAAAAAACCCAGCAGTATATTTTTTTAAATGTTTTGGATATTGCTTTACGTTTTCTATATAAATTACCCTTTGGGGTTTTAGAATCATAAAGGAGAAGTACCTTGCTACTAAACAATGACTTTTTACAATTTATTCCTATTCATTATTAGATATTTTCATCCTGATCAAAATCCAGTGAGACATTTTGACTCCAAAGCTGTAATCAGCTTTGTACAAAGCTGCAATAATTCCAACAGCAAAAAGAAACAAATTCATGTTTAAAAAATTGAATGATATTACTAGGGCAATATGTCTTTCCACTATGTAAAAGCAATGTTTTGAATCTTTTAACATCACCAAATAGGCCCATTGTGAAGGGTAGTTTAGTCTAACTATATGATGCAACATGCACTGAAAGAAGGGAGCATTACCAGGCCAAATGTATTGGCTTAAACATTTTCGACACATGCCACAAGTTCACATAGTCAGCCTGAGGCAGTAGGAAACTTAAAAGCTAGGCTGATAGTGTTTCTTACAAATATTCTTTGAATTTTATTACTTGTCTCCCACATGAGGCGTAATAGTTTCAATGTTCTAATTAGTACTTGTGTATATTGCTATTACTTTGTCTCTTTAATCACATTATTAAGTCTGTTATGGAGATTCCTTATAGAATCACACTTTATAATAGTGTTTCTAATTTGAATATGTCCTTTTTTATGTTGTCTGAATCTGTAACATCATAAACTCCTTTTATGGGCCCTTTGATAGTAGTCACTTTCCTGTTTTATGCTTGATTAGAACATACAGTACTAAGTAATAAAGAAACTTCCTGAAGCCTTGGAGTTTTAGTACCAGAAAACATTTCAACTTCCTCAGATTTTTTTCTTTTCTGACACTAGGTCAAGTGAATATATCTCTTCAGCCATTTTAAAGTATTAAGCAGGAAATATGTAAAAAAAGAAAGTGTTTTTGTTATATTGTAATAGATTTATACACTATCTGAGACTGTTTCTGAGGAAGGAGACTGTTTTTCTGTTAAGGAATTTTGATAATTTTACCAAGTTGTAAATATAGATGAATATAATTACAAAAATAAAATAATAAAAATAATAATAATAATTTATTCTGAACAAATAGTTTAAATGACAGTGAGAAATAAGAAATAACACAGATATATCTCTCCCATGCTTTCTGTCTCTGTCTTTCTTTCCTTTTCTGAAGAAATAAACATGGCATCAAATTCAAAGAAAAAATGTACATTTTTAAGGGATTTCATTGTAATATCTCTCCTTAGCCCAGTAATCAATTTGATAAAACAGGGAATTAAGTGGAATTTTATAAAAAAAAATACAGAAATTAACACTGTTTGTAAAACACAAAAACAATTGAACAAATCAGAAATTGTAAAAGATATGCACAAATGATTAAAATTATCTAAAAGACTTCATATGAGTTAACTATATTTGAAATAAAGTTGACATAGCAAGAAGTAACAGAGCTTAAGTAATAGTCCCATCTGGTGTTCTCATTGAAAGTCTCTGTAGTTATAGTGAAATTGTTTCTGTCTGCAGTGAGGTTTGGATCAGAAACTAATTGTCCGTAGACTTCACAGGAGCTCTACCATAAACTCTCATGAACTTCCTTTGCCTGGAAAATGTAAAGGAATTGGTGTAATTCAAAGAACAACATATGTGATGAAGCATTTATCAGTGGAGATTAAAACATTAAAACATATATTCTGAGCAAATGAAGGCAAGAATTTAATGGTGAAGGCAAGAATTTAATGATGGATGCAAGATTTTATAGTTGCTATCAAAATGCAAGATGCAAAATGATGGATGCAAGAATTTATAGTTGCTATCAATTGTCTGAAAATTAGCAAAAATTAGCAAATTCAAAACTAAAATCTGAGAATCAAAACTAAAATCAAAGAAAAATAATAAGAAATAATCCCTTCCATCAGATCTTCATTCTACAATTTCCTTCTCAAGCGAAGGAGAAACTGTCTGCTCATTACAAATACTTTGCAAATGTGCAAAAAATAAAAATAAATTCCAATGCAGATATAAACAATTATTCCTGGTTATTATTATATTATTTTTTATATGCAAATGTAAATGGCCAGAAGTATTTTAATGTAAAAATTATGCATCTGAAGCTCCATGCTTTAGTTTATTTATTTTTTATTTTTATTTTTTAGAAAACCATAATTATAATTGCATTGTCTGGTAACATATATAGTGGTTTTCTCTCTTTTGTTGTTGTTGTTGTTGTTTTAGTAGTGTGTTGTGTCTTCCTCTGTATTACTAACAATATTATTACAATAAAAGTAATTCAAGTGTCAGCAATTGCTTTCTCCCAGAATTCAAACTTGGCAAGAAGCTCACTATTTCCACCTCATCCTCTCCCAGTGTATGTTATTGGGATGTATGATGTATTTATTTATTTATTTATTTTTTTCCCTGACAGGACGAAAAATGGAAGGACAATCCATCTTTAACAGTGCTTAGGAGATGTTGACATTTTCAAGAATTCTTTTGGGATTTTTTTCGGCTCTTTTAACATAGAAAAGTTTGGAAAACAAAAGAGGGTAAAACAGGAAGAACTGTTCTGAGGTTTCCCCTCTCTGCTTTTTGAATGGTTTCTGAGAAAAACACTTATGAATTAAAATGAGACACTACTGTTCTGGTACTTTCTTCCTATTTTCTTACTTTATTGGAAACTTGCAGTTTCCGCTGGAGTATTTCAGATCAGGAGTCTTTTTAGAGTGAATTCTTCACTAGAATATACATATATATGCTTATCTGTGTGAAAAAAGTGTCAGTTTTAATTGTGAAGTTTTTACTGTCATTGCATGGAGAATTATCCCATTTGCAAGTGCAACCACAATAATTTTTTGAACAAATCATATAATTATCCAAAGTTCTTTCACTGTGCTACCACAATAAGGCATTTTATGAAGTTACTTTGGAAAAAAATAGAGAGAGAGAGAGAGAGAGAGAGAAGTGGGACAGAACTCTTGAGTTTATAAAGCTTCTCTTATTCTGCACATTTCATGTTAAATAAAAATATACTTGTTAGTTTCACATAGCTTTAGTATCTTTCATTCTTACTGTGATTGTAGATGAAAAATCTTTATAAATTGTGAAGCCCCTAGCATCTATTATAATTCAATAGATTAGCATTCGAAGATTAGCATATACATAAATAAACTGAAATAAGCACACACTACACATAATAAAAAAATCATATACTTTTCAGTCTGTCCATAGGAAAAAAGATGCATGTGTGGAAGTGTTAATATATTTTCTTTAATTTGTGGCAGATAGTAGAAAGGCTTCTTCCAAGACAAACTGACTATTTTGTGGGGGAAAAATAAAATAAAATAAAATAAAATAAAATAAATAAAAAGTACAAGCATTAAAATAGACACAGAAATAAAGGACTATATTTTGCTGTATTGAAGGTCTGTTTGCTTTCTCACTGCAAATTCTGATTAACTCAGTAGAAAGTAACTTTATCTACAGAACTGAAAGAGAAATCATAATCAGATTCATATATTGTAAGACAAGATAAAACAAAGGACAAAGAGGAACATTTTCAACAGTAGTACATATTCTGGCTTCAGTATGTGGTGGCTTAAAGCAAGTGTGAAAAGACAAATCTATCTGAGTAGCTATTGGGATTAAAATTTTGGAGAGTAAATTCTAGCCACAATCCAGATTCAAAGTATAAACGTCTAAGTTTAGGTGGCAACAAGTGAAGTAAGTGTCTAAGCTCCCGTTATAGAAAGTAGAGATCTAGTTATCTAGTTTTTTATTTGCAAATTTAAACACAGTCATCCAGTGACAGGTGAGATGTCCAAGATATTGACAATGTTTACACTTGACCCAGGACAGTATATTTGACTTTATATTAAGGTACTGTTTTGTCTTCAATTAGGCAGATAACATGCTGACTGGAAGCTAGCCAATGTTATACCCATCTACCAAAAGGGTGCGAGAGAAGACCCAGGAAACTACAGACCTGTCAGTCCCTGGAAAAGTTATTGAAAAGATTGTCCTGGGGTATACTGAAAGGCATTTAAAGAACAAAGTCAGGCAGGCATAGTTAACATGTGTACATGAAGGGAAAGTCCTGCCTTAATAATTTGATCTCCTACTATGACAAGGTCATGCACTTGGTGGATGAAGAGAAGGTGGTGGAAGCAATCTTTCTGGATTTTAGTAAGGCCTTTGATATTGTGTTCGTCATGGCATCCTTCTGTATAAATTGTCCAACTATGAGTTAAACAGGTTCACAACATTCTGGGTGATTAACATGTTTAACAGTAGGGCCCTGAGAGTTATACTGAATAGAACTACATCTGTCTGGCGGACAGTCTCTGGCAGTGTTCCACAGGACTCAGTTCTAGGGCCAGTCCTATTCAACATTTTTTATCAATGAACTGGATGCATCCTCAGCAAGTTTGCTGGTGACACTAAACTGAGAGGCGCTATTGACTCCCTGGAGGTACTAGAGGCCCTGTAGAGGGATCTGTATAGGTTGGAGCATTGGGCGGTCAGCAGTAGCATGAAGTTCAGCAAAGGAAAATCTGCACCTTGGACAGAGTAGTGCCCATACACAGCTACAGACTGGGAGGTGGGTGGCTGGAGAGCAACTCAGCAGAGGGAGATCTGTGGGTTCTGGTCGACAACAGGCTCAACATGAGTCAGCAGTGTGACCTGGCAGCAGAGGTGCATTAAACACAGCACAGTCAAGTAGTCAAAGGAAGTGATTCTTCCAATTATATTTAGCAGTGGTGCAGCCTCACCTTTTATGAGGTGCAGTTCTGGTCTCTGCAGGATAGAAAGGTTGTTAAGGTACTTGAAAGTGTCCAGAGGAAGGCAACAAAGGGCTGGAAGGCATGTCCTCTGAGGAGTGGTTGAGGACAATGGAGTTATCTAGTCTGGAGGAAAGAAGGCTAAGAGGCAACCTCATTGCTCTCTGTAACTTCCTGAAAAGGGTAAATATGGAAAGGGAGGTGCAGATCTCTTCTCCCTGGCAGCTAATGGCAGAACATGATGGAATGGTACAAAGATGCACCAGAGAATGTTCAGACTAGACATAAGGAAAAATGTCCTTACTGTGAGGGTGTCCTTACTCTAACATATATAGGATTTATCCAAGCTACAAAATATCATGCATAGCATGTATAGAATAAATAAATAAAAAAGCTTAATGATTAAGCTTTATCCTGTATTTCAGTGGTAGAGAGAGGAGATTAATCCCACTTTACTTTAAAATTTATCTCGTAGCTAATCAGATAAATAGTACATATTACTTTTAAAGCTAGTGATCAAAAATAGTTGCTACCAAGGAAGAGTTCTTAACACAGATGATCAAAACAGGTTACATGAGTTGTATTCTAGAGGTGCTTCTGGGTTTTCTATGGAGTAGCTCCATAAAAAATTAATCCCCCTGCAATGGGAATACAGGAATCTATTGTTTTACCAAACCCATTTTTAATTAGATATTTCTTCCTCAATTCATTAGACAGAAAAAATACTTTGTAAAACTGTCTTTAAAATACCTCTTTTAATTCTCTGCATATAATTAGTATTTCTCCTTATTTTCTTCATTGAACAGAAATTGCAACCAAATGCCTGACAGTGTTTGACATTGGTACTGAATTAAAAATATAAATAAAGGTATGTGCTTCTCACATAATCAGCGTGAATTCTAAATTCCATATCACTTTACCTATCATTGTTCCCATAACAATTTATTTTCAAGTCCCAGATTCATCATGGCTAGGGAATAGATCTGTCGTCTTACATCTAATAGATTAAATATATTTAATTTTAATCAAGTAAGCAAAATACCCACAATTATTATAGAGTTGATTTTTAACTGGAGCAGAGAAGGACTGAAAAGACAGCTCAGTAGAACTGAAGATGTGCTGTAGGATAGCACATTTAGTGGAAACTTTCATAGTCTGAGATGAATTCAGCCAATACTCCTCCTCTGTGAAGAAACAGAATTCAGTATTGGTGGTCCTGTTGCCTGTAACTCTGCTTAGGAATGGATAGTGGTGAGGAATGACTGTCATGCTGAATAATCCTGTTAATTACAGTTGAGCTGTATCTCCTGTGTACTCTTTATTTCCTCTGGCAATTGTGATATCTGGGAATAATTTAGTCAGCAGAAGGGGTGTAGGTACAGTTTCTCTGTACTCAGATACACTGCCTTCCACATATATTTAGGAGACATGCTTACCTCTTGAAACTGTGGTATTAACATCTCCTGGTGTAAATGTGGACTTCACTATAAGGCAACTGGCACAGGACTCACTTAGCACTTATAGTTAATGCAGTTATCTGGGATTTATCTAAAGTTTAGGCTTCACATTGGCTCTGTAACTAGGGATAAGTCACCTAAAGAGCCAAATTATAGCTGACCAATACATGGGCCAGACCTTTGCAGATTCTAGAAGAAATGGCTCTTTTAAAACTCTTTCTTCATTACAGCAGCCATTATTTGGCCATGAGAATTTATTTATATAGTTTTTGTCTCACTTTATTTGTGTTCACTTTATTGAACATGTAAAACACAGGATTAATCCATAACAGGGCTAAATTATTAGAACATGAGCTAGCCACAGAGGTTAATGAAAATATAATTAGTACTGCTTGTGCTACATGCAGTTGAAAAGAGGATCATAAATCCTATTAGTCCTTCTCAGTTCGGGAATTATTGACCTGAAAGACCATAATGGGTATGGTCTATAGTGTCAGTGAAGTTGAAGCGCAACCAGATGATACATTATGTCTTCATTCATTTGATTCATTTTGAATATGGGAAGGGGGAAACTGAAGTAGTTTTGCATCATCATGATGAAGTATAACCAGAGGAAATGGTGAACAACAAATGTTTAGTATTCATTGACACACGTGATTCATAGATTGTACAGTTCATAGAATGTCACACATATTATTCAGAGACAGGCACATAGTAAAGACATTTTAGATTTTTTTTAATGTAATGCAAAAGTAATAATACCCCATCCAAGTGGAAAAACAAAACAAAACACACACACACACAAAAACACCACTAAACCACAACACAGCATTCCATCTTGTGAGAAATAAGTATGCTAGATATATCTGAAGACATTTGCTATAACATGTTATTGAAACAAAAATGGAAAAAAATAATATCAGAGAGAAGCCTAAAGACTGTCAGAAGAGAATTCTGGGGACTGGAACAGTTACTGGATGGAGTGGGGGCACAGGTGGTGTTTTCCTCTACCCCTTCAGTGGTAGGGAGGGATATTGAACAGACCTAGAAGGCCCAGATGATCAATACATGGCTGAGAGGCTGGTGCTGTCACAGGAAATTGTTTGCATGTTTTTTGATCACGGTGAATTTACTCAGTGCCTGGCCTGATGGCTTCTGATGGGACCCACCTGTCTCAAAGTGGGAAATGGACTCTAGCCTGGGTGCTAGCAAGGCTCATTGAGAAGGCTTTAAACTAGGTGTAAAGGGGAAGGGGGGGAGATAAGACTTGAAAGAGGTGAGCCTGGGGGAGCAGTACCAGGGTTGAGGGTGCAACTCAAGTGCATCTACACCAATGCAAGCAGCATGTGCAACAAGCAGGAGGAGCTGGAAGCCACTGTGTGGCAAGCAAACTATGACCTAGTCACCATCACTGTAATGTGGTGGAACCACGACCATGCCCAGAGTGCTGCAATGGATGGCTACAAACTCTTCAGAAGGGACAAGAAGCTAAGTAGCGGTGGTGGCATGGCTCTCTATATTAGAGAGTGTTTTGATGCTGTTGAGCTTGGGTTTGGGAAGGAAAAGGTAAAGTCCTTGCAGATAAGGATCAGGGGGTTGGCCAACAAGGTGGACATCCTTGTGGGGTCCTGTTATAGACTGCCAAACTAGGATGAAGAGACAGATGAGGCATTCTATAAGCAGCTGGCAGAAGTCACTCAGTCACCAGCTCTTTTCCTCATGGACATATGCTGGAAATACAATACAGCCCTGAAGAAGCAGTCTAGGAAGTTCCTGGAGTGTAGGGAAGACAGCTTCCTGACTCGGTTAGTGAGCCTACCAGATGGGGTGCCCCGCTAGACCTGCTCTTCATGAACAGAGAAGGAGTGGTGGGAGATGTGGTGATAGGGAGTTGTCTTGAACAGAGTGACCATGACATGGCAGTTATCTATCCTTGGTGAAGTCAGGAGGGGGGGGGGGGTCAGTAACTGCTCTACCTTGGACTTCCAGAGAGCAGACTTTTAATTGTTCAGGACACTGGTAGGGAGGGTCCCCTGGGAGTCAGTCCTGAAGGGCAGAGGGGTTCAGGAAGTCATAAAGACACAGGATGAGGCTGTCCCCATGTGCTGTAAGATGAATGAGCGGAGAAGAATACTGGTGTGGCTGAACAGGGAACTTCTGCTGTGTATTTGGGAGAAAAAGAGAGATGTCCAGTGGAAGAAGGGGCAGGCAACTTGGGGAGAGTACAAGGAAGATGACAGCATATGCAGAGAAAAAATAAGGAAGGCTAAAGCCCAGCACAAGCTCAACCTGGCCACTATGGTCAAGGATAAAAAAAAAAAAAAAAAAAAAAAAAAAATGTTTTTATAAATATGTTAATGGCAAGAGGAGGGCCAAAGAGAATCTCCATTCTTTACTGGACACAGGGGAAACATGACTACTAGAGGATAAGGAAAAAGCTGAGGTTCTTAATGCCATCTTTGCATCTCATCTGTTACCAGACCACTTCACAGAATCACAGAATCACAGAACTGTAGGGGTTGGAAGGGACCTTGAAAGATTATCGGGTCCAACCCCCCTGCCAAAGCAGGTTCCTCAGAGCAGGCTGCCCAGGTAGGTGTCCAGACAGGCCTTGAATATCTCTAGAGAAGAAGAATCCACAACCTCCCTGGGCAGCCTGTTCCAGTGCTCCGTCACCCTCACCATTAAGTTATTTCGCATGTCACTGTGGAACTTCCTGTGTTCTATCTTGCGGCCATTGCCCCTTGTCCTATCCCCACAAACCACTGAGAAGAGGTTAGCTACATCCTTCTGTCTCCCACCCCTCAGATATTTATAAACATTGATAAGATCCCCCCTTAGTCTTCTCTTCTCCAGGCTGAACAGACCCAGGTCTCTCAGCCTTTCTTCATAGGGAAGATGCTCCAGGCCCCACATCATCATTGTGACCCTCCGCTGCACTCTTTCCAGGAAATCCCTGTCTTTTTTGTACAGGGGAGCCCAGAACTGGACACAGTACTCCAGGTGAGGCCTGACCAGGGCAGAGTAGAGGGAGAGGATCACCTCCCTTGACCTACTGGCCACACTCCTTTTAATGCACGCCAGGATCCCATTGGCCCTCTTGGCCACCAGGGCACACTGCTGGCTCACGGTCAACCTGTCATCCACCAGGACCCCCAGGTCCTTCTCCTCAGAGATCCTCTCCAGCAGGTCGTCCCCCAGCCTGTACTGATACATTCAGTTGTTCCTTCCCAGGTGCAGGACTCTACACTCACTCTTATTAAACCTCATTTGGTTTCTTCCTGCCCATCTCTCCAGTTGGTCCAGGTCTCGTTGAATGGCAGCACAGCCTTCTGGCGTGTCAGCTACTCCTCCCAGCTTTGTGTCGTCAGTGTACTTGCTGAGGGCAGACACTATTCCCTCATCAAGGTCGTCAATTAATATGTTGAACAAGACCAGACCCAGCACCGACCCCTGGGGAACACCGCTAGTTACAGGTCTCCAGCCAGACTCTTTGCCACCAATCACCACCCTCTGAGCTCGGCCAGTCAGCCAGTTCTCAACCCACCTTACTGTCCACTCCTCTGTCACACACTTTCTCAGCTTTGCTAGCAGGATGTCATGGGAGACAGTATCGAAAGCCTTGCTAAAGTCAAGGTAGATGATATCCACTGCTCTCCCCCCATCTACCCAGATGGTGATGCCATCATAGAAGGCAATGAGGTTGATCGAGCACGACTTCCTCTTGGCGAATCCATGTTGACTACTCCTCATAAGATTCTTCTCTTCCAATTGCTTGGAGATGGCATCCAGAACAATCTGTTCCAACACCTTTCCAGGGACAGAGGTGAGACTGACTGGCCTGTAGTTTCCTGGATCCTCCTTCTTGCTCTTTTCGAAGACCAGAGTGACATTGTCTATCCTCCAGTCTTCAGGCACCTCTCCTGTTCTCCAGGACCTTTCAAAGATGATAGAGAGTGGCTCGGCGACCACGTCTGCCAGCTCCCTTAGCACACGCAAATGCATCCCATCGGGACCCATGGATTTGTGTGCGTTGAGCCCACTCAGACACTCCCGAACCACTCTCATGTCTACCGGGGGGAGCCCTCCATTTCCCAGACCTTTTGTCCACTTGCCAGGGGTGAGGAGTCCCATACTCATCCTCAGGGTACTCAGCCTCGCGACCTGGAAATCTGGGACGAAGAGCAGAAGAACCCTCCCCACAGTTCAGGTGGAAACAGAGACCTGCTGCTCCACCTGGACTGTCACAAGTCCATGGGGCCAGATGGGATCCACCCAAGGGTGATGAGGGAGTTGGCAGGTGTGATTGCTGGGCTGCTTTCCATCATCTATCAGCTTTCATGGTCATCCAGAGAGGTCCTGGATGACTGGAGACTTGATAATGTGACACTCACCTATAAGAAGGTATATGAGGAGGAACTGGGAATCTACAGGCCTATCAGACTGACTGTGGTGCCAGGAAAAGTAATGCAACAGCTCATGTTGAATGCAATTACACAGTGTGTGTGGGACCACTGGGGAATCAGGCCCAGTTAGCATGAATTTAAGAAAGGCAAGTCCTGCCTAACCAACCTCATCTCCTTCTATGACTGGGTGACCTGCCTCGTGGATGTGGGAAAGGCTGTTGATGTAGTCTACCTAGATTTCAGCAAGGCCTTTGACATGGTCTCCCACAGTATTCACCTGGAGAATCTGGCAGCCCATGGCTTGGACAGGTACACTCTTTGCTAGGTTAAAAACTGGCTGGACGGCCGGGCCCAGAGAGTGGTGGTGAATGGACTGAAATCCATATGACAAATGGTCACCAGTGGTGTTTCCCAGGGGTCAGTGTTGGGGCCCATTCTCTTTAATATCTTTATTGATGAGGGAATTGAGTGCACCCTCAGTAAGTTTGTAGACGACATGAAGATGGGGGGTAGCATCAATCTGCCTGAGGGTAGGGAGGCCCTGCAGAGGGACCTGGACAGGTTGGATCAATGGGCCAATGAGATGAGGTCCACCACGGCTAAGTGCTGGGTCCTGCACTTTGGCAAAAACAACCCCATGCAACTCTACAGGCATGGAGCAGAGTGGCTGGAAAGCTGTGCAGAGGAAAAGGATCTGGGGGTGTTAGTTGATGCTCACTTGAACATGAGCTGGCAGTGTGCCCAGGTGGCTGAGAAGGCCAACAGCATCCTGGCTTGTATCAGGAATAGTGTAGCCAGCAGGAGCAGGGAGGTGATTGTTCCCTTGTACTCAGCTCTGGTGAGTCCACACCTCGAGTACTGTGTTCAGCTTTGGGCCCCTCAGTACAAGAAGGACATCGAGGCTCTGGAACTTGTCCAGAGAAGGGCTACGAAGCTGGTGAAGGCTCTGGAACACAAGTCCTATGGGGAGCAGCTGAGGGAGCTGGTGTAGTTTAGTCTGAAGAAGAGGAGGCTCAGTGAAGACCTTATTGCTCTATACAACTACCTGAAAGGAAGTTGTGGGGAGCCGGCGGTCGGCCTCTTCTCAGAGGTAACTAGTGATAGGACTAGAGGTAATGGCCTCAAGTAGTGCCAGGGGAGGTTTAGGTTAGAAATTAGGAGACATTTCTCCTCAGAAATAAGTCAGGATTTGGAATGGGTTGCCCAGGGAAGTGGTGGCATCACGGTCCCTGGGGGTGTTTAAGGTAAAGTTGGACCTGGTGTTTAGGGATATGGTTTAGTGGGTGACACTGGTGGTAGGGTGATGGTTGGACCAGGGAATGTTGAAGGTCTTTTCCAACTCTAATGATCCTATGATTCTAATACTTACAAAATAATAATAATAATAATAATAATTTAAAAAGAAAAGTTGCAAATTAAAAAAGCAAACAAAATGAAACAACATAAGTCTGTCTGTAATTAAAGCTAATTAACACCTAACTGAAATATATTCATGTTTGTGGGCTTCCTGCATGCCTAATCCACAGCCTTTCTTTCTTTAGATTTCTGCTGACTACCTGCACCCATCTTTCTTTTCAATTATTCATTAAGAATTGTCTCTTGTAGAGTTGTTTACCAATTAATCTGAGAAAGCTAATACCTTGTAAAGTCTACTCTATACATGATACTAGTATCTGTTAGGAATAATTTTAGAAATAAGTAGGTGAGACTGAATATAGATTTTTCTGAGTTCACACACTTCTTACAAGTGTTGACTACTTAGAAGGAGGCAGTGATATTCTTTAGTATATTCCCAAACACAAGAAAAAAATCGCTGACATAAAGCAATGTCCTCCTTCAGAATTTCATGTGTGTTTTAGAGGCTATCAGATTTGCTTGTGTATAGTGTTCTAGCTATTTTATGCAATTTATGAATCCTTGCACCATTCACAAATTAGAGGATTCTCATATAATTCCCCCAAAACATGAGCTAGGTTTTTAAGAAAGATATAAAATTTAATGAATTCATTAATGAAGTCATGGGATTTACATTAATAAATAAAAGAAAGCACATTCAAATAACACACTTGAAATACTAGCATAGATTGGATTTGTGCCTTAAAAGTATTTGCTTGTTGTGGTCAAACCAAGGGAGGAATAAATAGTTACTGAAGAAAATCATCCCTATGAAATGTAAGAAAAGTTAAATATATCCCCAGATAGTGGTAAAATGTTAAGTTAAAAAATTAATGCCTTGCTCTATTACTGCTCAGTAGGACAAGAGCAGTATTATGACAATGCAAATTGCAGCAAGGCAGAACACTGTATGTATAAGAAACCACTCCTTTTTTTTTTTTTTTTTTTTTTTTCCAGACCCATCTTCTTTAATGTTTTGTTTGGAACCAGAAATGGCATAAATCATTATTTTTTCCAATACAGATTGTTCTGAAAGTGATATGATGAATAAGAAAATGCATCCATTCTTTCTGAAACCTGCAACCTTAATACAGATGAGAATTTTCAGGAGTGTACATTCTAGCAAGTCACAGAAACTTGACTATGCAATTTACTATCAAACTTACAAAATATCTACCATTATAAAGTATGTGTTTCATCCTCTCTTAACAATAGGCAAATTTTATTTCGACCAAGCATTGTGCAGAGTCTTGGTTGACTGGAATTGTAACAGAAACTTTCTACAAAAAGTTGTAGAGGAATGGACAAGTCTAATGAGGAAAACTGGATACTCTGAATTTGAATAAAAAAATAAATGCATAAATAAATAAATAATCAGTGCTTTGATTCTTGACCCTTAAATAAAAATGATGTTCAATAATATTTGAAAACTGGACTCTTTCAGCCAACAATTGTGATCTACTACTGGTCACTTAAAAAAGAAATAAAGTTAATGTCTTTCAATTTACTAAAAATAAACTCATCAGTAGAAACAAACAAACAACAAATATGGGGAAGGTTGAGTACAGAATATTAAAAAACATCTTGAGAGAAAACTTAGACCATTATCTTGCAACTTTGCATGGACTCCACTTGTCTTGGTAGAGGCCTAAGGGAGCAGAGGACGAGGACATGCACATGTGACTGTAGCCACGGGACTGAATCTTTCTACTGGGAATTTTGTCATCATTCATGCTGGAGTGCAGTACAGTCCTAGCAGTGGGTATACTGTGTAAGAAATTCTGGAATCATAGATTCAAGGAATAAAGTGGGGACAGTGTTCTCCTTGCTTAACCTAAGAGGTGGGATTCAGGTGAAGATTCGTATACCTAGATATAAGAATAACTTGGATTCTTACAATATTTAAGTTGAAGGATTTCATTCAATTGCATAGACATAAATGTCTTGTATAATTTGAAATGACCTGGCCACCAGTGTGGGGCTGGTAGGTATGACACAACTAGGAGTGTGATTCGTGCCCCTTTCTGAGTGATATCCAGTGTTAGAAACATATCTTTACTGTCAAAAGGCAAATAAACTAAACTCATCTAGGTTACAGTAGAAACTTAGGCATGTAGTTCATATATTGAAACCTGCACATGAACAAGGAGGGTATCTAAACCAGACAACTAATTCTATGGGAGAAGCCCTCAGGTAGATGATATAGTTGATAGGTTTGACACACATGACACAAGAGCTATGAAAGGGTGATTGTGTTATGTTCTCTGTAATCACAATATTTATTACATCATCTCTGTATTGCAGAAAGAGATAGACCATAGCAGAGAGCTGAGGGAAAGTATTAACGTTCTTGTTAAAATTATGATTTCAGAGGCTGCTAAACAGGACTGCAAGTTGCAACCTAAACAAATTTGGTTCCTAGCCTGTAGTAAATGTCTAGGCACACCATTTTGTGTGCATGTAGTTTTCTAAGTAGTGTTAGGTTGAAGTTTACCCAGCCTGTATAGAAACCTCAAAACCTCTGATCAGCAGATTGTGCAGTCACTTCTTTCTCAGTATATTAAGCAAAGTTTTTGAAAGGAGATTTGTTTCTTGCCAAGCAGCAATGAGATGTTTGTTTCTTTAAAACAAGTTAAAGAATTACTGAAGCAGCATTTTGTAGGCAAAGTTTGATATTTTTTTTTCATGCTATTCATAATTAGACTAATGTCTAACATAACTTCTTAGTTCTGAAATGTTCCTCATCTTCTTAGTTATGATTTTTCTCATCTCTTTCAAAATCCATAGAAATAATAAAACTCATAGAAATGAAAAAAATCATAGAAAGGTCACCTAAACTGAATTATTTCCAGAAACTGGAATTGAAGTTAGACTATGCTCTGAACATATGAAAAAGAAGTCTGAGCGGTAAACATAACCAAATTTTCAGGTTTAACTCCAGGTTCTACAATAAAATATAGGTCTATGTTCAGTCCATTCAGAATAGAAATAGAATATTTATACTCACCCATTCTTAAAATATACCATTCAATTGTCTTTTTTTTTTTTTTTTTTTCCTTGAGGTCTTATATTGTTTGTTTATTTATCTATTCAAACTATTCTACTCATTGCTACACTACTGGGAAGCATATGTTCTGTTTAGACCTTCCAGATTAAATCCTTAACACTAAATAACTAAATACATGCCATGTGCTGATGCTAAAAACTGGTCGAACCCAGGGTTTCAAGGAAAGCAAAACAGAGGTAGATACTACTAAGAATCCTCTGATCCTCCTCATCTCCAGTCAGTTTAATACATCACTGTTAGGGCTCACCAGAGAGAATGGATTGTAATGTTTTGGTGAGAGGAACAGATTTAATTTGAACCATAGTCTATATGTTGTAGAAGATCAAGGCTTAGGGATCTTGCTGTGATCCAGCAGGTTGCTTTTAATTTTTATGAGAAATTTCATCCCAAATTTGTTAGTACAAAAATGCTCCTCTTTGCCATGCTATCTTATTTATCACAGAATCACAGAATTACAGAATAGTTGAGGTTGGAGGGAACCACTGGAGATCACCTAGTCTAACCCTTCTGCTCAAGCAGGGTCACCTAGAGCATGTTGAATAAGATCGCATCAAGGCAGGTTTTGAATATCTCCAGAGAAAGAGACTCCATAGCTTCTCTGGGTAACCTGTACCAGTGCTCTGTTACCCTCACAGTAAAGAAGTTTTTCCTCATATTCAGATGGAACTTCCTGTGTTTCATTTTGTGCCTGCTGCTTCTCATCCTATTCCTGTGCACCACTGAAAACAGTCTAGCTACATACCCTTGATACAGTTCCTTAAGATATTTGTATACACTGATAATATACTAATAGGGCTTTAAACTATATTCAAAGGGACAAAGAGATAAAACCAGGCCAGCCAGTGATAAGCTATGGGACTACATGCCAAAAATTGAGGGACTGCATGCTAGAAAGACCCTTCAGTCTGCCCCACAAGGGGGGGGCAGTGTTTAATGAAGCACATCTGAAATGTTTCTACACAAATGCAGACAGCAAGAGAAATGAGCAAGAAGAGCTAGAAGCCTTGGCCCAGTCCCACAGCTGTAACATTTTTGGCATAAGTGAAACTTGGTGGGAAGAGACCTGTGACTGTTGTGTTAAGATGAACAGTTACAGGCTATTCAGAGCGGATAGGCATGGCAGGTGAGGTGGTGGGGTGGTGCTCTACGTAATGGAGTCACTGGACTGTATGGAACTTGCAGTTGGCAACAGTCCATTTGAGAGCCTCAGGGTAAGGATTAAGGGACTAGTAAATCAAGGGGATGTCACTGTGGGAGTTTACTATAAACCACCTGGTACTAATAAAAAACACCGATGAATCATTCTTTAGGGAAATTAGAGAGACATCGAGATCAGCTGCCCTTGTCCTTATGGGGGACTTCAACCTGCCAGATGCCAACTGGGAATGTCACATATCTGAGACAAACTGGTCCAGGAAATTCCTTAAGCAACTTGATCATAAGTTCTTGATGCAGGTACTAAGAGAGCTGACTAGGAAAGGTTCGCTCCTATACCTGTTTCTTGTAAACAGCGGGGGTCTTGTGGGTGAAGGTCTTGAGGGGAGACCTCATCATGGTCTACAGCTTCCTCATGAGGGGAGGAGATCTGCTTCATTATCTTGTCAGGCACAGAGGGGAGGCTGACTGCACTCTTGTTCCTTTGGTCTTCCTTTTTTCCCTTTTTAAAAATAGTGGTTACGTTTCCAGTTAGCAGCAACTTCACTGACACAAAATGATGGGAGCAGCAGTAAAGGACTTAGGAGTGCACATGTTTTTTTCATCAGTCCTGACAGTCAAAGAGGATTGGATTGAAAGGGACAGTTGGATCTGGCAAATGGTGGTTGCAAGACTGGTGCCACAGACAGGGGGTTGTTTTTTTAGATCATGGGACTCATTTTTGAGAAACTTGTTCTGCTGGGAGCTGATGGGGTCCACTGTCAGAGAAGGGGAAGAGTATCTTCAGTCACAGGCCCTCCAGGTTGATGAAGAGGGCTTTAAACTAGAGTTGCCGGTGGAGGGGAACCTTAATCCACCCAACCTCCTAGTCTGATGCCAGTGTCAGTGATAGATGCCTAGAGCCTGGAGAACAGTCACAGGTCAGCAGAAGAGAACCTGAAGAGAAGCACAAAGGAAGTCCAGCCGCTCCAGCCAATAAGTCAGCTTCATCAGGGGGCCAACTTAAATGTCTCTATACCAATGCATGTAGCATGGGAAATAAACAAGAGGAGTTAGAGATGTACACATGCCTGCTGACCTCATTGTCATTACAGATGTGAGATGGGATGGCTCCCATGTCAGGATGTACTGGGTCTGGCTGGGATGTTAACTTTCCTTGCAGCAGCCCATACAGTGCTGTGCTCTACACTTGTAGCTAGAACAGCACTGGTATCACACCAGTGTTGTGTCTGCTGCTGAGCAGTGCTGGCACAGCATCAGGACTTTCTCTAACCCTCCCAGAGTCAACAGGCTGGTGGTGGGCAAGAAGTGAGAAAGGAACATCACCAGCGCAGCTGACCTAAACCAACCAAAGGGGTATTCCATACCATATGATGTCACACTCAGCAATAAAAGGTGGAAAAAGGAAGAAGAGGGGAGGGGTGGGCTCTTGTTGCAAAAACGTCTGTCCTCCTGAACACCGGCTATGTGCATTGCGGCCCTGCTTCAAGGATATGGTCAAGCATCGCTCATTTGTGGGAAGTAGAGTAATTTCTTTCCTCTGCACTTCCACACAGCCTTTACTTGTATTATTGTTGCTCTACCTAGATGCATACAAGTCCATGGGGCCTTGTGGGATTCAGCCCAGGGTACTCAGACAGCTGGCTGATGTCATCACAGAACCTCTCTCCATTCTTTTTCAATGGCTTTGGGAATCTGGAGAGGTCCCAGCTGACTGGAAGCTGGACATATGGTCCCAATATTCAAGAAGGGCAAGAAGGAAGATTCTGGCAATTACATGCCTGTCAGTCTTGCTTCAGTGCCTGTTAAAATTGTGGAGAAGATTATTTTGGGAGTTACTGAAAAACACCGGAAGGACAATGCAGACAGTGGTCAGAGACAGCATGGGCTCACTAGGGGAAGGTCATGTGTAACAAACTTAATTTCTTTCTATGACAAGATCACCCATCTAGTTGACCAAAGGAAACCAGTTGATGTAATCTTTCTGGATTCCAATAAAGCTTTCAATACTGTCTCTCACAGTATCCTTCTGGACAAAATGACCAGAATGCAATTAGATAAAAGCAAATAAGATGGGTGACGGGCCATGCCCAGAGGGTTCTTGTAAATGGGATTACATTGGGATGGCAACCTGTCACTAGTGGGATTCCCCAGGGCTCCATTTTAGGACCAGCCCTCTTCAATGTTTTCATAAAGGATTTGGAGGAAGGACTTGAAGGTTTTTTGAGCAAGTTCATGGATGACACCAAATTGATTGGAGCTCTTGACTCTGTTGAGAGTGGTGAGGCCTTGAAGAGAAATCTGGACAATTGCCAACAATATGAAATTTAACAAGAGCATGTGTCATATTCTGCACCTGGGAAGGGGCAACCCTGGCTATACGTACAGACTAGGGGATGAGATGCTGGAGAGCAGCCCCACAGAAAGGGATCTGGGGTTTTGATCGACAGCAAGCTGAACACGAGCCAGCAGTGTGCCCTGGTAGCCAGGAGGGCCAACCTCGGTACCCCTTGGGTACATCAAGCACGGCATTGCTAGCCGGTTGATGGAAGTGATTGTCCTGCTCAGCTCTGCAGTGGTGTGGCCTCACCTTGAGAACTGTGTGCAGTTTTGGGCACCACAGTATAAGAAGGATAAAAAAAGTGTTAGTATCCAAAGTATGGCAACAAAGATGGTGAAGGGTCTGGAGAGCAAGATGTATGAAGAGCAGCTGAAGCCACTTGAATTGTTCAGCCTGGAGAAGAGAAGACTGAGGGGAGCCTCATCATGGTCTACAGCTTCCTCATGAGGGGAGGACAGGGTCACGCACTCATCTCTTCTCTCTGCTGACCAGCAATAGAACCTAGGGGAATGGCTTGAAGCTGCATCAGGAGCGGTTCAGGCTGGATATCAGGAAGAGACTCTTCAATGAGAGGGTGGTCAGGCACTGGAACAGGCTTCCCTGGGAAGTGATCACAGCACTGAGCCTTCCAGAGTTAAAGAAGTATTTGGACAATGATTTCAGAAATATGTTTTCTTTTTTTTTTTTTTTTTTTTTGGATGGTCCTTTGGGGTCCCAGGAGTTGGACTCAGTGATCCTTGTGGGTACTGTCTAACTCAGGATATTCTGTGATTCTATGATTCTATGAAATCCCCTCACAGCCTTCTCTCTCATGTTTTCCTCTTAAGAGTCCCCCTTCATAGGCCACCTCTCGATTCTCTTCAGGTGTTCCATATCTCTTTTGGACTGGGGGTCCCAGAACTGGACATAGTACTCCAGACATGGTTTCACCAGAGCTGAGTAGAGTCAGAGGATAACCTCTCTAGACCTGTTGACAATATTCTTCCTAATGCACCCCAGAACACCTACCACTAGCCTACCTTGCCACAAAGGCACATTTCTGGCATATTGATCTACCCTCTGGATTATTTATGTGGTCACTGTTAAATAATCATACCAACAGGCTTTTATCTTCTAGCTCCAAAGAAAGAACACTTCCTTTTAATTGTAAGCAAACCTTCAGCTGTTCTGAAATCACCAATTAGAAAGTACCACAATCACACACTGCCAGAAACAAGATATCACATTAAATAAAAACATGATAAATAAATAAGGTAGACAAAAAGTAATTTCTAAACTTCTAGAATCTATAGCAGTTTGTATTACATTTTGGTAAAAGAAGTACAGTATGCATGTGCAGTTGGCAATTTAGAGAAACATAACTTTTAACTAACACCTTCACTAGACTTAGGGGAACCTTGGTGCATTTGCAGTGTGTTTATACCTTTACTGAATGCAGGTGAATTTCTTAGAGTGATTTTTTGTTGTTGTTGTTGTTTGTTTGTTTTAATTTCAATACAGCCTTAATCAGATTTTTTTTTTTTGCAATTAGAATCCAATGATTATATATTATTCATATACAGAATATAAAACATTTATCTAAATCATCATATATGATTACTAACAAAGAACAAGGTACTAAAAAAAGTTAAATCTAAATTCTGTTAGTATTAATTAGTTCTGTTAGTATTAATCTCTCTTCTAAGTTAACCTTTAATTCAATTGGCATTTGAAGAGTATAGTCACAGGTTTGTGCATATTCTTATGAATTCTTATGTGCATAGGAGTTTTCATAGGTTCTGGCATGAACAAAGTTTGGAGAAGACCAATGGATGATTCAATGAGCTGTTGCGGAACTGTAATTTAGAGCAGTTGCAAGGTCATTAAGAGTTATTTGTCAATCTTCCCTAATGAGCTGCTCAGACTTTTCAGCATTCATGTGTACTGTTGCTGACACAAGTCTAACAGATCACAGTTTGTCACAATTGTTAGTCTCACCTGATTTGAAATTCTTCAACCATCTGTACAGATTTCGCAGCTTCATGGTTTCAACCTCGTACAGCAAACAAATTCTTATAAGCCTATTTGTTGCCTAAACTTTCACTTTGCAAAACTTCTTTCCAAACACATTACTATATTTGGTGCCTGCACTGCCTCTTTCAGTTCACTAGCATCCAAGCAGCTGCTGTAGAAATCCTCAAATGCTGAGAAGTTATAGAAGCAAAAACTTGAAACCACTCATCTCTAAACAAACTGAAAAGATATATTTTTCCCAATTTAAATGTTAAAAAGCTTATGACACTCAGCAAATTTCAACAGATCTGTTTTCTATTTGTGATAATAATAGATCTACCACTGAAAAAAAAAAAAAGAAAAAAAAAAAGAAAAAAGAAATCTGGAAAATCTAATGATTTATGAATTTCTATATGCTTCAGCTGCAGATGCTCAAAACTGAGAAAATATATACTCAAATGTGACACTATATGTTTGCCAACCTCTGCTCTTTATCAAAAACATAATTCTGTGCTAAGTGACCCATGATTGGTGCAGTTATTGTCTGCTTATAGTGTTCTTATACACCTAATTTATGGAAATCGATCATCACAACAACTCTGAATTAAAACCAATAGGAAAAAGAAACACATGCAAAGTTGTTAGTCAACATTTTGTGGGTGGGGAAAAGAATCAAGGTTCTTAGAAGCTTGTTCCTTCTAGAACAGAAACCAAACCAAACCAAACCAAAAACTGCTGGCTAGAGAGGAAA
Source organism: Stictonetta naevosa (assembly GCA_011074415.1). Taxonomy (NCBI): domain Eukaryota; kingdom Metazoa; phylum Chordata; class Aves; order Anseriformes; family Anatidae; genus Stictonetta; species Stictonetta naevosa. Next base: position 159,676,002 of record CM021697.1, read on the forward strand.
ATAAATATATCAAAAGGGATCTTGATCCTGGATCTTGATGTGTATCAGATTTTCACTCAAAGAGAAAGTAAGAGATAGAAGAGGGATAACAAATCTAGTATCTGGAGGGGTTCCAAGGAACTGATTTTGTAACTGAACTGCTGAATATCCCCTTTTTTCTCACTGTTGATGGTATGTATGAAGACAAATATTTTTAATTTCATTAGTGAAAATGCATTATCGGCAATATAATTACTAATATTCCCTATATATGTATATATTTAGGGAAAATCAATCAAACAAACAAAACAACAACAACAACAACAACAAAACACCATAAATCCCATCTCCAGATGTTAAAAGCCTACAACCAGGGAATCAGAAAAGCAGACATTTGTATATGATTCCACAACTATATGCTAGTTCGATTTGTATGCATTCTTTCAATAATATAACCCAAATGTATTTTATTTTATGCAAATCTTACAACACATTTTTCTACCACATGTTGGAACATTTGTGTGAAAAAAAAAAAAAAAAATCCCATCTTTATGTTTGAAATTTATGGGAACACAATTAAAATGAGAGGGGTCCAAAGGTATCAAGATAATTACATTTTTCTAATCTTACTAAACAAGATAAATTACCTGCAGGCCCTCTTATAAAAGATGAAATCTTCATAATAAGTGAATTAATCAAGCAGCAGCTTGCTACTGCACATGCATTTATAACAGGAATGATTCAAAGACTTATTTTATGGGGAAATTAATGGAAACAGGCTTTTCATTCTTCTGCACCAATTGAAAACCTCAGCAACCAGCTGCCCACTTGTCAAGAAAACAGAAAGAAGCTGGAAACAAAGATAAATAAAAACACCTTTTTCCTGGCACTTTTGAAGAGAAAAAGAAGCTCTCATTTACAGCAGCCATCTGTTTGTTATTTAATATGGGTGAATTACATGCTGTAATGAGTTTGTTTCTGCATCACTCAGTGCAATGGAACACAAGTTCACTCTCATAATGTGCAGCAGTTTTTAAAAGCTAATCATTTAATTGGACACAATAGTCAATGACAAATGGAGATGTAAAAACTCAGCCAGCTGTAGAGTGAATATGTAATCACTGTGAAATCATATTATTTTACATGCATGAAGACCTTTTAATAGTAGCTGATGTTGGTCAGCACTGCAGACTCTGAAGAATGGAAGAAACATGATGAAAAGCAGTATTTCAAAACCATTCTTAATATAATTGGACTATATCCAAGCACATGCTGTAGCTGCCATTAGGTTTAGGTACTTTATCATTTCCAAATTGTTTAGTGGCCTCTCCCAATTTTGTTTACATTTGCTTTCAGTGTTTATGGTTTGGTAGGCAGTCATACACATTATGTTAGGCCTCATCTGATTAGTTTCTATTCAGGCTGCCTCATAGCTCCCACTGATTTGCTGCTTGTTTTATTTATAACGCTAAACAAAAAGAAAGTAAAAGGAGTGAAATTCAGGAACAAAAATGGATTCAGGGAATTCAAACTTTGGTTTAGACATCTATTTATAATGTGATAGAGAATTTCTATGTTTTCAGGACTTTACAAAGAATAAAATATATTTTCTAATGTGCATTTCTTTAAACATTTCACAGATGTAGGCAGTTTGTAAGCTTTAGCCAATTTCAGTAAAAGGTGGCCTTTTCCTTTTATACTAATTTTATGAATTCTTCCCTTGTGAAGACTGGCTAAGAATCCTTTACTTTGGCTTAAAGTAAAGCAAGAAAATTATGTTTAATGTTGCAAAAAAAGCAGGTCAGAGATATTGTATATCTGAATAAGGCATGACAGTTCTCTCTTTTGGGTAACTACTGAAACAGCCAACTGGAACCAGGATGCAGTTTATAAGATTCAAAGGCCTAGAGTGATTAGATGGAACACATCAGCTTTCTGATATCATGATTAAACGTGTATTTCCATTCCATTTCTGAATGTTACATAAGAGCTTCTGTACTAGGAAGCAATATAGGCAGATATATCCTATAAGTTAAAATATGAAGAGGTAAGAAGTGAGAAACAATATTCATAGGTAAAACTGAAACAGTACAGTTTATTTACTCCCCACAATTTTAAGGAATTCATAAAGCAGAGAGAGAGAAAAAAAAAAGAAAAATTTGTTCTTCACCTCCAGAACAAATACTGGCCACAAAATAAGTTCGTTCTTTTGAGACAACTACAGGCTAAAGTTACATCCAGTCATCCCAGGAATGGAGTTAAAAAATAAATTTAGGCTTTTGTCATGTTTTCAATAATATTATAGTAGAGTTTAGATAGCAGCATTTAGAAAATAAAAGAATTGCCATGTCCTAAAGAGCTTTTACTTTGACAATGAACCCCTGTTCATGTTGAGGTTTCCACCTACAGGTGAAAAATATCACTTCCTTTTAACATAATGTCTAAAAGTCTGAAATAATTAATCACTTATTAGTACTTGTTTTTTTAACTTGAAAGCTATAAAGAGTGTTTTTGTTCTGTTTTTTTTTTTTTTTTTTCTGGTAGTATTGTTTACATAAACTTTATATTTTGCATGAATTTCATGAAATAATCTTACTGTGTTTTACAACAACTATAATTCTTGAGCATTAGTCAAGTTCTTGTAAGATTTTTTTTTTATATATATACTCTGAAACTGTTTCCTTATACTTGTTTTTTTTTTTAGTTCTTGATTACAGATCAAAACTTTGCATGAAGTTTTTCTTCTCAAATTAAAACAGGTTTTCAACATTATCTTTTTCATTTTAAATGTTTGTTTCAGGGTCCTCTATAAACTCAAAACTGGGATTTGAAAGGTACATGGAGGAGTACCCAAATAACATTTAGAGGAACACTGAAACAGAATAATTGCCTGATTTATACTGAAAATGTTATTTTCTAATTAGAGTTGGATGCTTTACCTGCTTAGATATTGCCCCAATGACTGTGATGATGAGTGTTTTAACAGCAAGAGACACATGATAAGCTGTCTCAGTTCTTTCTAATCTAAAATAAGAGGACTTGGTCTATTGAATCTGCTATTTTAGTAGATCAGGTTGGTCAAAATTTCAGATTACAGAAAGAAATGTGCCATAACTCTAAACATAGCCAAGAGATGACATTCTATTTGCAAAGATTAATAATTCTACAAGTTCATCCATTTACCTTTTTATGTAAGTGAGAAAAGAGATATCAGATAATGTTAACATAAATGTAACATAAAAATTACAGTAAGATATTTAAAATTTAAAATAAATCTTATCAGAATGTCACCAGTATCTTCCTCTACATAGGAGCAGCTCAGGCCATAAAGAATTGACTAGAGATGAGCTCATATAGCTCATTGCTTCTAAGTAGAATAGTTTTTGTTTTTATTTTCATTTCATTACCACATAGAAATAAATAAATGAATAAATAAATAAATAAATAGGAATTTATCAAGCAAAATAGAAGCAGAAGTTGATAGAGATGAGGATACAAACTTTTGTAGCCTCTATGGGTTTATTGGTGTTGTATTTTCTTGGATAAGAGAAAATGAGAGACTGAGGAATCAACAACAGGACCATATGCCTAGAAAGACCATTGATTCTTAAGACTTGTTTGAGCAAAAACCTCTCAGTGGAGAGTTTTATATATATATTAAAATTTCAATAATTTTCTATTATAGTTGATCTTACTGTGTTACAAATCTGAAAAATAGCAAGGCTGTTTTAGATAAGTCAGCAGTAATGTTTTATGCTATATGAACTGACATTTTGCAGACACCAGAGATTCAATTAAATAACCTATTTCATTATCTGTTAAAGATTGTAAACATTTTCCAAAAATGTGCTCTATATATTGTACATTATGTGACATAAAGTTACATTATGAAGTCTAATAAAATGCCAAACAAAAATTATATTTTGTTTAGGCAGTTTATGCTGCCTATAAACTTTCATGCCACCTGCATGAATCTGAGAGCAGAATTTGTAATGACATAGACACTGCCTAATCTAGGGTAAATCTTTTACTCCCTTCTAGTGGGATCTTTATCAGCAGTGACCCAGAATGACAACCAATCACTGAAACAAAAAACTCATACACAGAGACTGAAATGTTAAGCAAGTCTGTCCTCCTCCCACTTGATAGGTATGTCTCTGTCCTCAAATGTTTCCAGCTGAATGTTTGGACACATTATGTTTAAATCTTACACACATGGAGAGAAAAGGGAGGCATTGTTTTTCCATTTTCTGTGCCTTTATCCTTCCCTTGTCAGAATTGCATGGACAGAGGTATGAATCTCTGCAACCCCATGAAGCCTACTGCGAAGCATATTTCCCACTGTTATCTGCTCAGAGGGATGCTTATGCCTGAGAGTTTTTCACATCCTAATTATTCTTTAGCAGAAGAATATTTATTTTCTCTCTCTCTCTCTTTTTTTTTTTTTTTTCAAAACACAGACTATCATGGACATGTATCTAGTAGTATTCTTACCTATCTTGACAAAACATCTCTAATGTTAACCCTTTCAGTTTTCTAGAAGAAAATTGTCATGAGATTACAACACATTATTTTATTTCAACATTATTTATAGCTCTGATCTTTGCCTCCAAATAGTGTTCATCTATTATGAATTTGTTTTATCTCTTAGTATGTTGTGAAAGCATCTTGAATTACATTGTAATGATTTGTTTTCTGTCTTGTAATGTCATGTTACAGGTAAAATTGTGACTGACCTTAACTGAATGAATGAAGAACCATATACCACCTATCTTTTCATGCTAGTATAATGAACCTTACAACAAGGAGAAGAACCAAGAGTGGCAAACATTTTCCCCTGGGGTGGACAATTCTAGGAGGAACTGAAAAAATATGTATGAGGATGAGGATACAGAACCTTATGTCTGTCTTCTATAATATGTCAAATAGAACAATTCACAAAGCCATGTATTATAAAAGGATGTAACAAAATTATTTCCCCTACAGCAAAGAGAAAGCAAGAAAAGAATTGTGACTGTGTGTCCCTGTGTCCCTGGGCTCCTCCTAACACAGGACTAAGTCTAAAAGCTCAGTCTCACCCTGAGTAGAGAGATTTTAATCTGTTTTAGATGTTTTGCCTTTGGACTGCTTTAATAAATTTTCCTGATAGTAATAGGAAATCCAAGAATCTGTATGAATAATGTAATCACTGTAAACAGTGGAGGAAGTTTATCTTAATATTTATTTACAAAACTACAAATGAAGTAAAGCAAAAAATTAAAGTTTTTTTTTTTTTTTAATGTTAAAAGATGAGAAAAGTTTGAGGAAAACAAGAATAACAGAAGAAAGCAATCGCCCCCCCCAAAAAAAAAAAAAAAAAAAAAAAAGCTGAAGAAGAGGTGTTGATCTATGATCTATTCAGTTTTATGTTTCAGCTTCAGGGGTTTGGGATGAATTTTGTCTCTTTCATATGTCTGTAATTATAATGGAGAGTGGATAGACTCCAGTAACTTACGGGGTTTATCTCAAACATGTGAGTGCCTCATAACTTATTAGTACCAGAAGCCACAATGAGTTATGTCACACTTCTCTTGTCTAGCCTCCAAAGCTTGTAACTCACTAAAAACCATAAGAACTAAGATTAATTCAGAACATTTTTTCAGTCTTACTGATTTGTAACCCGATTTGCAATTTTTTCTTACACTTCCCCAGTGATACATGAAAACTAGAAATGAATACAAGAATGTGAGGCTAATGCAAACTCTCTAACCTACTGTTCTCTGCATAGTCAAGAAAGTACTACTCTTTGCCTTCAATTTATTTTCATAAAGGACTAAGAAACTGCAAAACTTTACAAGATCTATTCTTAAAACTGTAAGGTTTTCGAGATGCAAAGTACTTAACTGATTCTCAGTGGCTTTCAAAAGCCACTGAGAGGAGTCTGCAGCTAAGAAATTTTCTTGATTCTTTAAGCATCATTAAGTTATGATCCAGAAACTTTGCAATCTACAGTTATTTGATCTCAGTGCACCATAACTCAGGGTGGAATTATTATTATTATTATTATTATTACAACAACTATAATCTTTAGAAGGCAACATATGAAGACTGTGCAGAAGACTGGAATATTAGGAAAATTACTATCTAGATCTGATACTTTACCTTTAAATATAGTGAAATCTGGTTTTAGAATACTTACAAGGAAGCTGGGCTGACTGTTCTCATTAGAAGTCATTGAATGCTACTGTATTTATTTAGCTACATCAACTAATTGCCAGTGAATAACCTCAGTAGAATAATTCATTATTTACAAAGAAAAAAAAATGAAACACAATTATGACCTGTAATTTCAGCTTCTCTAAGATACTATACAAGTAACCAGAATTTCTTTTCACCAAAACCTGTTGCACTTAAGTGGGAAGGTTTTAGTGGTAAGTGGGCTGCAGGATGGTCTTTGTGAGAAGAGCCCAGAAACTGTCCCATGTTAGTAACAGACAGTTCTATATGGCACCAAAAGGGACCAGCCTCTGGCCAGAACCAAGCCAGTGAGCAACGTTGGTTGTCCCTCTGTGAAAGCAAATTGAAGAAAGGGAAAAAACTGCTGTTCAGCAGCAGCTGAGAGAGAGCAGTGAGAACCAGCCCTGCAGCCCCCAAGGTCAGTGCAGAAGGAGGGCAGGAGGTGCTCCAGGCTCCAGAGGAGTTCTCCTGTGGTCTGTGGAGAGGCCCCTGGTGGAGCAGGCTGTCATTCCGTACCCCACGGGTACCACAGCAGAGCAGATCCCCATGCAGCATCTCATGGAGGAGCCCACAGTGAAGCAGACAGATCTGGCTGGAAGGAGACTGCAGCCTGTGGAAATCCCCTCCTGAAGCAGGCCCCAAGCCAGAGCTACAACGCATGAAGAAGAGCACACAGGAGCAGGGGCCTGGGGGGAGCTGCTGCCCATTGGGGACCCATGCTGGAGCAGTTTTCTCCTGAATGATGGACCCCATGGTATGGACCCATATTGGAGCTGTTCTTTAAGAGCTGCTGCCCGTGGGAAGTCCATGCAGGACCAGTTTGGGAAGGACAGCATCCTGTGGGAGGGACCCCATCCTGGAGCAGGGGCAGAGAGTGACCATGGAGGAGCAGCAGATTATGAAGTGATATGGACTGATCACAACCCCCATTCCCCATTCACTGCTCACAGGAAGAAAGTAGAAAATAGTGGATGGGAGGAAGGTGTTCTTAGTTTGCTTTTAGTTCTCACTTCACTGTTAATAATAAGCAATAAATTACATTAATCTCCCTATGTTGAGTCTGTTTTGGCTATGATGGTAATTGGTGATTGATCTCACTGTCCTTATCTCAACCCATGAGCTTTTTTTTTGGGGGGCGGGCGGGGCGGGGGGGAGAAGGGACGGGGGGAGGGAAGGTTGGAAATGAGAGAGCAGTGTGGTGGAGCTGAGCTACGTATTGGTGTGAAACCACCAAACAGTTATATATACTCCAGTATATTAAAAAATAAAGCCAAAGATTACATGGAATTACACAGGCAGTTATTGTCACTGTCGTTATATGGTGGTAGTGGAGAGTCTATTAGATTGTGATTTTAAATGGCATAGTTTAGTTAGTGTTTCCTAGCTATCCTTTGCTATTGTTTTTTTCCAATTCAGAAATAGAATGTAGAGAGATTACATCTGCCAATTAATATAAATAAGCAGTAAAAAACCTCTCTAGCAGTTAAAAAATAATAATAATAAAAAAAATAATGAATTTTCCTTTCCTTCACTTTTTATTATATATCCGGTTGTGGTCATTTGTCCTACATTTCATTCAAAGGGCATGAGCTTATTATTGGTTTCTGGCACTATTAAAAAGTACATTTGAAAGGATTTACATATTTTGAAAAAAAAAAAAGTATTGAGACAAGAATAAAGAAGTTACATTTAAGCTCTTCATTGGAAGGAATAGGTGACCTAGACAATATAATGTGTATCTCAGACATAGGGCTGTTACTTTGTAGGGTGCCTTGCTGAGCATTCAGAGGCAATCTGGCAAGGTTAAAGCTTATCTTAAAGACCTCCCCTTAATCAATGATAAATATTCACTTAAGACAGAGTTGCAAAATATGATTTTGCCTGTCCGTATTATAGCTGTAACTTATACATGGGTATTCTGAATTTTCCTAATTATAATTTTATTACAAAAAAAAAAAAAAACTTAATTTTAATTAATTAAAAACCAAAACAGAAAACAAAGAAACAAAAATTATGTACAAAGCACATTACTAAAATTCCAAAGTAAAATTATTTGTAAGGAATCTTCAGGTATAAGTAAAACAGAATGGGATTCAGGTGGCTGCTGCAACCTTTACTGTGTCACATAGGGAATATTCATTATAGCATAGTCTTTCATTGGAATCATACCAATAGAGACTCTCATAATGTGTGAGCTCATGAGGTAGATTTCAGATTGGTTGATCAGTCCTAATTCTTATGACTCCTTGCAAAGCTTGACTTTGAAATTTTAAAATATATTTTCTTAATGTAATTTCTGTGGGATTTTTAGCAGAGGAAAAAAAAAAAAAAAAAACATATTGGTGTTTTGTCACATAATTATAAAAATGTTCAATTAAAGACAAAGTCATGAACCTTAACCAACTAGAACTTCAGCACAAACTCCTTGACCTAAACCAGGTGATGACTAAGGACAAAAGTATTTGCCTTCATGACAAATTTCACTCACAGGTAGTCCAAACAACAGTAATAAATACAGCTATGAAATAGGTACTAAGTATGGGCCATTTCTATCCAGCCTGCCATCTTGTCTCCAGAAGAGATGAGGGAATTTCAGTGATAGTTTCCTCAGTTGCATACTCTTTTGCATGATCAACTCTAAGCCAATAGAAATGGGAATGATAAGGTGATCAAATTTCCCACATATGAATGAATGCTTTCTCTGATGGAAAAAGAAAGGTTTCAAATAAGCTGTGTGTTATCTCTTGTATGTCTGACCACAAATAACAGAAACAATAGAAACAATAAGGAATAAAAGAATCCTTCAAATTGCTCTTTTTTTTTTCTTTTTTTTTTTCTTTTTTTTTTTCTTAGGACTCATTCTTCAGAACACAGCATTATAGCAGATTTTTACACAGAAAAAAAAGGGTAACAAGGTTCTGAAGCTGGGTTTACTCTACTGAAGATTTGGGTTGTATTATTAGTTTTTGTAACATCTTATGGGAGTAAGAAATTTCAGAAAAAGATTATAAAGGTTAAAAAAAAGTCAGTAATATCACTAACTAGAAAATGATTTAGTATGCAGCTCTCTCAAGTTAATAGATATACTAGCTTAATACACAGTATTAGCTCTCTCGTAGCACTGGTGCAAATTTTTGACATTAGTAAGAACATTTCCCCAAGATCCTCTGCAAATTTTGTGTTAAGTAATCTAAAGTGAGTAAGATAAGAAAATACAGTGCATGCACATCGTTCATAGCTAGATTTCTTAATAAACCAGGAATTACATGCATCAGGTAAAAGCGAAATCCGTAAGATTCTGAAAGTAAGGATTTATAGCCCCAAACAGACTTGCTTTTTTGATCATAATACAATTATTCTGGCTATACTGGTCTTATATGCAAAGGTTTTGGTAGTAATGGGGCTGCAGTACTGCAGTGGAGGCCTCTGTAAGAAGAGTTCAGAAGCTGCCATGTTAGGTAAGAGTCAGTTCCAGCCAGCTTCAGTAGGGACCCACAACTGGCCAAAGCTGAGCCAAAGAGCAATGCTGGTGACACCTCTGTGCAAGCGTATTTAAGAAATGGAAAATATGCTGTGCAACAGCAGCTAAGAGAGGAATGAGAAAATGTAGCAAAAAAATAATCCTGAAGACACCAAGGTCAGTGAAGAAGAAGGGGCAGGCGATGATCCAGTTGTTGGAGCAGAAGTTCCCTGGAAGTCAATGGAGAGGCCCATAGTGGAGCAGGCTTTCCCCTTGCAGCCCATGGGGTGCCATGGCAGAGCAGTTTACCACACTGCAGGCCCTAGAAGAGCTCACAGTGGAGCAGGTGGCTTGAAGGAGGCCACAGCCCATGGAGAGCCCACAAAGGACAGACTCCAGGCTGGAACTGAAGCCTGTGGAGAGGAGCCCCTGGTGAAGCAAGAGGTCTGGCAGGAGCTGCTGCCCTTGCAGGACTCGTGCTGGAGCAGGATCTTCCTGAAGGACTGGATCCTCTGGTAGATACCCATGCTGGAGCCATTCTTGAACTGAAGCCTGTGAAGCCTGTGAATGTTTTATCAGTTCAGGAAGGATGGCAGCCAATGTAAGGAATCCCACACTGGAGCAGGGATAGGAGGAAGAGTGAAGATGAAGCAGCAGCAGATGATGAAGTGTTATGGACTGACTGCCATATCCATTCCTGGCTCAGAGAGGTAGAAGTGGGTGAACAGGGGGGATGTGTTTTTAGTTTCCTTCTCGTTCTAACTGTTCTACTCTCTTAGTAATAGTCAATAAATTACATTAATCTCCCTGTAGAATCTGGGAGTCTATATCTATAGAGTCTTTGTGCCTTTTAACATGTTAATTTCCTGGCTGCGCACCTGTGTATTTCATGCATGCTAGCTTGCTTTTGCAGACATTAAATTATCGCCGGCAATCCAAAGAACCTGTGTGCCTGTTGCTGTAATAAATTGCACTTGATTGCATTGTTCCTAGCCATGATAGTTCTCATTGAACGTGACAAAAACACAGAATATTCAAGAGTTAGTTTTCATGGAATTTATATTTATACATAGTATAAATACATTTAAAAATAAAAAAATAGAGAAATATTTAACTTTCTATGCTAAATATATATATATATTAAGAGCATGCCAATTTATTTCTCCTTTTATTTTTTAAAATTTATTATTGTTACCCTTGTGACAATGTTAACTGTTAACAATAACTGTTTACACAAAACATCAACTGAAGTAATAGAATTATACAGAGTAAGAAAACTTGTGTCATCTTGCTGAGTGAGCATATAAGCTTGCCAAACCTGTGAGTCATAATGAAGGAGCTTAATTAAAGTTCATGGACAAATTAAAAGTGAGGAAAAAATAGAACATCAAGAAATACGTTAAAGAAGAAAACTTGTATCTTAAAAAGAGTAGACCCAAAGGTATCAGTACAGTAATAAGTAACAGCAGGGGTGACCATCAGCCAAAAGATAAAATGGAGTAATATGGGGTATAGAACTGTCCAGGTGTAGTTATAAAGTCCATTACTCTGTGTCTCAAGATTAGCACTGAAGAGCTCCAACTCAGCTGTCTGGGAAAGGATATCTTTTGCCTATGTCAAAGAAAGTTCCCATGAAAGTATCACCTGTTTGACACCAGATTGATTTTTGTTTATTCTTCTCACAGCAGTACTATAATTCTATGTTCTTGTAGGCTTTCTTAGGTTTTCAGATGTGCTTAATAAAAAAAAAAAAAAAAGTCAAAGCACATACTTGCAACAGAAATAAAGAGTACTTTGTTGAAGGAAAGAAAACAGATTTTGATAGTCTGAGTTATTTTAGTATTCATAAGACTGACTTTTAAGGAAGATAATGTGTTTTTTCAGGATGTTTTGGTCTTTGTAAAAAAAGTGGTCTCATTTCTATTTTCCATATACCCTAACATTTCTTACAAATTCTTTCTGAATTTTTCTTCTATTCTTTCCTCCCCCCTGTTCTGGTTCATGACATCATGATCTGAATATATTGATCCATAACTGTGGAGAGAATGCAATGATAGTCATGATAGTTTTCCGCTGGAGAAAAAAAAATGGACACTTCTAGAGATTGGTTCATTCAGTTTTTGTGTATATACATTTCTGTCTTAATAGGTAGTTCATTAGAGATGTTTACACTGTCTGATGCCCATTGAGTGGAACTTCTTGCTGTTTCACGATAATGGAAAACTGATGAAAATTTGGTGTTTCAAGAAGTTAATATTAACAACTTCTATCACCAATGTAGTCATTCTGCTTTGTGGTAAGGGCAGCTGCAACAAGGCTGTGGTAAAGGTAAAATGGGCAGTGGACCAGAAACCACTCTGTAGCCTCTATTAATTTCCCGCCTTGACAACTGGTTTGTTTCCACACAGAGACAGCTAAGATTTCATATATTGTCTACATTTTCAGAAAATACCTGAAACAGTTATTATTTATCAAATCAGGACAATAATTCAGTTTTAATTGTGGGACTTGTAATAATGTTTGATTTTGATAAACAACTAGCTCTCTATCAAGTTAAAATTATTGGGATGGATAATGTAAAAATGTTAACATGTCACTTGCTTCTATTCTTCACCTTCTTCCATAAAGGACACAGTATTAGGGAAGATAGGAAATGTCCCTCAATACCACTTACAGTGTGTTCTGGGACTTTTTCCATTTACTTTTTACATTTTTCCTTACTTTGTCTTCTGATTATCTTTTCACTTTTCTCCATTTCTAGGAATAAACAGAAAAGTTTAAAGAGAAGGAAATTGAATGTATTAAAAATGGAACTTTAAAGAAATGGAAAAAAAAAAAAAAAAAAGATTAAAAGACCATTGAAGCAATTGAAAATCCAGCTATTGTGATGGAGTAAGTATAATATTCCTGTCATATTTTCAGGGTGTCATGGTCTTTCATTTTCTCATGGACAGTACACATGACAACCTCTCATTTTTTGACAGTCATGTGACATACATAGGTAATTTCTATTTCAAAATGTTTCTAAATATTTTCTCTGCCTAGCATAAATCTAGTATTTATTTTAACTTTGAGCTTCTTAAGACCTGAATTGGGAAGCTTCCAATTGTTTTAAAAAATCATATTGTTTTAAGATCTTACTCATCTGAATGCAAGTTCCTTACAAGCTCATACAATGTTGGTTGTTTATAAAGCCTTAGATATTCAAATCATCTTTATGTCTTCTATTTGTTATGCAAATTTTTAAACTTTATATATCAAATGATTTATCTTCATTAATAAAAATTTCACTAACAGGATTTACAGGAATAGATATGTACTCTAAAGATGTACATATGTTCTTAGTATCTGGAATTATCATAAAAGCATAAAAATAGTGTATATTGCTTTACTCTAATCAGACTCATTTTTATGTAGTTGTTGAAAGGCCTTTTACATTCCATTCTATGTCTGGAGGTCTGTGTATAAAACTGATTTAGGAAAAAAAAAAAAATAGTGAAGACACCTGCTGGCTTATAACACAAATACTAAAATATCTTAGAGCCTGCTGAAAGGAGAATTGGAACAATATGTCATTACTGAAGGCTCACTTGCAAGTTCTAATGTATTATAATGAAAACAGTATGACAAACCTAATGAGACAGTGAAGATTTGGGTAATTGTTCCTACAATGTATGGTAACTTTTCCAGCCATTATTGGCAAACATAAAACCTAATGAGATTTTATTAATTTAAATGCAGTACATCTGCAAAACATTTCCTTAGTTGCAGTCTCCTCTGATAATCTTCCTTCCCACATGTACTTGATCCTTTTAAGTTGATTGTTCTGCATAGTATACTTTCTAAACAAAACATATAAAATGCTTACCATAAATGTGCATTAGCTCCTTTTGCCAGGCTTACTTTTTGTGGGTACACTATCCAACACTGGTTGGATAGACTACAGTTTATTTTCTCTGTGTGAAAATGTATATAACACAGCCTATATTTTTCCTTAGAATATGACTAAATCTGTATCTTATAGACCCAATTCATCACATTACTTTTCTAAGAGTTCTATAGAAGAAATTCAGACTTTGAAAGAGTAATATTTGCTATGTCTGAGTAGGGTCAATGCAGTCATACTTCACAACTACAATTAATTTTATTTTTTTTTTCTGTACAAGCTTGTTAATAAATAAAATATATATCATGCTTGTTATCTGCATTTTTCTTTTTTTTATCTTAATAAAGACAAAATATTTTAAAGATAATTTCACAAATAATCTACCATGTGACATAAATTTTATTTGTGTTTTACATTTCTTAATATAGACAAGCATAAAAACATCAATAACCAAGTTTCCTTACTATCATTTCTTTAAATAACCAGCGATTTAAACTGCACTATGAAACTGTGATTTCATCAGGATTTTCACTTATTTATTTATCTTGGACCATTCTGTGAGTTTTCTTTTTGAATTCAGGCATGTCCTCATGGCTACATAATCAGCAGCTCAGGTTCAACGTATCTGAAACAAAGGTCTTATTCTTCCCTTCCATATTACCATTCTGCTCTATTTTAGCCACCAAAATGTTTCGGGTCCAAAAACTGGGTATTGTCTTTGATCTGAACTTCCTTATGAAATCTCGTATTTGGCCTACCTGTACTTTTTCTGCATCTCAGAACAAAAGGTCTGAGACCTTTTTCATACAACCATTTCTGAATTCATTTGTTAAATGTTCAGATAAACTTTCTTAATACTTGCATTAATACTTTTGCTATAGACATCTATAATGCTACACCACTAGTCTGCAAAAAGCATCAGTAAGACAACTGAGAATGACACTTCTCCTTCATTTTTTTTTTGCTGTTATTATTACTATTGGTTTAATATTTCAGTAATCCTTTATCTAATTTTGCGGCTTAAGTTTCCTGAGGGTAGAACCTGTCTTCCTGTATCATGTTTGTATTATGGGTGTACTTAAGAGATACAGGTGGATTAATTTGTGATAAATAACGAAGGCATAGATATATAAATATAGGCTAGTTATCTCATGCTGTATACTCCATGGAAAGAGACAGGCACCTTATAAGAGAGGAAGGATCAGATGATGCCTTCTGAATGCACTATTTATTTCCACTACCTATTAAAGCAGACAATGGTAGCTAGATTAGACATACATTTCAGATATATGTGTCAGGTATGATAAATCCCAAACATAACATTGCACAAAACTTCACCGTCTTCCTTCTTTTCATAATTTTATACATCATATTTTCTGTAACCTGAGAGATCTCTCAAATAAATTTGTTCTATTTTTAATATGAATTATTTCTTAAAATTATGTAAAATGCTGTCTGTTAATAATTATTTCCATGAAAAGAAATACATACAGAAATGTTGCCATTGCCTTAATGGCTGTAACAGAAAAATCTGTTACTCAGTTGCTCTGAATTAGAAATGCTTCAGATAAATCTGATTTCTGGTTCATTCTATCCATCTATTGCATTTAGTTTTTCAAGTCACAATGTCATAAAAAGATGACAAGAAAAGTCTTGACTTTGCAGTCCTGGATGAAAGAGCATTTCTGGATGAAGGTACCCATAACACACTGCCAAATCATGGCACAAAAAGCAATAGACCTGTCATGAAGTTCAAAAATTATATTGTCTCTGTTAGAATAACTGCGAAGAGATCGTATGTGTTTTTCCCTTGAGTTTTGCAGGTTGTTTTGGATTTATAGCATAGATTTTTATTACAGTTCGTAAAACTGTTAGGGAATGCAGTCATCTTCATCAATTATTCCTGCACTTGTTCAGGTAGTCCTGCACCACAATAACACAAATATGCCCAAATTAATGGAATAGTTTATCTTAATTGTGAATCATACTCTCACATGCCCTAAACTCATCCTAGAACACGGTCAGGACTCAAAGCCAAACCAAGCTGCACAGTTAGAAAGCACACAGCAGGACAACAGCACTCCTGTGTCTGCAGGAAGCACTAATAAAAAGAAACATTTTTTTTTTTTTTTCAGCCTAATTTCTATTGGAACCACATTGGGCAACAGTAAGACTCTGATCTGAACACTTCACTCATTTGGTGAAATCATGGAACGTAAACCCTTCTGCTCTGACTAATTGAAACTTTTTCCTAGTGTATATTGAATTTTCTACAAAATGGCTGAACTCCTTAAGTAAGAACTCTGCTCCCTCTGTGGTTTGAACTGGAAGTGTTTGGTGACATGACAAAGGTGAAATCGTAAGTATCTCTCTGCGTGTGCTAGTCTTAATTACCTGCTGAGGATTATACAAACTAGTAATTTACTGTTGTAATTAACACCCTAACAGAGGTGAGATTATCTGAAGGAAGATATAATATTGTATAAGCACTCATAACCAGTTTCCAATGACACATTAACACTACCAACTTTCTTGTGATCTCTACTGTACAGATACCAATATTTAATTTATTTTCCTTCCTGTGTCTGAATGTTAAGTTAAAATGCTAAATATTTTTACAAGCATTAGAACAATACAATTTGGTTATACTGATTCTCCTTAGTTCTAACAGGCAGTATATCTGAAAAGACAGATTTAGAATTGAAGTTTGCACAAAAGCTCTTATGCAAACATTCCCTGAAATGTATTCTATATTTCTCAGTTTGTGATGCTGCACCTTTCATATGCCTACACACATCCAAAATAGGGTGAAAGGAGTGTCAACATTTAGCAGACCCCTGTGGGCTGATTGTAGAGTACAGTATATAAAATACCCAGTAGGAAAAAGAAGGGGGGGGGCGGGCGGGGGGGGTAGTGGAGTAGCTAATCTGCCAGCCAGCACAACAGCCAACGGAGACTTCAATCAGCAACTGGCATCCTACTTTTTACCCCAAAGACTGCATAAAATAAGGAAGTTCTTGGAGGCCTGACAGGGAAGGGGAGCTCTGGGATTAAGAGAAATATGACAACTTTGTTTTTTCTCAAAAGACTGTAGGCTTCGCAAGATTTCCCTCCTATATTATGATGCATTTAATCTTTATTTTTTTAATTACAGAAAGGAATGTATAGGTAAATGACACCTGAAGTGTCTGGTTTCCGAAACCTAAGAGAAGTGGAATCAGAAGCCTCCTGAGAAAAGAGAATGATGCTTGCTTTTATCTATGGAAAATATTACTCATTACTTCTAGAGCATCACTTTAGTCTAAGTTTGGTTAGAACTCAGAATGTCTCCAAGCTAGATCAAATTCATATTTAGGTCAGATTGCTCAAGAACTTTCTCCCACCTATGCTGCTCCTATTTGTGCTCTCATTTTTAAATGAAATTCTCATAGACCCCTTCACTTGAGAGATGAATCTGACTCTTCTATGCTTGTGCTACTCAACAGTATGCTTTATTGTATAGTATTTAATATTTTGATGAGTGAATGTATTATGCTTTTGCATGATGGCATCTGGTTAACACTGGACCTAGCCTTCATGCAGCCACTGTTCACACATTGCTGAAAATCTGGGCTCCAATCTGTTTTAAATTTAGCAGTTTTCTAACCAGGGTAATCCCAAAAACAGACTGGGAGACGGTGCTCTAAAATATCCCAGACCTATATACAGGCTAGTTGTGAACAGCAAACCCTATTTTTCCTCTATACCAATCACATAGAACCAGCTGCCCAGCAAGTGAGGAATGTTTTCTGCTGCAGCTGTGTAATTCAGGCTAAATATGTCCATTGTCTGAATTCAACCATTTGCATCTAAAAGTAGTTAAAGTAGTCCCCGTGGCAATTAATTAGTAAAGTGGATGGAAGTGAGATGATCTAAAGGCCATGTGCCTTGGGTTTTCATGGCAAGAGTTTGGTTACAGGGGGGCTGCAGAGGTGGCCTCTGTGAGAAGAGCCCGGAAGTTGCCCCATGTTAGTTAAGACCCAGTTCAAGATGACTTCAAAAGGGACCCACTGATGGCTAGATCCAATAAGCAATGTTGGTTGTGCCCCGTGAGAGCAGATTTAAGAAACGGAAAAATGTGCTGCACAACAACAGCTGAGAGAGAGGAGTGAGATACAGTCCTGCAGACACCAAGGTCAGTGAAGAAGGGAAGATGTGCTCCAGGTGCCAGAGAAGTTCCCCTGTGGCCTGTGGAGAGGCCCCTGGTGGAGCAGTCTGTCCCCCTGCAGCCCATGGGTACCACATGGCAGCCTGTAGAGGAGGCCATGATGGAGCAGATGGATCTGGCCTGAAGGAGACTGCAGTCTATGGAGAACCCCCACCAGAGATGACTCTGGGCAAGAGCTGCAGCCCATTGAGAGGAGCCCACGCAGGAACAGGTGATTTGGCAGGAGCTGATGACCATGCGGGACACATGTTGGAGCAGTTTGCTCCTGAATGATGGACCCTATGGTATGAACCCATATTGGAACAGTTCTTGAAGAGCTGTTGGCTGTGGGAAGCCTACAAAGGATCAGTTTGAGAAAGACTGCCTCCTGTGGGAAGGACCCCATCCTGGAGCAGGGGCAGGGAGTGACCATGAATGAGTGTTGGAGATGAAGTGTTAGGGACTGAACACAGCGCCTATTTCCATTTCCCCTGTACTTCTCAGAGGGAGGAGGTAGAACCGGGTGGATGAGGGAGAAGGTTTTTTTAGTTTGATTTTAGTTTCTCACTGTTCTAGTCCACTATTGACAGATAATAAATTATATTAATCTCCCTATGCTGGGTTTGTTTAGCCTATGAGGATAACTGCCGATTAATCTCCTTGTCCTTATCTCAGCCTCTGAGCCCTTTCCATCATATTTTCATCCCCTTTTCCTTTGAGGGGTGGGGGAGGGAGAGTGTGGGTTTGGTAGAGTTCAGCTTTGTAGCGGGGTAAAACCACTACACTATGATAAAAGCAATTTGTCATTGAGCTCTTTAATTTGCCACATAGATATCAAAATCACATATAATGTGTATGTGATAATATATCTCTTAGTAGAAGCGTATTTTAAATTCTAGGTACCCTGTGATTCTTCCATACCCTGAAAATATTTTGCCCAAAACACTGAGCACTTGGTGCTTACTAGGATCCTCATGAATGTTCATGATGTTATAAACTACTGAATACAGAGAATTTTATATTTTCCCCAATCCAGACAAAATTCCCAGTGTCATATATATATGCTTTACTGTATGTATTCCTATTATTCCTATTCTATCTCAACCTGATTAAAGTTGTATGTTTTACTGTGTTGTGATATCACTCTAGCCTAATTTACCTTTCCATGAAAAATCCCCTTTGGCAAGACCTGTAAAACTTGAAAACATGACCTTTACTCTATATACCATGCATATCATATATACTTTTTTTTTTTTTTCCTCATGTAATATTTTGTAGCTCTTTTTACTTAAAAGTCTGACCTTTATTAGAAAGTAATATATCTTTGTGCTTACCAGGAATGAGCTACCAAATCAAGAACAGATGATCATATTCTGTCAAGACTTAAAAGGGAAAGCAATTTTTTGTCCATTTGTTATGAGACATCATACCTAATTCACATGGTGTTTTTATAGTAGTTGAAGATTGTTCAATAAATTAATAGATTAACACTGCTCTATTACAGAATAATCAATGAAAAATGACAGCTGGTTGATTTCTCTTTTTTTTTTTAATGAAAATTTACTTATTGTTTAATTAATTTTAATATTCTTCAAAAGCTGATTTGAAATTCATAAGTTTAAAGGAATCTAAAAAAACTTCTTTACAAAGGCAGTGTATTTAAAAAAAAAAAAAAAAAGAAAAAAAAATAGAGAAACATGCTTGGTTTTGACTGCTAGTGTCCATTCCTTTCTTCAAGATTGGCAATTTGAAATTCACATCCAGCAAGGATACTATTAGAGCACTATCAAGAGTTTTCAGTGTTAAAATCTTGGAAACGTTTTCCTGTTGACTACAGCTTCCTAACTTCAGTTGAAATATTTCTTCTGAATGAACTAGTGAATACCTGCTAGACTATAAAGAAAAAATAGGTGAAAATCTCCCTTGGGTCCTATGAATGTAAAACTTAGGTACTATAACTAGCAAGAAACAGATGGCTCCACAGCACAGAAGCATTTTAAAATAAACATTAATACAACTTGGGATAAAATTCTTATTAGGAATGCAGTTTTAATCATGTTAACTGTTGTTGACATTGGTACTTAAAACTGTTTCATAGATCCTTACAGAAGGAAAAAAAGTCTAATTAATACAAGATATGATGAATGTATGCCATTAACTGTATTATTTACAATAAATAGTCATCTCCTGAAAAAATGAGTATTATTTTAGTTTCTTGAAACATAGTCTATAAATATTTTTAATTGCTTTCATGATATTTTTAGTCTGCTTGTTACTAATGTCTAGTCATTTGCTGGTTTTAAAGCACGTGCTGATTTATATGTCATGCTAACCTTAAGTATCTTCTGTAAGGAATGCTGTGTTTCTTTGGCTCTGTAATAATAAGTGTTTAATTGTCCATTAAAAAAGGCAGCCATTTCATTATAGTCAACTCTACTAGACACAAGAAAACAAGAATTTGTTTTTATTATTACATTTTAATAACTGTACTACAGTAGTGGAATGTAGTACTATAAGGGTCATAATCGGAGCACCACCTAGAAGGTCAGCTCTGAAATGATCTTTCTGTCTGCTGTTTTTGCTGTTGCCTCTGGATGAGCAGCTTTGTCATGAATTCACATGAAGCAGAGGAGCTGTATTACTCAGCCTTTTTTTTCATAGGCTGTGTAGTAGACTGGGTTCTGGAGAATATATTTCTGCTCAGATTTACTTTTCTGTACTTCATCCAATAGAATAATGGCAAATAAAAATTGTCCAGAATAATATGTTTAATAAATAAAATACATGTAAATTCATCTTTTTGACATTCAAGACTGTGCAATAAGAAGACAGTACATTCCATCTTCCCAATGGAAGACATTGATGCATCTCATGTACCTCCATTTAACTCCTCTGATATTGCATGTGTCACTCAGTTCATGGGTTGTTTTTTTCTACGTTGAGTCACATATTCTTGAATTCAGTGAACAGCTATGAAGTTAACAAGAACAATATTGATTTCCGTCAGTAATTAATTTCAGTAACCAGGGCTAAAGACCAATCCTTCTAAGATATTGTCATATTGAGAGGAAGATGTCTCAAGTCTTGAGTGATCCTTCAACATCCTTCACTTCAATGCATCTGCATTCTTATTTTGGGGAAATTTAGTTGTCTGAGCTGTCATCTCACTCATGAGCTTGGAATTGCAAGGTAGTCAATAGGGAATCTAACACATGGATTTTGAAACACCAGAATACTTAAAAGCTAATATGCGAAACACAGAGAAAAAATACATATATCAATTTTAGGAATCATCATTGTTTGGCAAATTCATTTTGCCAGGAAATTCCTTCACATCTACTGATACATGAGTCCTATTCATGTCAGTAAATGTGTCTACAACATAGATGTCCAAATCTCAGCTAATCATGTTAGATACCTTTATATTTGCCAGACTCCTTTAGGGCATGGTCCATTTTATCCTAGAGTAGACATATACATTCAGCCAGAAAAATTAGACCCTTGCATTACTTATTAATCTCCATTGACTAGAAAATGACCCTTTAATGACTAGCCACGTGTAAGTCTGTGTTGAAGCTGTCTACATTTATATGACATGAATTTCTTCCTAAGGATGGATTTAAGCAGCCTAATCATAGTGCCATGTGAGATACCTTATATTTGTATGATTCACCACAAGGTGCTAAGATGAAACAAAATGACCTAAAAAAAAGAATTAAATAACTTGTGTTTAAGAAACTGATTTTTTTCCCCAAACTTCTTGAATCATGTACTTAAATCTCTAAATGGAGAGTCTATAAAAATAAAATAAAATAAATTTTAATAAAATTTTAATAAAAATCATTAAAATTTTAATAAATATATAATAAACATAAAATTCTATAATATAAAATGCTATAATTAGAATAGAATAGAATAGAATAGAATAGAATAGAATAGAATAGAATAGAATAGAATAGAATAGAATAGGAATATATAATTGATATAATATAACACAGCTGTTCTTAGACTGGAATAATTTTGAATGCCAGGAAAATTCAAACATACAAACTAAATTTGTCATCTGGCAAATGGCATAACTGTTCAAAAAACAAAAGTTGAGGTCTTTCTGGTGTTACTTTTTTAGTCTGGAAAGAAGATGTTTCGTTATTTATCAACTAAAATCATTTTAAAGTTTCAGCATGCGCTACCATTTATAGCAACACTACTTAGAGATTTGTGTCAAATTTCATGTTGTAAAGTCTTTTCAGTGCACCTATATCCCATAACTGAAGACTTATGCAACTAATTTATATCTTAGATGCTAGAAAACAATAATTTTTATGGGGGCATCAAGAAAAAAATTCAAGAAGAGCTATGAAAAATCAGTAGTTCAGGAGAGGTAATTGAACTCTAATACTTTGAATATAAATTCTTCAGGGCAAAGACTTTATATTTGTGGAGGTTCAGCAGAGACTGAGTTCCACACAGTAGTGCTTGCAACATCAAATTAAAAACTGTTATAAAAAAATGGGATAGATGCTTGTAGGTAGGGACAAACTACACAGAGAATTTCAGCGTGAACTGGAAATAATTTAGTAAGAAAATTGAGATCAAAATTAGGAAAGTGACAGGAAAACCAAAGTTCTGGAGAGTATAACAATAAATTTGAATCAAAAGCTACTTGAAGAAATAACAAAGCTGATAATTGATGGGGAAAAAAAGTCAAGTAAAAAGAAACTTCAAGAGATATAGAGCAGATAAGAAGCTGTCATAGAATGGTAGAGGCAGAGACTGTCTAGGAAATGGAACTAAGAAAAGAGCAAGGTTACTGCAGAGAGGTGGACAAGGTATCCAAAAATTTCAGCCTTTCTAGAAAAGCAAATGAGATCTGTACTACTTCATCATAGCTAGAATTTCAAACTCAAAATAAGTTTGCTTTCAACTAAGAAAATAATACACAGACCCAGCTGTGTTAAAGGAACATTATTACATTTGCAAAACTGAGCAGTAAAATATAAGGAAATGCTATAACTGATATGCTGTCTAATTTATCACAATTGCCTTCTTACAGACATACTGCACAATGTTTCTTACTACATGCTGCAGCTTAAATGCTGTTCCTATTGATATATTTTATTAGACTGAAAGTCATAGGGGGAAAAACAAACATGGACATGCATATTCAAAATTCATATTTCTGCGTATTTCTGAAAGCATTTTCCAAACACTTCTTGAACGCCAACAGGCATGTAATAAGTAATAAGACTGCCTCTTTTTCCAGCATTTTTTCAGCACTACTGAAATCCAGTCATGAAAGTGATTACATCTAGGTAGAGAAAATATGAGACAAAGAGTTCAGTCTGCCTCAGTAGAGGGATGAATACATAGGCCAGATTGGAAAAGCCTTAAGGGCCTCTACAGCAATGCACGCAGTATGGGTTACAAGCAGAAGGAGTTGGAAACCATGGTGCAATTAGACAAATATGACCTGATTGCTCTCATGGAAATGTGGTGGCATGGATCACATAACTGGAACACTGAAATAGAGGGCTACAAACTTCAGAAGAGATAGGCAGGGAAGGAGGGGAGGGGGTGTTGTCTTCTACGTTAGGGAAGGGTTTGATTGTGAAGAGATGCCTCTGAGAAACAGACACGGACAGCTTGAGTGGACAGTTTGAGACTGGTGAGCCTCATCTTCTCCAGACCGAACAACTCCAGTTCCCTCAACCTTGTAATGCTTGCTTTCTTGTCCCTTCACCAGCTTCATGCATTTCTCTGCACACACTCGAGCAACTCAATAACCTTACAGTGAGGGCCCCAAAACTGAACACAACACTCAAGGTGTGGTCTGACCAGCATTGCATACCAGTTGGCAATGACTTCCCTAGTCCTGCTGGTCATGCTATTTCTGCTGCAGGCCAGGATGGCATTGGTCTTCTTGGCTACCTGGGCACACCACTGGCTCATGTTTAGCCAGTTGTCTATCAGCACATTAGGTCCTTTTCTGTTGGGCAACTTTCCAGCCACTCTTCCCAAAGCCTGTACAACTGGTGATCACTATGACCTAAGTTCAGGACTTGACAATTATCTTTGTTGAATATCATGCTATTGGACAAAACATATCAATCTAGCCTACCCAGAAGACTCTGCAAAACCTTCCTAGCCTCAAGCAGATCAATACTCCAAACTAACTTAGTATAATCAGTAAACCTACTAAGGGTGCACTCAATGCTCTCATACAGAACATTGATAAAAATGGTAAAAAAAAAAAAAAAAAAAAAAAAAAGGCTCCAAGACTGAGCCTTGGGGAATGCCAATGGTGACTGGCCACCAACTGTATTGAACTCCATTCATTGTAACTCTTGGAGCTTGGCCATCCAGCCAGTCCTTCACACAATGAACTGTACACCTGTCACAGCCATGAGCAGCCATTTCCTCTAGAATACTGTGGGAGACAGTGTCAAATGCTTTACTAAGTTCAAGGTAAACAAGATCCACAGCCTTTCCCTGATCTCCTAAGCAAGTCATCTTGTCATAGAAGGAGATCAGTTTAGTCAGGCAGGAATGTTACTCCTTGAAATATTCTCTTCTGTTCTTCAGAAGCAAAAAGGAATAAAGAAAACTTTGAAGGAAAGTTAGGAAGTATCATTCCTTGGTTCTCAGTATTTCCTCTTAGTCCTTCAACTGTTGAAAAAGCCCTAAAAGTTGGTGAATGCCAAAGCTTGGAAAAAGATATTGGGGTGAGTGGATACTTTTTTTGATCTATTATATGAATTATTATTCTTATGAGAAATGATAAAAACTGAGCTTTCAACAATACTGATGTGTATTACAATATTGAGGTGTATTGCAGATCATTTCTCTTTTTATAATGTTCATGAGAAGTTTCAGAAATTTAATACTCTGGTTCCATAGCTTGACTGACATGGCAATGTAGTGAACGAAGTACCATGTTGTGGGTGACATTGGTAGTAGAGTTGGACCAGATGATCTGATCTTGAAGGCCTTTTCCAACCTTAATGATTCTATGATTCTATTATTCTATTTCTCATACTTAAAAAACAAACAAACAAACAAAAAAAAACAAAAAAAAACCAACATGCAATGCAAAATCCTATTCCAAAGATCACGAAATATAGTAAAACTAGTAGTATTAGTACAAATCACTTGATTTGCACTAGAGGTAAACCAGACAACTGAGTTCATGTCTCATCATGGATGTACAGGGTATCTTCACAAAATAGGTTCTTACTGTCAATTTTTTATGGAAGTAATGTACATGTGGAAAGATTTTGGAGAGTACATGAAAATCAAATTCTCAGTTGATATACATTTATTTATTTGCAATGAACATTAATTTAAAATAAAATATACAGTTTTGCAAAAATACAACTCATCTTGTATAGCTTTATTTTATTAGTGTGGTTTTGGTAGTCCTATATTCTTGTGCTCCTATTCCCAACAAAATTTTGTGTTTCATT
Organism: Stictonetta naevosa; assembly: GCA_011074415.1. NCBI lineage: Eukaryota > Metazoa > Chordata > Aves > Anseriformes > Anatidae > Stictonetta > Stictonetta naevosa. The sequence goes on from CM021697.1 coordinate 159,701,192, forward strand.
CTGATTTAAATGGTGAAAAATATTTTGTGTCATTAGACAAAGAAAGTAAATACTCAGAATTCATTCTGTAGATTTTTCAATACAGTATAAAATTCATTAGTGACTAATTGTTCACATTAATAGATTTGTCACTAATAGCTTCTTCAAATTTATAGTAGATATACTCATGATAGGTTATAACCCATCAGATAGGTTATGCAACACTTGTCATGTTTCATATTGAACATGAAATTAAGGTAGGCAACAAACCTAGGCCATGAAATTAGAAGAAAATATTATCTGGTAATCTATTTCTTTGAGCTGAAAGATTAATATTACAATTTTCATGAAATATTGAAGGCTCTTTGTATCATTTTAGGACAATGTAGAACAAAATATGAAGGGGTTTTGTTTTGTTTTATTTTGTTGATTTTTGTTTTATTTTTTTAATTTTTATTTTTCTAATTCTCTATACATCTCAGGGTGACAGATATGCTTATATTTTGCAGAAATATGCTTCTGAGTGACAGGAGCCTTGAAATGTTTTTTATGTGTTTAATAGAAAGCCATCATGTTAACACTATTAATAGCATTTTCACCAGCATTTATATTCCTATACTAAATAAAAGCATTTACTTTTTAAAAAGATTGTACAGTGTTTCCACATACTTTTTTTTTTTTTTTTTTTTTTTTGGTATGCTTTCATGAGTTCAAAGTTTCCTATTAAAAGAGTAATCCCCAAGTAAAGAAATACATTAATTTATGAGAGTTCTGCATTGTAAACATGAAGGCGTATACTTTTTTTGTTGTTGTCATTCCCAGAAATTCTGCTTGCATTTTCTATTATTAAAATGAACATCAACACAGAAGAAAGTATGTTCCTGCTGTCACAGGGTGTATGCTTAGACTACATCTGAACATTGTTTTTCTGGGAGAAGTGTTCAATGATTTGATCACCTGTCAGACGTGTCTCTGTGAAATGTCTTGCAGCGCTTTCAGTTCTCTTTCTCTTACCATCTGTGAAGCAAAGAACAAAGCCTCTTCTCTATAAATTATGCCAGCACAGAAAAAAGTATCATAGACATCGATTTGGGGCTTTTGTCGTCCATGTGGAATTCTTGCTTTTTCCACAGAAATATATAAAAGTAGTATCACCATTTTTTATTGTTTTATTTTCAAGCCAGTATCTAACTGCATCCTACTATAATCTGCCATACATCTTATCTGTTTCTTTTCTTTCTTCACTTTCCAAAATTCTTTGCACAGATACATCAGTACAATAACATATAATGTATGTTTCTTTAATGCAATGTTTTACTTTAAACCACTAAGGTTGGAACATCTTAACAGTTCTTAAAATAAGGATTATCAATTGAATTATTCTTTCAGCCGAAGAGGTTTTTGCATTTTAAAACTAACAATGGCATTGATTTATGCTCAATCATGTCAGTAAGAGGATACTGTTACTCTTCTTGACACTCTTTGCACCTATATCACATCGCAGCTTGTCAAACTTTCTGGCCAGAAGAAAATATCTTAACTGCATCCTCTTCTGGCTTACAAAGGTCTCTCATGCTCCCTGTAGCAGAAGAAAAGAAGCAAAGTATTTTGCCAACCCAGTGAAAATTCTTTGCAGTTTCAAAATTATACACTTGCTTTGAAAGGACTGAGGTATATCTTGTTACTCTGTGTATATTAATTAATGCTAGTGATGGGTTTCAGTAATTATTTGCTTAATATCTTGTTCATCTATATGGTCAAGGAAATCTGAAAGTGATGGGCAGTAACGCTGTTTAAGTAACTTTTACTCCACTTTGTGTTCTTTTAGAAAAATACCTAGCAAGTACACTATCCTCCAACAAGAGATTCACTCTTCCTGACTCTGATAATATATGAATATTTATTTCAAAATAGAAAAACAAGAAAAACAGCAATATTTCTTTTGAAAGACCATTAATTTTGTCACTCAGCTTTCAGGATGGTAACCCAAATTCCATTTATTTTTCTTCAAATCAGACACAAAAAGGATATAGATCCTACCCAGGATGTGATTCTTGTAATTATGTAAAGGATAACAATCTCTTTTGCTGAAGATTTTCATGCAATGACTGATCCAATAACTATATTTTGAAGACTTAAGAGATGGATATATATGCAAAACCATTAAGGACTTTCACAACAGATAATGGCTCTTTTCAGAATTTTGTTCAGTCTGTTCAAAATAGCTTGATGATATCAGAAATCAAAAGGTAAACAGAACTGGAAGAATAGATGAATACACTGTAGTGATTTATTTTTTTTTTTTT
>CM021697.1:159713111-159724976 GCA_011074415.1 Stictonetta naevosa
AAAGACAAAAAAATCTGGTTTATTCTTTAACAAAATGGCTTTGCAATTCCAAGCAATTCACCTTACAGATATTTTATTCATTTATTTCTAAATAAGTTAATATTATTTACTTGTATTTTTATATGTATATATAAAAGAGCAATGAAAATATTTTATCTATTATATATACACATATATTTATCTTATTTAAATACACATCTAGTACTAATTCTTTTATTTATTTATTTATTTATTGACTAAATGTAATTGATATTTCAGGCCAATGTGTGCTAATAATAGAGTAAAAATATTTTTGTTGTTATGTGGACATGGCAGAATGTAAAAATGCAATTTTAAAAAACAGATTTCATATTAAATTATAAATCTGAATTTGCTTAAAAATATTCAGAAACTTTAACAAGCTTTCATCAACCATACTTCCTATGATTTTATTTTTAAATCCAAGTAAGGAGAATTTTTCATGGTCTGAAGGTTACCTTAAATATTTTGGGTAGATTGGTGAGTCTTTAATATATAAAGCTAGTTTCTGAGAGCTTCAAAACCTTTTTCAGAATTAGGGGAGATTTCAAAAACATCATAACCATAATATCGTTGTGTAATTTAAAACCTTACTAACTTCATTAACTTGTTGAGTAAAAAGAAGTTGATACAGATTTAGTTTGACAAGAAAAAATGTGAATGAAATATAAAAAAAGGGGGGGGGGGGCAAGAGATATTGTAGCAATCCTGCTTTGTCTCATACTTTCATCCATTTCTGCACTTCAATAGCTGATATTTTTATTGTTGGCAGAATTTTCAGGTCAATTTTCATGACAAACGTAATAAGTAAACAGCAATCAGAGATGCTTGTGGTACTTTTAAGATAGTTTTTGAGATGCTCACTGCTGTTCTAATCTCTTTTCTGAAGAAAGAAATGCTTATGTAAAGCTGATTCTTGAAATCAATCTTCATTAATAGCTGTGTGATAGAAAGGTTCATAAAGCACTTTTTTCTTTCACCTGCAAAATCAAATCTATCACAGTATATTGATAAATATACTCAGATATATATTACAAATGCAACTGTTTTTTTTCTTCCAAAATCTAATTTCAAAACATATCGATAACTCAATTTAAAGTAATGTTACATTCATAACTGGAGCAAAAAGAAAGGTGAACAGCGTGAATGTGGAGAGACTGTGGATTAATAACCTTTCACTTCTTTGTCTGAGGTCAAAAGTGGCTGAACCAATGCTTGAATAAGACAGATGGCTACAATCCAGTTTATCTTAAATTATAATTTTTGCATGCTATTTTTAAAGAAATTATATTCTCATGTAATTGTGTTATCTTCCTGTGAGGGCTCAGGAATGTGTTTTCTTGTATTATGGTAGAACTACAGTTTTTGCAAATCAGTTCCCAAACGAATTACATATAAGTGTCCTGATATATAAATTACTGGGAATCAGTCCAATTTGAGGATGTAAATCTTCCTTTCCATCAAATGATTACACAATATTTACACAACCCAGGGCAAAACCCAAAAGGGAATAGAGTCTGTTATAGAAATTAAGACCACTTTTATGAATTATTTATTTATTTAGAATCCTTCTTGGGTACGTATTAAAAGTTTTATGTTATGTTAATTTAAAGATTTAGTGAATAAATGGGGGCCAATAGGTGACATTGTTCACATACATTCTTACAACTGAACAATTTTTTTGTTGTTGTTCGACCTGCATTGTGGAAGTAAAAAAAAAAAAAAAAAATTATTTTGAAGATAATTTAATTTTCTTGCTTATTTTTCATGAGAATATTTCTACAAACAGAAATAATTAACCACAGGGAAACAAACAAACAAAGAAAACACTATTATTGGCTTGGACAGTATTCTCTTATGTCTACCCAACTGACTAGAAGATAGCTTGTTATTATTATGTCTAACACAGTAAGTTTCAGGTAAAAAATTTGAGTCTTCTGTTACATGAATGACCTCCAAGAAACAGAAAATTGAACTGGAGAAGGTTTCTGATAGTAGTTTTCACATAATTAATATGGTTAAGGAAAATTATTTATTCCACAACAGTGTGGCTGGTACGTGAACCTCAGATTCTTAGACAAGCTGTAAAATGCATTGGTACATATGCATGATACCATACCACAGCTTCTAATTTATTATGTATTTTCAAAGGACTTTGTGAAGAAAAACAGAGCATTAGATTTCATCATATATATATATATGTATAAATGATTGCTTTTAATAGTTGCAGGAGATGAGGAACCCAGATGATAAAAATAAACATCAAAAACTTAGCAACCTGTCGATGTGTTATACTTTTATACATACAGAAATAGTGATAAAGCATTAAAACTCTATAAATGGAAACTTATAAAACAATAAATGTGATCAGTCAATGTATGTTGTATGAAAGGTAATTTCCATTTAGAAAATCATAATAATTAAAAATACAGGATCAGTACACCCTTGAAATAGAAGAGAAATAAAAAGTGCTTACTATGCCATGAAATTCTGTATTTCATTATTACTTCAACATGAGGACAAATACTGATTATAACTGGGAAATGTTTCCTAAATCAAAAATCTTTGCAAATCCTTGATTTCTATAAACAGTGGACCTTGAATTAATGAGTTCTTTCATAAAGAAGCACCTTTATCAGCATTTTCCCCTAACACTGTATCTGAAACAAGTCACTGAAATTGTGGTGTGTTTTTTGGTTTGTTGGTTCCGTTGGTTTGACTTGGCTGGCTGCCCAGCTGTAGAATCAGCATGACAAAAAACGGTAAGACAGGAAGAGGAATTAAACAGTTTACAAGTTAAACAGACACTCTGTGCTGAGTCAGTTCTGATGCAGATGAAACAGTACTGATTCACTGGAATCATAATGTGGAACATTGTAGAAAGTTTCCCATTTTAAATATTGACACAAGTCAACCTTGCACAGTTTAAGACATGACAAGATCAAAAGACAAGGTAATATTGCTGCAAGTCAAAAAGATGAATATATATGAATATTAATTGAAAAAATCCAACAATCTGAGAAAGTGGTAAAAAATTAAATTTGTTGGTATATTTTTATTCCTGTTTTCAGAATATAATGGTAAACTTCTGAGTTTCTTCTTCATAAGACTTGCTGCTGTTTTTTCACCTATAGCCACACATCATAGTTCTTCATACATATGTGCATATGCACACACATAAAATCAGATATCTACAGTCTCCAAATGTTTGACTGTTTGGTGTTATTGAAGATAAAAAAACATGCAAATTTTGTCTAGAATGTCTACCTTCTATGTTCTATCTATCTGTAAAGGAAATAGCTCTCAATGCCCACTACAAAAACACTGCCACATACATTATAAATGTGTTTTGTGCACATTCTTGAGAAATTTTTAACTAAAGTATATGGTGAAAAAATCTATTGCAGACAGTAGAGACAGATCAGGAAAATAGAAACAAGATAAAAAGGAAATAGACTCCTCAAGAGAATTAAAGCACAGACACAGATTTTGGGAAAGGAAAAAAATAATAATCTCTGGAACAGGTGAAAAACACACATGAACATCTTGTATAATCAAAATAAATCCAAAAGCAGTGACATATTTCCATAATTCCAGAATTCTCAACTAGACCATATGAGTTATCTGACATATTTTCATTTATGATTGACCAGTTAACTTTCTCTATACTGCTTTAGCATTCTCTGCTACTGAAACTTCTTCTTTCCCATTTGTGGGCTTGGAGTGTTGAATATTTCACGTAATTACTAAGTATTGTCGAGCCAGAGCAAAGCAGTGCAGTAGCTGGCTGGCTGCCCAGGAACAGAAACAGAATAGTAAAATCTTTCAAACAGGACAGGAAAAGAAGTTAAACAAGAGACAAATCCTCCATTTTTTTGGCAGTTATTCAACTTGGCAAACTGGAAAATTACAGATGGGAAGTAGAAAAAAAGAAAAGAGACAGTTATGAACATATATATATGTAGTCCAATAAACTTTACAGTACCATAATACTAATAATTCCATCAAACTTTGGATAGAAGGTACAGCATATGACATACAATATACTAGTGAAAATGAATGCCTTCAGACTACAAGTTCCTGAGATAACTAAGCCAAAGAGATCAGGGAAGACATTATCCACCACGTTCTGGGATACTGCCCTATGAATGGGATAATGCTCTGTGAATACTGCCCTATGACTGCAGGCTATTCAGGGAGAAACAAAAGCAGTCAACCTGATTCCATACTGATTGAGCAGGAAAAAAAAAAAAAAAAAAAAAAAAAAAAGACATCTCAAAACTATACATGCACAAGTTTTTTAAAAACAACGGCGTAAAGATGTTATATATAGAATACATATTTCTTTCTTTTATGTTTTTTCCTAGAAAGCAATAAGGAAATTACCATTCATATTCAAAAGCTTGATAAAAGCAAGTTTCATTTTGTCTGTTTGTGTCACTTCCTTCACTTTCTCCATTTTCTGTCAGTCTGTGCATTTTTCTTTCACTTACTCCTGATAAGAAAATAGCTTGTAGGCCTATAGCATTTATTTTTTTATTTTTTTTATTTTTTTCCCCAACCTCTACCAAGTCTCTCTATCAAGAGGTCTGAAACTTTGAGGATGAGATTCTTGTCCTTACTGTTTCTTATTCTGGCTATTGTCCAAGGGACGAATATGTACTACAGTGGTTTCTGAAGGGACTTACTTGGTGCAAAGACAGGGTAGGATTAATGTACTTTTTTATATAGTTTATATAGCCCAGACTTTGGAGTACGCTGAAGTAAGAGCCAGTGTCTAGTCGAAAAAAAGTGTTCTTCTTAACCAATGATTATTCTGCAAATGTCAGCAAAACAGCTTTGATAATTGAAGGAAATAAACTGAGACATCCTCACTTTGCTGTACTGGACATGAAAAATATGAGACCTCCTCCTTTATTTTCTCCTCAATTTTTTAACCTTCCATTAAAGCCCAACTTTGCTGGGCTATTCAGGCTAGACCGAAATGCAAACCATTTGCATAAATACATGTGATGCTTATTGGGTAAATTTATCTTTTTTTTTTTTTTTTTTTTTAAGAGATTACAAATAAATAAAAAGGTACCTTAAACAAATAGCAGGATGTGTGCATGATTGGCTACTCACCCGAGTGCATATGGTCCAGAATTTAGGTTTGTATGGTCCTCTCTGTGTATGCTTATGATATTACAGATCTCCTTCTTAAATGCTTTGATTAAACTTTTTTTTTTTTTTTGGTAGTTATTTTTGTATATATACAGGTTACAGACAGCTGTAAGGAAAACATTGTTATGAATACACTCATTTTGATCAGAAGTTATTAAAAAGATCTGACAATATATTGAAAAACTACATATGTGTTTCAAATTTGTGATTGAACTAAAACATGTATATTGTAACTTTATAGCCTCCTGTGGTGTGAAGTGCATATTATCTGATTAGACAAAAACCAAGCCAGTACAGCAAGTGAAGGGTCACTCATAATGTTCCCTAAATTGTTTATATCAGTTGTGAAAATAGTTACACTTTTTTATCTTATTTTTTTTTTCCTTTCTTTTTAATTGAAAAAGAATATGATCACCACAAACTTCATAGAAAGGCATTTCTGAAACACTTTCAGAATCTTGGCATATGTTTTGATTCTCCTCTGTCTGGTTACATTAAATTGTGTAATAGGGTGAAGGTTTTACCTACTATCAAACTCATGAGATTAAGCACAATATGGTCCTTCCATATGGTATTTATGCCTAAAACCATTGAGATTAGAATGCCTATGCTGAACATCACTCCATCTGCTCATCACAATGGCACATAGGTCTTGATAGAGCTAGTGATTTTTTTTTGAGAGAGATTTAAATTAATATCTTTAACCGTGCCTCAGAAACACCTCAATAATTATTGTTTCATTTCCCCATCCCCACAAATTAGGTTATTATATGTTAAGCTAATAGTTATTTTGCTTGTTTCCACCATGTATTTTACATTATTAAAGGAACATATTTCATTTCCATACTGGAAAATTTACGTTCTTTTTAGGAGAAAAAAAATAAAAAATAAAAAATCTGTTTTGCACTTTATCTCTAAATAAGACAACAAATGCAAAGAATTCACATTCAACAATTCACATTCGTTTCTTTGGTTGATATTTCAATTCAAGAAAAAAAAAAAATTGTTTTTGAAAACACATATACTTCTCTGGTAGTAGTATTTGTAACTTTTTCACAGAAGAAATTTGTTCCCCAGGCTCCCAACCTTGAATACATACAGCATCCTGAAACCTGAACAATTTTTTCTTAACATTTTTGATTGTCCAGAAATTTAAGAAAAAAATCTCTTATTTCTTCAGTAGTAGGTGAAACTTGGTCTTAGATTCCTTTCCAACTGGTCCAGGGTGAAAGGGTAGGAATACTGAATTCACAAGCTGAAGGAAAAGGAAGCTAAAAGTGTGTCTAAAATAGCGACAGTCAAAGATAGTTATCCATCTTGTTCATCAAAGACACTATTTGCATAGCTTTATCTCTTAAATAGCTGATAATGACTTCTTATGTCAAGCTGTCTCATTACCCTTTGAAGTGACAATGAGGGAGTGAGTGAGAAGGATGAAGCTTTTTTTTTTTTTTTTTTTTTGGAGATTATATTTTGTTTGTCTTTTCTCTATGTAGTCCTTTCTATCGCTTGATATTGGGCAGTGTGGTGGCTTCTGTTCCACTGTTTTTGTCACTCATTCTTCCACCATAAACCTGGGCACCAGGGATATGGAGAAGGCTGAGTACTTTATGACTTTTTTGCATCAGTCTTCACTGAGAAAAGATCCAGCCACATGGCCCAAGCCCCAGAAGGCAAAAGCAGGGACTGCAAGAATGATGAACTGCCCACTGCAGGAGAAGGTCAGGTTCCAGACCATCTAAGGAACCTGAAGGTGCACAGGTCCATGGGGCCTGACAAGATATATGCACAGTTCCTGATGGAACTGGCAAATGTTTTTGCAAAAGTATTTGCTAATCCACTCTCCATCATGTTTGAGAAATCACAGAATTGCAGAATATTTGGGGTTGGAAAGGACCTTAAAGGTCATATAATTCAAATCCCCTTGTCATGAGCTGGGACACCTTCCACTAGACCAGGTTGCTCAAAGCCCCGTCCTACCCGGCCTTGAAAACCTCCAAGAACAGGGCATCCACAACTTCCCTGGGCAACCAGTTCCAGTGCCTCACCACACTCTGCATGAAGAGCTTCTTTCTAATGTCTAATCTAAATCTAGCATCTCTTGGTTTAAAACTATCACCCCTACTCCTATCGCTGCACTCTTTGATGAAGAGTCCCTCTCCAGCTTTCCTGTAGGTCCCCTTTAGATATTAGAAAGCCACTATAACATCTCCCTGGAGACTTCTCCAGGTTGAACAAACCCAGCTCCCTCAGCCTCTCTTCACAGGAGAGGTGCTTCAGTCCCTTGATCATCTTTGTGGCCCTCCTCTGGACTAATTCTAATACTTTCTCATCCTTCTTATAAGAAGGGGGTGCGAGATCTGAACAAAAATCTCAAGGTGTTACCTCACCAGGACCGAGTATGGAGGGACAATCACTGGCCCTGCTGGCCAAAATATTCCTGATACAAGCCAGGATGCTGTTGGTCTTCTTGGACAACTGAGCACACTGCTGGCTTATATTCAGCTGACCATCCACCAGGTCCCTTTCTGCTGGGCAGCTTTCCAGCCACTCTTCCCCCAGCCTGTAGTATTACTTGGGGTTGTTGCACCCCAAGTTCAGGACACGGCACTTGACCTTGTTGAACTTTATACAGTTGGCTTCAGCCCATTGGTCCAGCCTATCCAGATACTTCTGCAGAGCCTTCCTACCCTCAAGAAGATCAACACTCGCACGTAATTTGTTGTTCCCTGCAAACTTACAGAGGCTGCACTCCATCTCCTCATCCAGACCATTCATGAAGATACTGAAGAGAACTGGACTCAATACTGAACCCTGGGGGATACCAGTAGTGAGTGGCCTCCAACTGGATTTAACTCCTTTCACCATTAATTTTTGGGCCTGGCCACCCAGTTTTTAACCCAGCAAGGCATACACTCATCCAAGCCATGAGCAGAGAGCTTCTTCTGGAGAATGTTGTGGAAAATGGTGTCAAAAGTCTAAATGAAATCTAGGCAAACAACATCCACAGCCTTCATCTACTGAATGCACCACCTTGATGTTGAAGATCAGATTCATCAAGCAGGACCTGCCTTTGATAAACCTATGCTGACTGGGCCTGATCACCTTGTTGTCCTGTAAGTGTTACATGATCGTACTCCAGATAGTCTGCTCCATGAGCTTTCCTAGCACTGAGGTCAGACTGAGGGTGCTGCAGTACCCCAGGTCCTCTTTTCAGCACTTCTTGTAGATGGGTGTCATATTTGTGAGTTGTCGTGCAACTAGGACCTCCCCTAATAGCCAGGACTACTGGTAAATGATGGAAAGTGGTTTGGTGAACACTTCCAACAGCTCCCTCAGAACCCTCGGGTAGATTCCATCTTGCCCCATAGACTTCCATATATCTAAGTGGAGTAACTGGTCGCTAATGATTTCCTCGTTGATTATGAGGGCTTCGTTCTGTTCCCTGCCCCTACCAGCTCACTGGGTTGAATACCTGGACAACAACTTGCTGAAAAAGACTGAGGCAAAAAACGCATTAAATATCTCACTCTTTTTCTCATCTCTTGCCACTATGTTTCTCCCCACATCTAATAGGGATGAAGATTCACTTTAGTCCTCCCCAAAAGGACCATCCAAAAAAAGAAAACATATTTCTGAGCGAGTTGTCCAAAAACTTCTTGAATTCTGGAAGGCTTGGAGCCATAACCACTTCCCAGGGGAGCCTGTTCCAGTGCCTGACCACCCTCTCCTTGAAGAACCTCTTCCTGATTTCCAGCCTGAACTGCTCCTGATGCAGCTTCAAGCCATTCCCCTAGGTACTATTCCTGGTCACCCTTCTGCTCCCTTCATGAGGAAACTGTAGACCATGATGAGGTCTCCCCTCATTCTTCTCTTCTCCAGGCTGAGCAATTCAAGTGGCTTCAGCTGCTCTTCATACATCTTGCTCTCCAGACCCTTCACCATCTTTGTTGCCATACTTTGGATACTAACACTTTTTTTATCCTTCTTATACTGTGGTGCCCAAAACTGCACACAGTTCTCAAGGTGAGGCCACACCACTGCAGAGCTGAGCAGGACAATCACTTCCATCAACCGGCTAGCAATGCCGTGCTTGATGTACCCAAGGGGTACCGAGGTTGGCCCTCCTGGCTACCAGGGCACACTGCTGGCTCGTGTTCAGCTTGCTGTCGATCAAAACCCCAGATCCCTTTCTGTGGGGCTGCTCTCCAGCATCTCATCCCCTAGTCTGTACGTATAGCCAGGGTTGCCCCTTCCCAGGTGCAGAATATGACACATGCTCTTGTTAAATTTCATATTGTTGGCAATTGTCCAGATTTCTCTTCAAGGCCTCACCACTCTCAACAGAGTCAAGAGCTCCAATCAATTTGGTGTCATCCATGAACTTGCTCAAAAAACCTTCAAGTCCTTCCTCCAAATCCTTTATGAAAACATTGAAGAGGGCTGGTCCTAAAATGGAGCCCTGGGGAATCCCACTAGTGACAGGTTGCCATCCCAATGTAATCCCATTTACAAGAACCCTCTGGGCATGGCCCGTCACCCATCTTATTTGCTTTTATCTAATTGCATTCTGGTCATTTTGTCCAGAAGGATACTGTGAGAGACAGTATTGAAAGCTTTATTGGAATCCAGAAAGATTACATCAACTGGTTTCCTTTGGTCAACTAGATGGGTGATCTTGTCATAGAAAGAAATTAAGTTTGTTACACATGACCTTCCCCTAGTGAGCCCATGCTGTCTCTGACCACTGTCTGCATTGTCCTTCCGGTGTTTTTCAGTAACTCCCAAAATAATCTTCTCCACAATTTTAACAGGCACTGAAGCAAGACTGACAGGCATGTAATTGCCAGAATCTTCCTTCTTGCCCTTCTTGAATATTGGGACCATATGTCCAGCTTCCAGTCAGCTGGGACCTCTCCAGATTCCCAAAGCCATTGAAAAAGAATGGAGAGAGGTTCTGTGATGACATCAGCCAGCTGTCTGAGTACCCTGGGCTGAATCCCACAAGGCCCCATGGACTTGTATGCATCTAGGTAGAGCAACAATAATACAAGTAAAGGCTGTGTGGAAGTGCAGAGGAAAGAAATTACTCTACTTCCCACAAATGAGCGATGCTTGACCATATCCTTGAAGCAGGGCCGCAATGCACATAGCCGGTGTTCAGGAGGACAGACGTTTTTGCAACAAGAGCCCACCCCTCCCCTCTTCTTCCTTTTTCCACCTTTTATTGCTGAGTGTGACATCATATGGTATGGAATATCCCTTTGGTTGGTTTAGGTCAGCTGCGCTGGTGATGTTCCTTTCTCACTTCTTGCCCACCACCAGCCTGTTGACTCTGGGAGGGTTAGAGAAAGTCCTGATGCTGTGCCAGCACTGCTCAGCAGCAGACACAACACTGGTGTGATACCAGTGCTGTTCTAGCTACAAGTGTAGAGCACAGCACTGTATGGGCTGCTGCAAGGAAAGTTAACATCCCAGCCAGACCCAGTACATCCTGACATGGGAGCCATCCCATCTCATATCTGTAATGACAATGAGGTCAGCAGGCATGTGTACATCTCTAACTCCTCTTGTTTATTTCCCATGCTACATGCATTGGTATAGAGACATTTAAGTTGGCCCCCTGATGAAGCTGACTTATTGGCTGGAGCGGCTGGACTTCCTTTGTGCTTCTCTTCAGGTTCTCTTCTGCTGACCTGTGACTGTTCTCCAGGCTCTAGGCATCTATCACTGACACTGGCATCAGACTAGGAGGTTGGGTGGATTAAGGTTCCCCTCCACCGGCAACTCTAGTTTAAAGCCCTCTTCATCAACCTGGAGGGCCTGTGACTGAAGATACTCTTCCCCTTCTCTGACAGTGGACCCCATCAGCTCCCAGCAGAACAAGTTTCTCAAAAATGAGTCCCATGATCTAAAAAAACAACCCCCTGTCTGTGGCACCAGTCTTGCAACCACCATTTGCCAGATCCAACTGTCCCTTTCAATCCAATCCTCTTTGACTGTCAGGACTGATGAAAAAAACATGTGCACTCCTAAGTCCTTTACTGCTGCTCCCATCATTTTGTGTCAGTGAAGTTGCTGTTGACTGGAAACATAACCACCATTTTTAAAAAAGGGAAAAAAGGAAGACCAAAGGAACAAGAGTGCAGTCAGCCTCCCCTCTGTGCCTGACAAGATAATGAAGCAGATCTTCCTGGAAACTATGCTGAGGAACATGAAAAATAAGGAGGTGATTCGTGACAGCCAATATAGTTTCATTAAAGGCAGATCATACCTGAAAAGTCTGGTGGTTTTCTGGGATGGAGTTAGCAAAGTATTTGACACTATCGCCCCATGATATCCTTGTCTCTAAATTGGAGAGATATGGATTTGATGGATGCACTACTCAGTGGTAAGGAATTGGCTAGATGGTTGCACTAAATGAGCTGCTATTAACGTCCAGGTGGAGATCAGTAACGAGTGGTGTTCCTCAGTGGTCAATACCGGGATCGGCACTGTTTAACTTCTTTGTCAGTGACATGGACAATGAAATTGAATGCAGCCTCAGCAAGTTTGCTGATGACACCAAGCTGTGTGGTACTATCAACAAGCTGGAGGGAAAAGATGCCATCCAGAGAAGGATCTGGACAGGATGGAAAGGAGGGTGTGTGCAAACGTCATGAGGTTCAACAAGGCCAAGTGCAA
>CM021697.1:159729976-159768268 GCA_011074415.1 Stictonetta naevosa
CCCTCCCTTCCTTCCTCCCTTCCTTCCTTCCTTCCTTCCTTCCTTCCTTCCTTCCTTCCTTCCTACCTTCCTTCCTTCCTTCCTACCTTCCTTCCTTCCTTCCTTCCTTTCTCTGCCAGACTTATTAAGATAATATATTTCAATATTTAATGGCAACACTTTGCATCACCCATTTAGTTTGCCATAGATCGTTTTTTGCTGATGTAACTTCTTTATTAAAATATGTAGTCACTAAAGTTTATATAACTGCTGTTCTAAGACCTGTGAAAATTTTATGAATCACATTTCACTCCCAGTGCTGTAATGAAAAAGAAAAATAAAAATAAAAAGAAAAAGGAAAAGAAAAAGGAAAAGGAAAAGAGAAAGAAAAAGAAAAAGAAAAAGAAAAAAATGAAAAAGAAAAAGAAAAGGAAAAAGAAAAAAAAAAAAAGAAAAATATATATATTTTTAATAGTAACCACTTATTCCATAATTAGAGATCAAGCAAATTTTCTAAGAATGTGGTCTTGATGGCCCAAGAGGTAACTTTCGATCTTATGTACATAAAATGTAAAACAGGACTATAAGGAGAAAATAAAAGTTTGATTTGAAACTCTTTGTGCCACCACCAAGCTTTGTTTTCTATATTATGAGTCTGATCGTCAGAAATTTAGATTAAATCCATCCTTCATGGGTTAGAGTAGAAGCCAGGACTTCTATCTGGGCATGGCAGTATATACAAGATTTGCCAAAAACTAAAAAGGTTGTCTTTAATGAAAAGTTATTGTCAGAAAGCCTTGGAAGAATTACATCTATAGATACCTTGTCTTTTCATCACTATTTCAAATTAATTAGTGAGGACACTACCTCAAAACCTTAATCTACACTATGGTATTAAGAAATATACATTAGACATTTCCTGTCTGCATTTTGATGTTGTTTGGTTTAAATCTTGGTTTTACTTTCATTGAAAACTGTTGAGGGTCTTAATTTACAATATTGACATAGTAATAAAAATAGAAAATTATGTTTGACTGTGTGCCAACTTCATTAAATTCTCAGACATATTAAAATAAAAATAGAGGACAAAAGAAAAACAGCCTCATTCAAGCTTAATCGGGATCATAGCTGAATCAAGCTACAGATCATAGCTGAAATGAAGTGAGGAATAACCAATATGTTCTTGTTCTACTAAACAACTGCCCCTGTATCCAGGTTGGATGGGGCTTTGAGCAATCTGGTCTAGTGGGAGGTGTCCCTGCCCATGGCAGCAGGGTTGGAACAAGATGGTCTTCAAGTTCCCTTTCAACCTAAAATATTCTATTATTCTATTTTATAAATATACTGTCAAGTTTTCTTTCTTCTCTTATATGGTCTTTAAATTCCATGTTTCTATAAGAATATGTGACTAAAATAGAGTTCTG
The DNA here is from genome assembly GCA_011074415.1 of Stictonetta naevosa. Taxonomy (NCBI): domain Eukaryota; kingdom Metazoa; phylum Chordata; class Aves; order Anseriformes; family Anatidae; genus Stictonetta; species Stictonetta naevosa. The sequence continues at coordinate 159,731,380 of CM021697.1, forward strand.
GGAAAGAGACGTAAAATAATTTGATTGGCCAACATATCTGGACCCAGACTATAGAGACTACCGTGACATCCCGAGATTAACTGATTTGGTGACCAACTGGAGCACATTGTTTCTGCTGTCTGACCAACTCATCCATAATTTTATGGAAATAAAAACATAATGCACAAGAAGATAAAGATGTAATGAGGGGTTAAAAAACAGGTCTTAATATATCTTAAACTCTTCCAGCAGTAGAGGGTTGAAACATTTATAGAGAATGTAAACAGTCCCATGGACTTGAAACCGCTCTCAGTTTCTCTTCAAACTGAAGTAACAAAATGCATAGACTCTATTAGGGAAAAATAACTTAATTCTATCTAGTACCACAAAAACAAATACATTGAAATTTCATGTTTTTAAGAAAATATACCATTAAAAATTGCTATTAGCAATATAAGCAAGATAGTGAATTTTTTAGGGAAACTATAGGCTGTGAAGACAAAAGGAACACTACAGGTGACATACCTTGACTGTCCCCTGTACTGGTCTGGCTAGGATACAGTTAACTTTCTTCATGGTAGCTATTATGGTATTATGTTTTAGATTTGTGACTAAAAGTGTTGGCAACACAGAAGTTTTAGCTGTTGCTAAAAAAAGCTGGCACAGCATCAATGCTTTCTCTGTTTCTCACTCTATTCCCCAGTGAGTAGTTTAGGGGTGGGCAAGAAGATGGGAGTTGACACAGGCAGGACAGCTGACATAAATTTACCAAAGGTATATCCCATTCCATATAAAGTCCGAGTCAGCAACAAAAAATAAAAGGAATTTTTTTTCAAAGTAGTGATTTCTTGGAGAGTGGCTGGACAGTGGTCTGCCGGTGGGAGTTGGTGAGTGATTGCACCAAAGAACTTGGTTGTTGGCTCCCCCTTTCTTCACTGTCTTTATCTTGACATATGAGTTTTTCTGGCTTTTTCTCTCCCTAATCCCTCTACAGGCAGAGGAGTGAGCAAGAAGCTGGTGGGTGCCTAGCCCACTTTCCCACAGGGTTTGAATAAGCATCACAAAATGAGATGTAATGCAAAGATAAAAATATAGAAACAAAAACAAAATAGCATCAACAGCAATAACAACACTTTGTTCTGTAGGAAAAAAAAAAACACTCATTTTTTGCTGATCTATACTTACACAAGACATTGAAAAATGCAGCCATAATGTATTTGCCATATTCTATTCAAACTCATCATCCTTGACTTTACATTAATTTTTGACTTGGCAAAATTTAAGTTAAAAAAAAGAAGAGAGATTTAATAAAAGCAATCTAATATTAAACAATATGAACAAAAATATAGTAAGCACATCAATTTCTGTTATAGAAAAAAGTAGGTGTGAAGTTTTCTGTAAGCCCTGCTCTATCTTTAGCAGATTTGTTCTGAGACTATGTTACACTTGAATATTGGTGGTCTGTATCCCTGTTAATATGGAAAACATCTGGTAAAATACCTTGTTCCTAGTATATGCTTAATTATATTTGGACCAGGTGTTGCTTAATTTACATTTTGATTCTTTTACTAATCCCAGTCTGGGAGTAGCTCTGGATTATGTGTTACATCCTTCTTGACAGGTGTGCCCACTATGAATTAAGTCTTCCTGATGGAAACATCTTTTTTTATGCCAGTCCATTGACTTGGCTGCAAAACAAATTAGCCTCATCTTCTCAGCCAAAGAATATGCTGGCAATGTGAGTAGTATTATTGCTATTGAACAAGTCACTGATGAAACTTCAGTTGTGCCATAATCCATATAGTTTCGTGTTAGGGAGAGTAGAATACAAACTAAAGTAGATTCAAGGAGGGTTGACCAGTAGAGTAGAGACTGGCTCTATAGGCCAATTAATGAACATTTCTGTAGACAATATATGGGGGTAGATGAAAAAAAACTTGACCTTACAGACATTCTTATGTTGCTAGGATGTGAAAGGTTCATATTGCAGGCATATTTCAACAAGGTTTACATTGCCAAGTCATACAGATATTGCAGGAGAGTTTAATGCAAGTCTCATAGTCTCCAGGGAAGAGCAGGAATACCTGAGAAACTGTCCCCCTTGCATTTTAAAAATTGCACTGTCTACAGCATAAACATGGAGTATAGCTCATTCAGCATACAATAAATAAATAAATAAATAAATAAGCACTCTAAACAGGATATGACATTTTTGTTTCTAAAATACCAGAGAATTAAAAGTTATGTGGCCACAAATGCATTTAAATTTGTTAAGATTACTTTGGTGGTGGGGAGGGAGTGTGGGGAAGCTTTATTTCTTAGTAAAAAAGGATTCTAGAACTCCTTTCTAATGAAAAAAAAAAAAATGTTATTTAGTTCTAAGACAATTTTTGACATGGTTAGTAAAATAATTTTATAACAGAAGAGGGTGGTTTGTAATGTAATGATAAACTGCATTATCCAGAAGGTCCCTTGAAGTCCGAGGTACCTATTTTAGGCAGGATTAATTTCCAAGTAATTACTACTGGACATTTTAAAAATGCATTTCAATGACAGTTCACCAATTCACAAAGGTTAAGATTTAAACCAGCTGTTTTTCATTTATGTTTTGTGCATTTTTTTCCTATATAAGATGGGAGATTTTTATGAACTTCTGAAATTATTTTTATCCCAAATAATTCTGTCAAAAAATGAAAGTAACTATGAATCATAATACTGTACAAGAAGCTATATCATATATTTCATTATGACCTCTATCTGTGTGGTTAAACTACTCACTGGATTTTTCAGTCAAGTCATAATTTGTACCAGAGATGAGTGAGTTGGGCTTGAATTTTATTTCTGTAGCCTCAAATTATTAAGAGAGATCACTCATTGACTCCTTGAAATGATAGGCATAAAATAACTAGCATATACGTAATCACCTACCTGAATAGCTTTGGAATTAAAACATCGCTGAAGTGATTCGTGAATTGATTTTGCCATTTACTATGTGTTTCCAGCAAATATTTATTTGATTCAATATGTAGCACTGACCCATATAAAGACTATGAGCTTTGTCCTAGATATTTATCTTAGATACCTTTTTTTTTTCCATCATTTTAGAATTCCAGAACAAGAGCATGCATCATCACATATAAAGACCAGTGGTGTCAAATTCATCTCAATACAGGCAGATAAACAATGTTGTAGACAAGTTCTGAGCATGCAGCTGTTAAATTTGCATTCAAATGACCAGCTATGCCATTAATTTGAAGCTCTTGTTCCTGCAATTCTGAAAAGCTAGGGCATGAATATCACAGTGTTTTTGTGAGGTCAGGAAGTATTGTCGTAGGAAAGGGTAAACTGAGACTCAGCATTTTAATGTATTTCTCCATGCTTTTTTGAATCTGTGACAGAGAGCAGTAAAGTGTGATGATTAATCCTTGAAGCACCTATTTCATAGTGGTTAAAGCCCAGAGGGATCACCTGAACCCTTATCCACCAGAAAACACAACATTTTACTCAGCTATGTTCATGTTGGACTCTGTGATTTGTTTTAGGGTAATATATTTCGTTGTTGAGAAAACAAAATTGTTATATACCACAGGAATGAGTAGGAGGCAATGAAACTGTATTCAGACCAACAAATTAAATTGTTCCTGAGCACCAGCACCAAAGTGCTTTTGCATACCCTTGTTAAACTGTTAGAATGGTCCAGGTTTTGCTCCAGGATACTTAGCGACCTACTACACAATTCCCATACATTGTCTGGGAGTTTCTATGGCCAGAGAAAGAGTCAATTAGAGGCAATTTCTAAGAGGGACCACTCTGTACTGCGGGAGAAGAGAGTTCAGCAGTATGGATGGGGACCAGGCTGAGTGCCATAGACTGCTCCTAGGCATGTTTAGTTTTCCAGTATGTGCATAACATCTATACCACTTACATGTAAGAAAGTTGTTAAGTAACCTGAGTAAATTATCCTACTAAGAACAAATTTTCCCTACAGTGCCAGGAAAATAAATAAATAAATAAATCAAAAAAATCTCTCTACAGGTTGCTGACTGTCTGTCTTTCTGATGTTAAATGTGATGATCAGTATAGTCCCACACATACACAAAGTCACAGTAAAAAAAAAAAAAAATAGTTGTAAAGAATAAGGTCAATTCACACCTTTCTTGTTGTGATCCATTTTTGGTTGTTCAAAGAACAGGTGTGGCTATAACAGATAATCATGATAGAATGTAAAACTGTCAGGCTTTTTTTTTTTTTTTTCCCAAAAAGATATTTTATTTATAGTAGAGGCCCTAAGCAACACCTTGACATCACCTGGTAAACTGTTACAATATTTAGTTAGGCTTACTATGAAGAGTTTTGATTAAGTTTCAGGGATGAATTTGTCCAGCTGTACTTCCCATTAACTAAACAGTTATGGTTTTGTTTGTTTGTTTTCCAAATAAACTGATCCCCCTCCCATTCTATGTAGTGCATTCATTTGAATATATGTGCATCTGTAATGACTTTATCTTATACTTTTTCCTTTTGATCTCCTACCACAAAGCTATGACTTATTTATATGAATCTGATTTATTTTTGAAACAGCAGTTAAAATTCGGATCCAGCTAGTATAAGCGTGTGTTAGGTTCAGTTCAGAGAAACCATTTAATATTTGGACAAAGCTAGTTCAAGTCTTTGACCTTACCCAACAGCAATTTCTGTATCTTTGCAAAAAGAAACGAAAAACAAAACAAAAAAACTGTTATGCGTGTCTCTGTAAGTTATTCAGACCTTTGCTTCTTAAATTCCATACAAAATTATTTCTTTAGTTCATAGTTCTTCAACTATTTTACCAGTTAAGGTATTTAAACAAAACATACTTTCTTTTTAAACAGTGAGATCTACAATGAAGATGTTCGACCAAATAGGAACAACAGACTTTTAACTGTAAAAACAACAAGTTAATGTCTGTGAAAATTATCAAAGTTTTCAAGTTTTTAAAGGTACAAGATAAATTATGTGATTTAAAAAAAAAAAAAAAAAAAAAAAAAGAGTCTCTTGGGAGACTGAGAAGAAACCAAGATTTTATTTAAGATATATATCATGTATAAATACAGTGTCTTATAGACTACCTGTACTTCCATACACACACAAAAGATTTTCTCCCCACAAACCCAACTGTCTTTGTCCTATGGAAGGAAACAGAGCAAGGACTAGATAATGAATTTTTGCCTTCTTTCAGAGAAATAATGGGAAATGGGAATAAGGAAGACTGGTCTCTGCGGAGCAGATCATCAGCAGTTACTTTGTTGTCTACCTATGTCATCTCGCCAAGGACTGCAACTGGGTCTACACCTTCTCGTTAAATCAGAAGCTACTGAGTGTATAATTGAAGCAAACAGATAAAGAAAAATGCCCCAATGTATCTGTGTTCCATGTGTCAGCTCTCTCATTTCTCTCTATATTGTTTCCTTCATTAATGTTAATCTAGGCCTTTAAGGAGACTGGCACATTTTATAAAATTTGAGGGAATTTAATATACAGGAAGAGAATTCTCCTCCTGTAGGTCTGTTTAACTACCTTGCAGGGATTCCCTAATGCCATAATAGCTGCTGATGTCTTCCTCCAAAGGTCCCACCTGTTTGTTCAGTGCAGTGGCAAGACCTACAGCAACACAAGCTGACATCTATTCAAACTAAAACTTTCTCTGAAACTTTCTTATTTTTTTCTTTTTTTTTTTTTAATTTATTTTTCTTCCCAGTCATATAAGGCTTTCTTACACTGAGAAAAAAAAAAAAAAAAAAAAAAGACCTGGAAGGCAGTGGAAAGCAGCTAAGCACACACAGCTGTTTTCTCTCACTCCTTCATCTCCAAGTGGGATAATGGAGAGAAAAAAAAGGAAAAAAAGAGTAAAACCTCATGGGCTAAGATAAAGAGAGTTTAATAGGATATAAAATGAAGAGATAATAATAATAATAACAATAAAGTTATATAAAAATATAAGTATGCATACATATATATATATTTAAAACAAGTGATCCACAATTTATCACCATCTGCCAAACAATGCCTGGACAGTCCCCAAACAGTGATGACTGCCCGGCCAACTCCCCCTAGTTTTTATTGTTCTGCATGACATTGTATGTTATGAAATATTCCTTTGGTCAGTTTAGGTCATCTGTCCTACTTCTGTCCCCTCTTAGATTCTTGAGCACCCCCAGCCTCCATGCTGGCAGGGCAGTATGAGAAGCTGGAAAGTCCTTGAATTAGTGTAAACACTACTCTGCAATATCTAAAACTTCAATGTGTTATCAGCATGATTTTTCTCCTAAACTGAAAATACAGTACATGCCAGGCACTATGAAGAAAATGAATTCTATTCCAGTCAAAACCAGGACAGGTTATCCTGGATGAAATGCGTCTAAACAAAATATAGGTATCTGTACTGTAGATGTAGAAACAATGTGTAACTGAATCACACTTTAAAAACTCTAATTTCTCTCCATTCACTATAAAAAGAACATTAATTATTAGTTCCAGAGTTGACTTTTTAATAAGAGAGACAAAAACAGTTTATTTGCTTATGGAGAACAATTTGTGTAATATAATGGCTGTCTTTGAATGAAGGAGCTCTGTGCTACATCATTCTAAAATGTTAAATGCTTTCTGCTCTCTTTTATTTGTTTGGGCTACAGTAGAGCAGAAAAGGAAGACTGGAAAAGCCAAAACTCAAATGTTGCATTTTCATTGTCTGAATGGACTAATGATGGGATTCATACTTAATAAATAATAATAAAAAATATGTTGAGACTTAGCTGTGAGGCCTTTTCTGTTCTTACAGAAACCAAAGATTTAGAAGACAGAATACATACATTTTTTATATTAGGCTCTCTAAATCAGGGCATGACCATACATCTGGATCTATGCTCTTTTTGCTGTATTTGGAACTGATTCACTATATTTACATAGCTGTCTCTAAGGCAGCTATGCCAAAAGCCCACCAGAACCCTTTTGGGTCCTTGAAATATCCTCTTCTAAGATAGTCTATGCCAAGGATGCACGGAGCATCCGGGCCAGTCACAATACGGTGCTTTTGCCACTCATTCCCAGTTAGACTCACTTCAGCCTCCAATACAGTTAACTTCTGGGATCCTCCCATCACTCCATAAATACTGATGGGTTCTGGCCCTTTATAACTTGATGGCATTAGAGTACATTGTGCACCGGTGTCTACTAAAGCCTTATACTTCTGTGCATCTGACGTGCCAGGCCATCGAATCCACACAGTCCAATAAACTCGATTTTCCCTTTCCTCCCCCTGGCTGGAGGCAGGGCCCCTCTAGTCCTCATCAGAATCTTCATTCCTGTGTTTAAAGGACTGCCTGCTGGAAGTTGGAGCAGCAAACTTTTCAGAGAACCCCTTTTTCCTGATTGTTTTCTTTTGCAACTCAGGTACCTGTGCCTCTAGGGTCGCAGTGGATTTTCCATCCCATTTTCTCATGTCCTCTCCATGGTCACGTAGCTAAAACCACAGGATGTCACCAGGTGTGTATCCACCATATCGTCTTCCTTGCACAGATGAGCACTTACCCCTAATAGCAGAGACACTGGTTTGTTCAGGAGGGGAGGAAAATAATCTCTCTTTAAGTTGCTGGACCTCTTCAGAAAGTTTCTCCAAAGTATTCTCTTTTAGTTGGTAGGCACTGGTTCGTTCAGGTGGGTAGGAAAATAATCTCTCTTCAAGGTGGTGGACGTTTTCAGAAAATTTCTCCAAAGTATTCCCTTTTAGTTGATGGAAGCTTTCAGAAAGTTTCTCCACAGCTGAGACACAGGCCTGTAAGGAAGAGGAGAGACTTTCTTCATACTGCCAAAGTTGTTTAGCCACTTCATCCACTGTGGGTTCCTCATCCTCTTTCCAGGCCATTATTGCCAATGAGCTGGCATATGATGATGGCGCACTTCGTACAAACTTCCACCACATGGGTCGTGTACACTTGACTTCGTCTGGATCTGTGGGTGTTTGTCCATTGTCTGGGTCCTCATAAATCACCTCCCGTATGGCTAATTCCCTCAGGTACTGGATTCCCTTCTCCATAGTGGTCCACTTGCCTGGTAGACATACAAGTTCTTCCTTGAAGGGATACCTTTCCCTCATAGCTGCCAGGAGATGCCTCCAGAGGTTGTAACATCGTGCTCCATCTCCAATTGCTTTGTCAATGCCTGCACCTCTAGCAAGGGATCCCAGCCACCTGGCTTGCCTGCCCTCTAATTCCACACAATTGGCTCCGGTATCCCAGCACCGGAGCAGCCAGGTGACAAGCTGCTCACCTATGCAGCGACCAAAATCTTTTCACACATCTCATAGCTCACGCTGGTATAGGTTTCTGGTAGTTAATGTTGATTTTTCAACATCCTCATCTTCATCCTCCTGCATCCCTGATGGCCCAGCCTCGTCTTCTCTATACCTAGACCTAGCAGAAGACTCTCTGCGTTCTAAACGACCTGAGTCTCTATATCATTTTTTCACCTTGTCTACAGGGGCAACTTGTACTGCTACAGCTCGTTTCTCTGACTCAGCCACAGGGTCTGCCAGAGGGGTTGGAATACTCTCTGCAGGGGCAACTTGCACTGCTACAGCTTGTTTCTCTGGCCCAACCACGGGAGCTGGAGTGGCTGCAGGAGCTGGAGCTGGAGTGGCTGCAGGAGCTGGAGCAGCTGCAGGGGCTGGAACTGGAATGGCTGCAGGAGCTGGAGCTGGAGTGGCTGCAGGAGCTGGAGCAGCTGCAGGAGCTTGAACTGGAGTAGCTGCAGGGGCTGGAGCAGCTGCAGGGTCCATCGTAGGGGTTGGTGTGGCCGTTGGGCCTGTCACAGGACTTGGAGTGGCCACAGGGTCTGTCACTAGGTTGACAGCAGCACCAATTGCAGCTCGATAGGCATAGGCCAGGCCCCAACACGCTACAGTGAGTTGTGTCACTTTGGAACTGCCAGAGTCATGACACTCTTTTTTCAAGCATTCTACCAGTTTTTTAGGATTTTGCAGTTGTTCAGGGGTGAATTTCCAAAACATCAGAGGTGCCCACTGCTCTAGAAACCTGTCCATATCCTCCCACACTCCCTGCCACTCACAACTATCCCGCCTCAGGACAGATCTCTGGATGAGATTCCTAAGTAGTTGTTTAACCTTAAACAAAGCCTGAAGCGCATTCAGGAGACATAACAACAAGAACATGCTGGTCTGAGTATCCCAAGGATATTCAACATCTTGGAGAACTATAGTAACTAGCTCGGGGGATAAGAGGGTGCTGAAGGAGAAAGGGAGAGTGAACAAGTAGGGAAAAATATCTTCCCCTGTCCCCTCCACAGATTGGCTCCCTGATGAAAAAAGGCAGTAGGAGTAATTGTTAATAGTTTCTGAGATATAGTTTCCAAAGTACAGAGTTGACGCCAGTGCTGAGTACAAATACCAAGTTAGAGTCATGGCCAGATATTTCATCATATCATAAGCTATTCTTACACCGCACAGTACCATAAGGATCTTAAACCAGGGCCCGGAAAGGATAAACAGCAAGACAGGGATCAGATACAGAAAGTAATGTGCTATAAAACTCAGTTTGGAATACAGGCACAGCAGACTTGAGATTAAAGCAATCAACATTCTGAATAGCAACTGTTAAGCAGCTCTAATACTTAGACCAATTTTAGTTTAACACACTCTGGTCAGATCTGTTGTTATCTCAACCCTTCGAGCCCCACGTTGGGCGCAATAAGGACTGTTGTGGTTTAACCCGGCCGGCAGCTAAACACCACACAGCCGTTCGCTCACCCTCTGCCCTCCCAGCTTTTCCTTAAACACCCCCAGGGACAATGATTCCATACTTCCCTGGGAAACACAATCCAATGCCTGACTACTCTTTCTGAGAAGAAATTTCTCCTAAATTCCAACCTAAATGTCCCCTGGCACAACTTGAGGCCATTCCCTCTAGTCCTATCACTAGTTATCTGTGAGAAGAGGCCAACGCCCAGCTCCCCACAACTTCCTTTCAGGTTGCTGTAGAGAGCAGTAAGGTCTCCCCTGAGCCTCCTCTTCTCCAGACTAAACAGCCCCAGTTCCCTCAGATGCTCCCAATAGCACTTGTGTTCCAGGCCCTTCACCAGCTTCATAGCCCTTCTCTGGACATGATCCAGGGCCTCACAGAATCACAGAATACTAGGGATTGGAAAGGACCTTGAAAGTTCATCTAGTCCAACCGCCCCATCGCAGCAGGAACGCCTAGATCACGTCACACAGGAACACATCCAGGCAGGTTTTGAATGTCTCCAGAGAAGGAGACTCCACAACCCCGCTGGACAGACTGTTTCAGTGTTCTGTCACCCTCACCATGAAGAATTTTCTTCTTACATATAAGTGGAACCTCTTATGTTCCTGCTTGCACCCATTGCCCCTTGTCCTATCATTGGATGTCACTGAGAAGAGCCTGGTTCTATCCTCCTGACACTCACCCTTTACATATTTATAAACATTAATAAGGTCACCCCTTAGTCCCCTCTTCTCCAAGCTAAAGAGACCCAGATCTCTCCGACTTTTCTCTTTTCCACTCCCTTAATCATCCTTGTGGCTCTGCGCTGGACTCTCTCAAGCAGTTCCCTGTCCTTCTTGAATCAAGGGGCCCAGAAACTGATCCAATATTATAGATGCAGTCTCACCAGAGCAGAGTAGAGAGGGAAGAGAACTTCTCTTGACCTACTAACCACACCCCTTCTGATACCCCCCAGAATGCCATTGGCCTTCTTGGCCGCAATGGCACAGTGCTAGCTCATGGTCATCCTGCTGTCCACCAGGACTCCCAGGTCCCTCTCCCCTTCACTGCTCTTCAACAGATCAGTCCCCAACTTATACTGGTATCTGTGGTTGTTCTTGCCCAGATGCAGGACTCTACACTTGCCCTTATTCCTTAATATATTTCATCAAATTTCTCCCTGCCTAACTCTCCAGTCTGTCTAGGTCTTGCTGGATGGCAGCACAGCCTTCCAGAGTGTCAGCCACTCCTCCCAGTTTAGTGTCATCAGCAAATTTGCTGACAGTATACTCTATTCCCTCATCCAAGTCATTGATAAATATATTGAATAATACTGGTCCTAGTACTGACCCTTCAGGGACTCCACTAGATACAGGCATCTAACTAGACTCTGTCCCATTGACCACAACCTTCTGGCTTCTTCCCTTCAGTCCACCTCACTACCCGATCATTCAGACCACACTTCCTCAATTTAGCTGTGAGGATGCTGTGGGAAATGGTGTTAAATGTTTTTCTGAAATCAAGATAGAACACGTCCACTGTTTTGCCACCATCTATCTACCTGGTTATGTCTTCATAACAGGCTATCAAGCTGGTCAAGCACAACTTCCCCTTGGTGAAGCTATGTTGGCTGCCCCTAATGACCCTTTTATCCTTGATATGACTAGAGACAGCACCAAGGATAAGTTGTTCCATCACCTTTCCAGGGATGGAGGTGAGGCCAACTGGTCTAGAGTTACCAGGGCCCTCCTTCTTGCCCTTTTTGAAGACTAGAGTGATGTTTGCTTTCCTACAGACCTCAGGCATGTCTTCCAGTCCCCATGACTGGATGCACAGGTGCATCCCACCAGGACCCATGGATTTATGGATGTGCAGCTTGCTTAACCCAGTCCTCGTCAACTGATGCAAACTTTATCCCAAATTCCTCTGGGACCTAAGGTGTACAGGGCTCCTCAGGACAGCCTCCGGCATTATAGACATAGAGAATGAAAAAAAAAAACAGTAACTGCACCTTCTCTTTGTCTTCTGTCACCAGGGCACCCACCTCATTCACCGGGGGGCATACATTGCCTCTAGTGTTAGTTTTATCTGCAATGTATTTGAAGAAGCCTTTTCTGTTGTCCTTGACCCCTTTTGCAAGATTGAATTCTAAAGAGGCCTTAGCTTTCCTAATTGCCTCTCTACGTCCTCTGAAAACAGTCTTAAATTCCTCCCAAGTGGACAGCCTCTCCTTCCATGATCTGTAGACTTTCCTCTTGCACTTGAGTTTGCCCCGAAATTCCCTGTTTAACCATGCAGGTCTCCTGGCTCTCTTTTTGGACTTCTACCTGTTGAGATGCTCTTTTCTTGAGCTCGGAAGAAGCAGTCCTTGAATGCTAACCAACTATCCTGGGCCCCTTTACCTTCAAATACCTTGTCCCATGGGAGTTCCCCTAGCAATTGTTTGAAAAGGACAAAGTTGGCCCTACTGAAGTCCAGGGTTGCAATTCTGCTCAGTATCCTGTTCCTGCCACATGAGATCCTGAATCCCACCATCTCATGGTCGCTGCAACCAAGGCTGCCCTCAACCTTCACCGCTTCAGCCAGGCCCTCCTTGTCAGTGAGGACAAAATCCAGTAGCGCTCCTCTCCTAATTGGCACATCCACCATTTGCACTAGGAAGTTAGCATCAATGCACTGGAGGAACCTCTTGGACTGCAGATGGCTGGCTGAGAAGGCCTTCCAGCAAATGTCAGGGTAGTTAAAGTCCCCTACGAGAACCAGGGCCTGAAATCACGAGGCTTCTATCAGCTGCCTGTAGAAGGCCTCATCAATTTCCTCATCCTGATCTGGTGGTCTGTAATAGACACCCACAACAGTATCCCCCGTGCTAGCCTGTCCCTTAGTTCTCACCCACAAACTCTCAACTTGCTCCTCATTCACTCCTGGACAGTACTCAATACATTGTACTTGCTCTCTCACATAAAGACCAACTCTGCCACCTCACCTTACTGGCCTGTCTTTCCTAAGAAAGACATAACCATCCCTGACCACATTCTAGTCATGTGAGCTGATGCACCATGTCTCCGTAATTGCCACCAGATCATAATCTCCTGACTGAACACGGATGTCTAACTCCCCCTGCATATTCCCCATGCTGTGTGCATTGGTGTACAGGCATTTCGGGGAGCTAGCTGAGCACGCCAATTTCATCCTAGGGGAGTGGGAGGCCTCCCAGGGTTACTCAATGCTAGAACACTGCCCCAGTAAGCCCAGTTACAACCCCACCCCCCTTCAAATCTAGTTTAAACTCTCCAAATGAGCCCTGTTAATTCCTGTCCCAGAACCCTTTTTCCCCTGTGAGATAAACCTTTCCCACGTGTTACTATCAGAGTATATATGTTACTGTTTTTATAAAACCAGCCATTATCAAAGAATTCAAAGCCCTGCCTGTAGCACCAGTCATGTAGCCAAGCATTTATGGACTGGATCCTTCTACTCCATCCCACGTCATCACCCCAGAATGGAAGGAGGGAAGAGAAAATAACTTGCGCACCAGACTCTTTCACCAACTGTCCGAAGGCCTTAAAGTCTTTCTTCATTCCCCTCAGACTATGGGATGCAGCTTCCTTCCCACCTATCTAGAAGATCAGTAGCAGTTAGTAATCTGTTGAGAGCACCAGGCTGGGGAGTGTCCTGGTGATATCCCTGATCCAGGCTCCAGGTAGGCAGCAGACTTGCCTAGGATGAGGGTCAACTCTGCATATTGGGCCCTCTGTTCCTCTCAGAAGGGAATCTCCTACTACAATTACCCTTCTTTCTTTCTTATTGGAGGCAGTCTTGGGGCATGATGTCACCTGCATCTTCCTATGTGACCTCATAGGCAGGCCTTGCACCACATCCTCCCCTACCTCTCCTTCGAGATCCAGGGCTTCAAGCCTATTATGGAGGGGCACCTGGGGAAGTGAGGTAGTTAGGGAGGGGGGTTGCCCACGACGCCAAACTGGGAGTCACTTCCAATTCTCCTCATCTTTTTGGTCCCCCTCCTCTGCCCGACAGCGACAGGGCAGGGGCTCCACTACAGTCTGGGGGGCATCCCCCCTGTGCCCTTCTCTCTGGCATGACAGGGAGTCACTCCACCAATCAATCTCCTGCTCTCATGCTCTGATGCTCCTCAATCTTTCCACCTCCTCTTTGAGCTCAGCCATCATGGTGAGCAGACCTTCCATCTGAGAACAGGCAGAGCTCCCACACCTTGCCACAGCAGCTGCACACCAGTGCGCACGTGCTGATGGCCCTCCCTCTTCGTGGTGGGCAGCGACACATCAATGCCCTCCCAGAGCCTTTTTCTAGGTGGAGGGCATGGGAGCAATCAACACAAAAGCTGGCAGGTGCTGCCTGGTCACGCTGCTGTCCTTGGCCACCCCTGGAGAAGCAAGGGCCAGAAATCTCCCTGTAACTCATGATCAGGCACTGCGGCTGTGGCTGTGCCAGCTCCAAAGCAGCCAACCTCAATTACTCCAGAGCCTCAATGTCCTTCTTGTACTGAGGGGCCCAAAACTGAACACAATATTTGAGGTGCAGCCTAAGCAGAGCAGAGTACAAGGGAACGATCACCTCCCTGGTCCTGCTGGCTACACTATTCTTGATAAAAGCCAGGAAGCCATTAGCCTTCTTGGCCACCTGGGCACACTGCCAGCTCATGTTCAGGCAAGCATCAGTCAGCACCCCCAGATTCTTTTCCTCTGCACAGCTTTTCAACCACTCTGCCCCAAGTCTGTAGCATTTCATGGGGTTGTTGTGGTCAAAGGGCCTGGCATTTAGCCATGTTAAACCTCATCTCATTGGCCCCTGCCCATTGATCCAACCTGTCCTGGTCCCTCTGCAGGGCCTTCCTACCCTCCAGCAGATTGACATTTCCTCCCAGGTTGGTGTCTTCTGCAAAATTACTGACGGTGCACTCAATTCCCTCATCCAAATCATCAATAAAGATATTAAAGAGAATGGGCCCCAACTCCAAACCCTGGGGAACACCACTGGTGACTGGTCACCAGCTGGATTTCACTCTGGTCACTGCCACTCTCTGGGCCTGGCCATCCAGCCAGTTTTTAACACAGTGAGGAGTGTACCTGTCTAAGCCATGGTCTGCCAGCTTCTCCAGAAGAATACTGTCGGAGACTGTGTCAAAGGCCTCACTGAAGTCTAGGTAGACTACATCAATAGCCTTTCCTTCATCCACCAGGCAGGTCACCTGGTCATAGAAGGAAATGAGGTTGGTCAGGCAGGCCTTTTGTGAACCCATGCTAACTGGGCCTGATCCCTCAGTTGCCCTGCATATGCTGCATGATTGCATTCAAGATGACCTGTTCCATCATCTTTCCTGGCACTGAGGTCAGGTTCACAGGCCTGTAGTTCCCTGGGTCCTACTTACAACCACTAAACAATGTAACTGGTAACAAGGCCATGATTTACTGCAGGCATGCTCTGCTCTGTGGAAATAGTTAATTAAAAAAGTCATTTATTGTTGTTGCTGTTCTGTATAAAATAATTTTATGAAGGATAGCACAAGCTGACAGACTGTTTCCAGTATGTCATGTTAAATGGGTTGGTTTTGAATGGAAAGAAAATTGTTAATTTTTAGTTATTCTGATTAGTCTGCACCTATTAAGATAGATGAGGTGAATAACAATGAGATTCCTTAATGATGGATTACATTACTGGAGGATTACGAGAACCTGGCTCTATAAAATTTGTCTACACAAATGTACAACTAGCCCAAATTAAGTGGCGTTCATTTTTAGATATTTGGATTATTTTTGCACATATTCAACTGTAAGAACAGTGAAGGGAAAAAAATTGTCATCTGAATTAGTAAGTTTTTCTTTTTTATCTATCAATGTTCTGCTGATGTATAATGAATTTTCCTTGTTAGTTTGGAAATACATATCACTGCAAGAGAACTATTACTTGGCTTTATGGTCAAGCTACCTTGAGATGCAACTAAAGTAATCATATGATGGAAAACAGAAGTATGGAAATGTTGTTAGTCTGAAAATTTCCATAATTTGAAATATGAATATGAAAAGCATCTATATCTCCAACATGAATATGAAAAAAATATATATTTTAAATATTAATTCTTCTACCTAAAGCATACAACAGACCAAATATATTTTTCTCTCACTCTTTGTAGAAAAGACACATTATATAGAAGGGATTGTGTTTTTTTGTTGTTGTTTTTTTTTTAACCAATTACTCTTTTTTCCCCAATAAATAAATACAATGACTGTAAGATATAGATAACTAACCTGAGGTGAAGGATTGCATCTGTCTTTTAAGTGTATAGATATTTGGAATAACTTTTTTTGAAAACTCATGTCAAGTTATTTAAGTTCTGCAAATTGCCCGAATTATCACCTCCTCAGGTAAATGTTTGAGTGCTTGAACAAGCATGTTGAAATATAAGTGAAAGAAAATTAGTACTGATATCCACATTCTCATCATACGCTATATTAAGACCTTTTCATATCAAGCCAAATAGTAACACCTTATATAAAGACAGATAACACCTTGAAGTCTAAAGCCAATTCTCCCTAGCGGTGAACTTTCAGCTGACATATCAGCTATGAAACCCAAACCTTGTTCACCAACATTTCTTGGGAGCATATATGAAAACTTGTACTGAATTGCAGTGGGTTGATCTTGACTGGCTGCCAGACACCCAATTGGCTGCTCTCTCACTCTGTATCCACACTAGAGCAGAGAAAGAAAATAGAATGGAAAAACTCATGGGTCAAGATAAAGACAGGAAAATCACTTATCGAATATCATCATGGAAAAAAACAAGCTAAAATTGGCCAAGATAAATTTCATTTTCCAATTAAAATAAGATTGGATGGTGAGAAACAAAAGCAGAAACACCTTGCCCCCTTCTCCCCTTTTTTTTTCCAGGCTCAATTTCACTCTCTCATTATGACTCTTCTAATTCTCCCTCTCCCTACAGCCCTGCAGAAACCAAAGTCAGAGAAGAAAGAGGGAAGGAGGTGCTCCAGGCACTGGAGCAGAGATTCCTTCGCAGCCTGTGGATGACCACATCATATCCATGATGCAGCCCATGGAGGTTTCTCCTGAAGAAAGCTGCAGTCTGTGGGGAATGCAGGCTAGAGCAGGAAAAAAGTGTAAGGAGGAAGGAACAGCAGAAATGAACTGTTATGGGCTTGACCATAACCCACATTCCCTACCCCCTTTTGCTGCCTGGAGTGGTGGGAAGTGGAGGAGTTGGGGACTTCTTTAAGTGAAGTTGACCATGGGAAGAAAGGGACAGATGGGAGAAAGGTGTTTCTGACCATCCAAATCAATTGATTTAAATATGTTTTTTCCCAAGTTACCATTTTCTTGGCTGCTGGACCCAGCTGTGTCTTGTGGTGGGGCCATCGGAAACAGCTGGAACTGTCTGTGTACAGCATGGAGCAGCCCCATCCTCTCCTCACAGAGGCGGCTTCCACAGCTTCTTCCCAGTAAGACTACTAATAGAAGTATACACAAATAACATATATGAAGTATAGTAAATAAACTATATTAAGTGTGGTATACAAAAATTATATATATGTAATATATATATGTAAAATAGATGTGGCTTCTATAGGTACATTGGTGATAAAAGGAAGAATAGGGAAACAAACTGGGGGCTAACTAACAACTGTAGTTGCTAAGCCACTATCCATCATATTTGAGAGGTTGTGACAGTTCAGTGAAGTTTCCAGTGACTGGAAAAAGGGAAATGTAACACCCATCTTTAAAAAGGAAAAAAAAAAAAAAAAAAAAAAAAAAAAGACACAGGAAACTACATGGCAGCCTTTCTATGCCTCACAAGATCATGGAGCAGATCCTCCTGGAAACTATGCTAAGGCACATGGAAAATAAGGAGGTGATTAGTAAAAGCCAATATGGACAGATCGTGCCTGACAAATCTGGTGGCCCTCTATGATTGGGTTACAGTTTGGGTAAACAAGGGAACAGCAACTGACTTCATCTACCTAGATTTGACACTGTCCCCCATGATATCCTTGTCTCTAAATTGGAGAGACATGGATTTGATGGGTACACTACTCAATGGGTAAGGAATTGGCTGGATGGTCGCACTTAATGAGCTGCTATTAATGTCTCAATGTCCAGGTGGAGATCAGTAACGAGTGGTGTTCCTCAGTGGTCAATACCGGGATCGGCACTGTTTAACTTCTTTGTCAGTGACATGGACAATGAAATTGAATGCACCCTCAGCAAGTTTGCTGATGACACCAAGCTGTGTGGTACTATCAACATGCTGGAGGGAAAAGATGCCATCCAGAGAAGGATCTGGACAGGATTGAGAGGAGGGTGTGTGCAAACGTCATGAGGTTCAACAAGGCCAAGTGCAAGGTCCTGCATCTGGGTGGGAGAAATCCCAAGCACAAATACAGGCTTGGCAGAGAATGGATTGAAAGCAGCCCTGATGAGAAGGACGTGGGGGTGTTGGTTGGTAAGAAACTCAACATGAACTGGCAACATGTGCTCGCAGCCCAAAAAGCCAACTGCTTCTTGGGCTGCATCACAAGAAGCGTGGCCAGCAGATGGAGGGAGGTGATTCTCACCCTCTACTCTGGTCTCATGAGAGTATTTCTTTCAGCTCTGGGGTTACCAGAACAAGAAGGACATGGATGTTATAGAACAAGTCCAGAGGGCCATAAAGATGATCAAGGGGATGAAGCAACTCTCCTGTGAAGACAGGCTGAAGGAGTGGCTGTTGTTCAGCCTGGAGAATGGAAGGCTCTGGGAAAACTTCACTGCAGCCTTCCAGTACCTAAAGGGGGCTTACAAGAAAGCTGGAGAAGGATTCTTTGTCAAGGAGTGTAGTAGTAGGATAATGTCTTTAAACTAAAAGAAGGTAGATTTAGATAAGGTAGGAGGAATAAATTATTCACTCTGTGGGGGGTGAAGCTCTGAAACAAGTTTCCCAGATAAGTTGTGGATGCCCTTTTTGAAGACTGGCATGACATTGTCTTTCTTCCAGTCCTCAGGCACCTCTCCTGTTCTCTATGACCTTTCAAAGATGATGGGGAGTGGCATAGAAATAACATCTACCAGCTCCCTCAGCACTCATCGGTGCATTCCATCAGGGCCCATGGATCTGTGGATGTCAGGTTTGCTCAGCTGATCTCTGACCCTCTTCGACCAAGGGAAAGTCCTCCTTTCTCCAGACTTCCTCTCCTGTCTCCAGGGTCTGAGATTCCTTAGGGCTGATCGTAGCAGTGAAGACCGAAGGAAAAAAAGCATTCAGCAACTCTGTCTTTTCTGTATCCTTTGTCAGCAGGGCACCCGCCCCACTCAGCAGCGGCCCTATATTTTCCTCAGTCTTCCTTTTTCTTCTGATGTATTTGAAGAAGCCCTTCTTGTTGTCCTTGACACCCCTTGCCAGATTTAATTCCAAATGGGCCTTGGACTTCCTTGTCGCATCCCTGCACACTCTGAAAGTGTCCCCTATATTCCTCCCAAGTGACCTGTCCCTTTTTCCACATGCTGTAAAATTCCTTCTTCTGATTGAGCTTTGATAGGAGCTCCCTGATCATCCATGCAGGTCTCCTGTCCCCTTTGCTGGCCTTCTTACTCATAGGGGTGCACTCAATCTTTAGTTTGGAGGAAGTGATGCTTGAATATTGACCAGCTGTCTTGGACCTCCCTTCCTTCTAGGACGTTAATAGATGGGATTCTTCCAAGAAGATCCCTGAAGAGGCCAAAATTTGCTCTCCAGAAGTCCAGGGTGACAATCCTACTTTTTGCCCTGTTTCCTCCTTGCAAGATCCTGAACTCCACCATAACATGGTCAGTTCAGCCAAGGCAGCCCATGACCCTCACGTCTCCAAATAGTCCTTCCTCATTTTTTAATACAAGGTCCAGCAGCACACCTCTCCTTGCTGGCTTCTCCACCACGAGTGTCAAATTGTTTTCATCAATGTACTGCAGAAACCTCCTGATCTGTTTGTGCCTAGCTGTGTGGTCTTCCCAGTAGATGTCAGGGTGGTTGAAGTCCCCGATGAGAACCAGGGCTTGTGACTGAGAGGCTACTTCCAGCTTTCTGAAGAAGGCTTCATCTACTTCCTGATCAGGTGGCCTATAGCAAACACAACAGTATTAGCCATGGTAGCCTGTCCTTTAACCCTTACCCATAAGCTCTCAACTCACTCTTCATTCACCCCTGGGCAGAACTCCACTCATTCCAGTCGCTCTCTTACATGAAGAGCAGCTCCACTCCTCGTCTTCCTGGCTGGTATTTTCTAAAAAGCACTTAGCTTTCCAAGACAGCATTCCAGTCATGTGAGCTACCCACCATGTCTCCATGACTGCAATGAGATCATAGTCTTGTGACCACACACAGATCTCCAGTTCTTCCTATTTGTTTCCCATACTACATGCATTAGTATACAAGCATTCTACAATCAGTAGTTATTAATCATTCCTGCAGTAAACACTAGACATATAAGAGACATTTGATTAAAATTGAGTGGGAAGAAATCAATCCAAGTTTCTTCAATACAGCAGAACTTGCTTGTCCTTATTATTTTCTCACAGAAAATTTATATTTTTGCAATGTTACCTGAAGAAATTCATAACTATGTCTTAGAACACATATTTCTCAGGGATTCTAGGAAATATCAAATATAATAAATCCCGTACAAATAATTATCTAACCCCATTTAACCCAGGCTAGTAAAATGCATAAAGAATATTTACAATCATTAAAATCAAACATTAAACTAAAATAGACTGGTCATTAACAGACACCATATTACTTAATCTTTATATGCAGTTGCCAAGTTTGAGCTACTGGATCAATTTCCCCAAAACAAAATATCTTAGAAAAACTTATTTTTTAGAGAGGACATTCAGAATTTTCTGCAAAAGGTTATTTTCAATTATGTCTTAAGCTAAACTCCCACTACTGAAAGTTCATAATACCTAATTATTAAAAATAACTGACTTTAAAACCATTACATTTACTTTTAGTAGATATTTTTTATCTAGATTTAACTTTGTTATATATATATCTTATATATATGTATATATATGTATATCTTATTGTCCAGGTTTCAGTTAGGACAGAGTTATTTTTCCTCCTAGTAGCTGGTAGGGTGCTATGTTTTGGATTAGGATGAGAAGAGTGCTGATAACATGCTGATGTTTTAATTGCTGCAGAGCAGTGCTTACACCAAGCCAAGGACTTTTCAGCTTCTCGCTCTGTCCTGCCAGCGGGCAGGCTGCGGGTGCAGCAAGAGCTGGGAGGGGACAGACCCAGGACAGCTGACCCAAACTGGCCAAAGGGGTATTCCATACCATCTGACGTCATGCTCAACAATATATAGGGGTGGCTAGCCGGGGTGGGGGGCCGGCTGCTCGGGGTTGGGCTGGGCATCGGTCAGCGGGTGGTGAGCAATTGCATTGTTCATCACTTGTTTGTACATATTATTATTATTATTATTATTTTCTATCTTAATAAACTGTCTTTATTTCAGCCCACAGGCTTCACTTTCCCATTTCTCTCCCCCATCCCAGAGAGGGAGGGGGGAGGGTGAGCGAACGGCTGTGTGGTGTTTAGCTGCCGGCTGGGTTAAACCACAACACTTATATATATGTATATATATAAGATATCTTTTATATCTAAAGATATATCTAGATATATCTTTGTTATATATATACTTACAAATCTTTTCACCTATACCTCCAACACATCCACTCTCCTTATCTTCCAACAAGTTTCCCTCTTACAGCTCCTGTTTTTCCAGATAATACTTAGTAAAACACTGTGCAGTGTTTTTATGTTCCTTATCCTGGAGAAGGAAAAGATAAGTAGCAGTCAGCACTGGGTAACTTTCTTAATGTTGGTACATTTGCATCGGTATGTATACTTACAGTTATATAGGTATGCTACTGTCACTTTTCTCCTTATCAAATACTTTTATATGGGAAAAAGCTCCCCAGGAACAACCCTTCCCTCTCCCCAGAAAAAACAATCCAAAGCAAAATAAAAACAAAAATGCCACCACCACCAAAAATCATAAAAGCCCTATTGAAAACTGTGTTACAGACTAGGAGATTAAATCAGCCTGATGCATCTTTTCATGCTATATCAGTGGTTGAAAGTTGCACAGAAACAAAGTAATTTTTTTTTTCTTATTATTATTATTTTTAACTGGAGAAACAGAAAGCATGATTTTACTGATACATAAAGAGACACATGAAATGTGCTTGAACATATAATTCCTAATAATCTCCCTACTCAACTAGGAGCTCATTGACTGCCGCTGTCTTGAACTGTTCTTTTCAGCATGAATTTGTTGCACAGGACCTAGCCATTATAATTTTTGTAGCAAGAAAATTTGTGTGGCCAAAGCCCAATTAGAGTTGAAGCTGGCCAGGTCTGTGGGAGACATTAAAAAGGGCTTTTTTAAATACGTGAACAGAAAAAGGAGGACCAAAGAAAACAGGTCCACTAATTGATGAGAATGGTCACCTCACAAACAAGGAAATAGGCAAAGCAGAAACATTTAATGCCTTCTTTGCCTCTGTCTTCAACACTGATGGTGGGCTTTAGGACCCTGGGTGCCCTGAGCTGGAGGACCAGGACGGTGGGAATGATAAACTCCCAGACAACCTTGAACATGTGTGGGATTTGCTTCTCCACCTGGATCCATACAAATCCATGGGTCTGGATGGGATTCATCCCAGGGTGCTGAGAGAGCTGGCTGATGTCATCACGGGTCCTCTTTCAGTTATTTTTCAATGGTCTTGAGAATCTAGAAAGGTCCCGGTTGACTGGAAGCTGGCAAATGTTGTGCCAATTTTCAAGAGGCACAAGAAAGAAGACCTTGGTAACTACAGGCCTGTCAGTCTTGCATCAGTGCCTGGTAAAATTACGGAGAAGATTATCCTGGGAGCTATTGAAACACATCTGGGGGACAATACAGTCATAGGTCACAGCCAACATGAGTTCACAAGGGATAGGTTCTGTTTAACAAATTTAATTTCCATTTATGATAAGATCACCCATCTAGTCAATCAAGGGAAGCCAGTCAATGTAATCTTTTTGGATTTCAGTAAAGCTTTCAATACAGTTTCCCATAGGATTCCACTGGACAAAATATTCATTGTACAGCTAAATAAAAACATAATACAATGGGTGAACAATTGGCTGACAGGTAGGGCTCAAAGGATTATGGTAAATGGGGTTACATCAGGATGGCAGCCAGTCACCAGAGGGGTCCTCCAGGACTCCATTTTAGGGCCAGTTCTTTTCAAAGTTTTCAAATAAAAAGATTTACATGTAGGACTAGAAGATGTTTTGAGTAAGTGTGCTGTCAATACTAAACTGGGAGGAGCTGTTGACTCTGTTGAGGGTGGAAAGGACTTGCAGAGCAATCTGGACAGATTGGAGATCTGGGCAATCACCAACCACATGAAGTTTAACAAGAGCAAGTGCTGCGTCCTGCACCTGGGAAGGGAAAACCCAGGCTATACATACAGAATGGGGGACGAGACGTTGGAGAGCAGCACCACAGAGAGGGATCTGGGGGTTATGATTGATAGCAAGCTGAATATGAGCCAGCAGTGTGCCCTGGCAACCAGGAGGGCCAACTGTATCCTAGGGTGCATCAAGCACGGCATTTCCAGTTGGTCGAGGGACGTGACTGTCCTGCTCTACTCTGCGCTGGTGCGGCCTCACCTCAAGTACTGTGTGTAGTTTTGGGCACCACAGAACAAAACGGATATGAAACTATTGGAGAATGTCCAGAGGAGGGCTACAAAGATGGTGAAGGGCCTAGAGGGGAAGACGTATGAGGAGTGGCTGAGGTCACTTGGCCTGTTCAGCCTGGAGAAGAGGAGGCTGAGGGGAGACCTCACTGCAGTCTACAGTTTCCTCATGAGGGGGAGGAGAGGGGAAGGCACCAGTTTTTTCTCTTTGGTGACCAGTGATAGGACCCAAGGGAATGGAGTCAAGCTGTGACAGGGGAGGTTCAGGTTGGATATCAGGAAAAAGTTCTTCACTGAGAGGATGGTTGCACGCTGGAACAGGCTCCCCAGCACATAGTCATGGCACCAAGCCTGTTGGAGTTTAAGAAGCCTTTGGGCTATGGTCTTAGTCATATGGTCTGAATTTTTGGGTAGACCTTTGTGGTGCCAGGATTAGACTCAATGATCCTTGTGGGTCCCTTTCAACTTGGGATATTCTGTGATTCTATGATTATCACCATGCATGTGAGCCAGTCAGAGTAAATGAATCCAAGGGGTTGAATCTGTCAATTAGATGCGCTAGTTACAATGTCCACACAAGATATTATAACAGTATAATTCCAGTCTTTTAATTAGTCCCGTATAACAAAGTTTTTACTGGAATTTCTGTGCAATATTTCCTTTTGTAAAAGTAGGGAAAAAAGAATGAAAAAGGAAAAATTGATTTAACCTTTGAATTTACTGCTTAACAAATGTAATAGTTTCTTATTTGAAAGTATGGAAGTAGAATGGAAATTTAATTTTTATTTATATTTTTGGAAAAGGTTATATTTCATGTGGCATGAGGAAACAATAGAATATGAGGTAAATGGAGGAAAAATGGAAATGGAAACACTAGTTGTAAAGACTTGATGAAAAAAAATGAATACAGACATAAACTTGTGAAACTTTTGGTAGAAATCTAAAAGAAAAGAAGACAAAAATATGATAAAGATTAGAAAAAAAGTAATGAACAGTAGGAACTTAACAACTGTCGTATCATTTTTTACATGAAAAAAATAGTGTTCTTATTTTTTATTTTATTAACTGATATGGTCCTCAGCCTTCTTCTAAACACTTTAGCTTTTCACATTTTTGTTCTTTTCTACTTCACCCTTTTTTATTTTTCTTTTATACTTTACACTTTTTTTTTTTTTGCACAATTTCCATTTATTCCACTGTCTTCTATTTAAGTTTCCTATTCATCCTCTTTCTACTAACTCAGTGACAATTTCAGAAATGTGTTGACTAGAACATTTCTATTATTTATGTTGGAAAAACAGAGTACAGAGAGAAACAGAGTATTTAAAATTATGTGAAGAAAGAAATGAATAACATTAAAATAAAAATAGCAAACTGACATTTGGCTAAGAACATGCCATTTGTAACACCTTTAAGGACAGTTTCAAATACTAATGCACTTACCATAATTTTAATATGGTTTTAATGAGCACGTGTGTTATAATCATTAAAAAAAAAAAGAACAAAAAGAAAAAACAAACAACAACAAAAAACTTAGTTCCTGGTAGTTTAACTTATTCAACTTTTATATATTTCCAATTGTCCCCTCCATTTTTCTTAGGAAATTCAACTTCCTTAGTGTTATTTTAAAATTAAGACACACTAGATTACTTGGAAATTATAAGGCATGAATTTATCTGGCAGACGCTAAACAATTGACTTTTATTTAACCTGCTTCCCAAACTTAAAACTGCATTTTGTCCTTTGTGTTTTGATACCAAGTTCCAATCTTAAGCAAAATTTGATTTTGCTTACCAAAATATATAAACATTAAAGATTTAGAGTTCCCAGAAATAACATTTTTCTTCAAAAATCCAGTGAGTTTTCTCCCTGAGTGACAGTATATCAATAACATACTGCAAGCGAATGAACATGATAGCTTTGTCCTTCACATTTTTGTTTTTACTACCTGTTTAGGTAATCAGTACAGCCTGCATGCTATTGCTTATATCAATTAAATCAGGTCAAAAGCATAACAGCAGGAAAAAGAGATCAGTCAGTTACCATATGAAAACCCAAGACGCTGGGGCACCTTATGGTATGTGCAAACAATTCACTATACAATTTCTGGAGAGAGAAAACTGGCATACTGTTGAATGCTGTTTTCCTCTGGGTAAAATTTTAATTAAAAAAGCAACATGGATACAGGTTTTAGATCTTCACTATTCAAATAGCTTGGATAGCTGTTTTGAATTTTAAAATCTCATAAACTATTTCATTAAAAAAAAAAAAAACCTTCTGTTGTCTCAGTCTTAGAACTGTTTATTATTCGATTGACCAGAATATATGAGTCAACTGAACCCTAAAGTACATCATAGCAAAACTCATGGAAGGGATACTGAAAAAGTGCAGTGACTTCTGCATCAAACTATCAAACTTTAAAAGCAAACAGCTGCTTTCATATCTGAGGGATGAGGATAGGTAACTCCTGTTACACAAGTTTTCTTTAATTCATCAAGGGTGTCTGAAGTCCTGAATTCTTTTGCCATTCACCTGAGTGCGGTCAGACCCATTTTGGTCTTACTAAGGAGTCATGCAGCTGGGCCCCTCTCTAATAATTCAGCTCTATCATACAATGGGAACATTGTATGTTCACAGAAGACCCCCCCCCCATGTGTCTGACCCTCAAACTGTATGTCTATGTAAGCAATTCTGCATGTCCTTTTATTACACTTCTCTGAATTCAAGGATGACCACATTTGTTATTTTTGTATTTGTATGGTATATTTGTGTTAGCAAAGTTTCATCAAGATATGTAGTAGCCAAGGGTAAATATTCAAAACAAAACAAAACAAAACAAAAACAACAACAAAAAAACAACTATACATTTTGTTTACGGACTATTTTTCCTTTATCAGTTTAATGTGATTATTAGAGGCACATAAGCACTTAATAGGCAATTATTCAGTTTGTGAGGCACTATGTATTTGTGCAATAGGTAAAAGCTTTGTTAACTCTGATTTCTAGAGCTTGGAGTTATATATTAAAATTATTTATTTATTTATTTTCAAATGAAGCATAACTTTGTGCTTACCTTTGCACATATAAAGGCATGCACGTGCTTAAAAAATATACAGATGTAAATACAATGCTAGGTTAGCCTCAGTGGTAAGGGTCATACATTTAAAAATGTCAACATAACAAAAGCTAATAGGAGGAAAAAGGAAAGGCTTACCTTATCACTTCTAAGAGAGAGGAAAAAGGAAAGCAAAAATATTCATGGTGTACAGATAAAGAATTCACAAACTACACTCTTAAGATGGATTCATTAGCTCTATTTTTAACATTTAACAGTTAGACTTCTAATTCTGACCTAGTCATCTGTACTACTTTTATGGTAGTCAGAGACACAAACAAGTCATCTGGAAAGTTATTTCATCTTAAATATGTGTCTAAACCTACCCTGAAAGTTCAGCTTCTGGTAAAACCTCTGAGACCTTTGTGTGGTCTAAGGTCTCAAACCCCAGAGGCCTGACTTTGTGTTCCAGACATGTGTTTACTCCATGTTAAAAGTAAATCTGATTCCTCTTTCATTTCCTTACTTACTTAAAAATAAATAAATAATAATAATAATAATAATAAGTATGTATTTATTTATTTTAATAGAAACAAGCAACAAATACATTAATTGGAAGAGACCAGGAACTTCACCTGGACACACACATCCACATTACTGGCATCAGGTGCACATCACCTATTTGGCCTAGATATAGTTGTTAATATGCCTCTGGAGGTACCTACCGCTCTCTATTGCTTTCATATCCCACACAGAGCTGCAAATTATCTGGAAACATAAATAGATGTCTGAGCTCTCATTATAGTCAAAGAAGGTTAAGGATCTAGAAACTTCTTACACCATATAGATAACTAGTCTGGATTGAGATACTTGGCTCCCATTTCATATTATCATACATCTTGCTAAAGAATACCATTGTACAGTGTTCCTGTGTCATTTCTAACAGTGCCTTGCACATATTTTAGTAAGTATGTACATATATATATATGAATATGTATAGCCAAAGAGCTTGCCTAAGTATATGTTTTTCAAGCTTGTATCTGCGTAAACCCAGGGCCAGTTTTAAGGCCAGTTGTCTTTAATGTTTTCATAAATGACTTGGATGTGAGACTAAAAAGTGTATTGAGTAAGTTTGCAAGTGATACTAAATTGAAAGAAGTGGTTGACTCTGCTGAGGGTAGGGAGGCCTTACAGAAAGATTTTGACAGTCTAGAGGCTGAGGAATCATCAACAATATGAAGTTCAACAAGAGCAAGTGTTAGGTTTGGCACCTGGGAAGGGGCAACCCTGGCTATGTGTACAGACTGGGGGATGAGATACTAGAGAGAAGCCCCACAGAAAGGGATCTGGGGTTTTGGTCAAAAGAAAGTTGAATATGTGTCAACAGTGAGCTCTGGAAGCCAGAAGGGCCAACCAAATCCTGGGGTGCACCAAGCATGGCATTGCTAACTGCTCTGCATTGGTGTGGCATCACCCTCAGTGCTGCATGCAGCTTTGGGTGCCACAAGGACATACAACTATTAGAGAGTGTCCAAAGGAGGGCTACAGAGATGGTGAAGGGTCTAGAGGGCAAAATGTATGAGGTGAAGCTGGAGTCACTTGATTTGATCATCCTAGAGAAGAGGAGACTGAGGAGAGACTTCATGGCAACCTACAACTTTTTCACAAAGGGGAGTGGAGGGACAGGATCTGATGACAGAGGCACTTCTCTCTGGTGACACTGGTAGGACTTGAGGGAACAGCATGAAGCTGCATCAGCAGAGGTTCGGGATGAATATTAGGAAAAGGTTCTTCACTGAGAGAGTGGTCAAGCACTAGAACAGTCTCCCCAGGGCAGTGGTCACAACAACGAGCCTGCCAGAGCTCAAGAAACATTTGGACAATGTTCTTAGATATATGGTCTGATTTTTGGGTGGTCCTGTGCAGACCCAAGAGTTAGACTCGATGATACTTGTGGGACCCTTCCAACTTAGGATATTCTACAATTGTATGTTACTAATATTAGTAATTATAGACATATAGTAATAATCATTGTTATATGTTTTTATAATTGTTATAAGTCATATATATCCATAAGAGTTATCTTGGTTACTACTATAAATATGGAATTGAGGACTTCCTTGGAGACATAGATTAAAAAATACCACCAATATCTGTGGTGGATCAGGTCTAATCTTTCTTTGTATTTATAATTTATAGTATCAAATTTGCAAATAAACATAAAGCTCAAAGCTTAATCTTGTAGATAACAACATTGAATGTCCAATTTAAGGTCCCTTATGTACTTGCCTCGTTTTTTTCCAGATCCATTATTCCCTCTTTTGAAGTAGAGATAAGGAAAACCTTAATTTATTCCAACCAAAGTTGAGAAGAACCATTATTTTGTATTGCTAACCATTTTCTTGGACTGTTTCCTACTCTAATTGTCTGGTACTCTTCTCCCTGCACTTTTATTTTCTAAAGTTCTGGTCATCTGCTCATCAAGTTCAAACCTTCTCCACAAAAGTCCCATAGTTCCTTGTTTTATGTTGTTTTTGTTCTAAATTATAATATTTCTCTACAACAACTGCTTGATTTCTTACAAACAGTGGAAGTTACTAAGCACACCACAACTCTTTCTGTTACACTGCACTCTGTGTCACATATCTTATTCACAATATATTTTAGTCAAAAAATGTTATGGGTTCTGTGAGAATATTTTATATTTCCTACATAACATACAAAAATTACAACCAGGGAAAGATATAAAATGTTCAGTTAGAGAAGCCTTTAGATTAATGTAGGTAAATAGAGTTGACACCTACACCCAGAACATTGGTGGGTTGGTTTTCAGACCCACCCATGTTTCAAAACTTATCTCTATCCAGAGTGTGGTTATCACAATATGGGAGGGGAGTGGGGATGGGGACATAAAAACCAAAACCTTTTTACTGATAAATCTGATACAGGTTTATACATTTTCTGTATTTAAAAAATTGGATCTTTTAGTTTATCCAGTTTTTGAAACACTCAGCAGTAATTTGCATTATGATGCTTCGAAGTAAAAGCCTGATAGTAATTTTCCTTGGAGAAATTGTTCTGCTTTAAGGCATGTTCTTAGTAGAATTATTTCTAACTTATAGCAATACACACAGTCTTCTTATGTCATGTCTCCACCAACTGATAGACATAAAAACCTTTCTAGGCTACATATAAAATACTTCTCTGCTAACAATGTTGAAAGTTTACTATGAGAATATACAGACACAAAAAGAAAGTAGGTTCTAATTGTATTTTTGAATTAGCATAGGTATGGTTTCTGATTAAATTTTCTCACCATTGTGTAAAAAAAATTTTAAAGTTAAGTAAATATTTTATATGGAACACACTACAGATATCTCTTGCTATTCTTTTGGGCAGTGCTGTTAACAAAAGTTTTTTTCCACAGTGGAACATGTACATGGTCAGAATTTTGTTTATATGAATTATACATACATATAAACTAACCATACAGATTTATGTTTTGTGTGACCCTTTTAACTCTCTGTACTTGCTGTTAAGTTGTATATTTTTCCATAGGAGTACTGTAACTCATAAGAAAATGACTAACGCAGAAAACTAAGTTAAGTCTCAAAAATAGTCATTAGTTCTGAGGTCTGGTGCTCCTTTTGGGAAATCAAAGTTTTTATTGCCAGATAAATTCGTGTTTTGAATGTATGAATACAGATGCAGTTTGCAAATTTGTCACAATCTGTCTTCCAGCAGAAAGAATTTATACTGTATATAGTAATGGAAAACAGAAAACTACATATTTCACTAAATTGCAGCTGTGTAGGGTAAGATTTATATGGTTGTTTTGTGTCAGTGTAACATGTAGGTCTCCAGTATTTCAGTTCAATATTCCACACAGAAATGTGGTATTCTTATTTTAAAGTATTTTATACTTGTTAATAGAACAAATAAAATATTACATTTGTTGTGGGAAAAACAAACAAACAAACAAACAAAAAACCATACATAACTATGTTTATCAATGTTTTACTGCAGAAGATCACTGTGGTAAAAATCTTGTTCTTCTCAATACAGGCTACACAGACCATATCTGAGAATTTTCAGCCTACAAGCCATTTTCCTAAGTCAGCCTAAGGCCTAATTCCTAATTGTCTACATGTCTACTCAGTGCAGAATTAAATGTTTTAGAGGACTGGTATATCATGCTAGGCGGCCAATACTAAAAGAAATGCCCCAACTAAGTGATTCACACTTTTATTATAAAAAGTTAATTTAGAGATTGAAAATTCTCAAATAATAAAAAGCTGCACCCAAATGACCAGTTTCTTTTTGCTTGCATGCTTTCACTTAATGGACTCCTACTTTTTATTTTATTTTTCCCTGTCAATTCTCTTATGGCAACCAGCCTTCAAAACACGAGTTAACAGGATTTTTTATTTTATTTATTTATTTATTTATTTTCCGGCTGTGAAGTATTGGATCCAATTACTCCCAGCAACTAAAACCAGAGTTTATTTTAATAGGATTTGCAGTAAAACAAGGCATATAAAAAACAGTTGCATAGGCAAAGAATTTTTCATCTTTAATCATTAAGCTACCAGTACAAATTGAGCCCTGCAGTTATTTCATTCCCAAAGGAGATCAGAGATTTAAAGAATTCACAGGATTAAATATCTGTGTTTGAGTGAACATGCTAAGTGTTTTTTGTGGTTGTTATCATTAAAACTGTATTTCAGTACTTTATTTTAAATGCATACAATGCTGATTCTCTTTAAATGATAACTTGTAACTCTTACTAGACATAGAGTGTTAAGGGCATCTGTGTTATATTACCACCCTTCCCACAGATGCCTACAGTTTGTCTGGTTTCTAATGCATTACTACTCTTTGTCAATATGGGCAATTTAAACAGCCTTTTTTTTTTTTTTTCCTCAGTGGCAAAGAGCTACAAACTACAATCTGTTATTTCTATGACAAAAAAAAAGATATATTACTGGAAAAAAAAAAAAAAAAAAAAAAAAAGTATTCTTCCTCTGCAATATATGAAGTCCTGAAAATAAAAATATGCTCTGTCCCAATTATTCAAAATATTTGCCAAATGCCAACAATTTGTTTTTCCATGGGAATGTGAATGTGGAACAGTTGAAATTTATATTACAGTGCTGTTGAAAGAGACAGAAATTAACAACTAGATAACAAAATACTCTCTCTATCATGAGAGAATTGCACAACACTTTAGCTCAAATATAAGTAACATGGGTCCAAATGCAAGTCCTGCATAAAGGGATTAACACTTCTTCTAGAATAAAAGATGATACATTCCCAATAAATTTTTGATTCCTGTGTAACTAATATATTTCTGTATGTAACAAAGATGTTCCAGAGTCTGAAACAGATTATTCGCCCCTCAGCTAACTATAACACCTAGTGGTCTGCTAATATAATGTTTTAATTTATATTAAATCCTTCTTTTTTTTTTTTTTTTCAAGAATCTCCTTCTCATAAATGTTTCAGCTATTACAGTGACTTATGTTACACCTCTTGTTGCAGATGAAATGTGACAAAGAAATATTTTTTTTTCATGGTCTTAATTGATTTTCCCTTCTATTCCCTCTTTTTAGGCTATCAAGTTACACAACAAAATTAGGCAATGATTCCCAGTGAAGGGTTAAAACTTTCAATAGAGTACTGAATCTGTCTTTTTAAAAATAAATATGAAGGATGAGAATTTTCTGAGTTTCAGTATTTTCACCTTATTCAAAAGCCGTCTAGGGATGTATTAATGACTCAAGCTGTTGGACTGTCACATAGAAAAAAAAAAAAAAAAAAAAAGTGCTATTATCCTTAAATATATTAAATAAACTAAGAAGATGTCAGCCAGATAGTAATTTTTCCATTTCAATTTTATATATTTCAATCTATACTCCTATTTCATAGTAATGATTTTAGAATAACATATAAACATATCCCATATTTAAATGAATTTTATATTTTTATTATTTATTTATTATGCTACAATTTTTTTATCTTGTCTGTGATGTCTGTAATTATAATTTACTTATAGGCAACATTTTATATGGCCCCCACTCAAAAGCCTGGCATGTAGGCTAGAATATATATAATGTTTACAGTTAAATAAGTGACTATAAACATTTTCAAGAGCAGTTCATCTTCTTTTAATACAGTCATTTAAAATGAGAGAACTGAATAATACCCTAACATTCCCTGTTCCACCAAATGATTATAAAGACAGACTAGATGTATCAGAAATTGTACATTATTAAACTGAATGCTCTGTTTAGGTTGTATCACATTTTTTACGCATTCAGGATTCCATGTCCAACTCAGTTGTTCAAGTATCCCCAGTAAGGGGATCCCAGGAACACTTGGCTTTAAATCCAAATTCCTGTTTTGGAAATTTAGCAGCTGTTTTGGAAAATATTCCCCTAAATGTTCTCACTGTCTTCTCATCTATTGTATAGGAATCATTGACAAGAATCTCTAACTGGTAGATCTCTTTGAACGCTTGTATAATAAACATTTGCAATGGTATCATCCTTGCATGAAGGCAATGGTACTGATAGTGTTATCCCAATTCATGATTATGAGTTTTGTACAAAGAAATCCAGATGGACTGGAATATGTATATGTCTAGGAGGGCAAGTGCAGGAAGTGCCTGAGAGAGAGGCTGCAGATGGTGTTTGATTGTTGAACTGAATATATGTATCTGTAATTTATCTAGAAGATGAGGTAAACAGTACATTAATTAAATTTGCAGATTATACCAAATCGGAAAGTGTTGCAAACACTATTGAGGAAAGATATAACACAAAGTAACCTAGAAAAGTTTAGAAACATAAGCAAGATTTTACAAGATGAGACATAGTCAGTCTCACTTCAGTGCCTACTAAAATTATGGAGAAGATTATTCTGGGAGTTATTGAAAAACACCTAAAGGACAATGCAGACATTGGTCAGAGCCAGCATGTGTTAACTAGGGGAAGGTCTAACAAAGTTAATTTTCTTCTATGAAAACATCACCCAGCTCATTGACCAAAGGAAGCCAGTCAATGTAATCTTCCTGGATTTCAGTAAAGCTTACAGTATCCTGTTCACAGTATCCTTCTGGACAAAACTGAGCTTGGCAAGGGATGCAAAGAATAACAGGAATGTATTCTATAGATACATTGCTCAGAAAAAAAAAAAAAAAAAAAAAAGGCCAAGGAGAGTGCACCCCCTCTGATGGATGAGAAAGTTGAACTGGTAACAACAGATATGGAGAAGGCTGAGGTACTCAACAACTTCTTTACCTCAGTCTTCACTGGCAATCAGGCTACCCAAGTCTTTCATTTCCCTGAACCCATAGACAGAGTGTGGGGGAACAAAGTCCCACCGATTGTAAGTGAAGGTCAGGTTCGAGACCATCTGAGGGAACTGAACAGGTACAGGTTTATGGGACCTGATGACATACATCTCAGGGTCCTGAAGGAATTGGCTGATGTAATTGCCAAGACTCTCTCCATTATAATTGAAAATTCCTGGCAGTAAGACAAAGTCTCTGGTGACCGGAAAAAGGGAAACATCACTCCCATTTTAAAAAAGGGTAGAAAGGGACCCAGGGAACTAGACTCAGGGAACTACAGACCAGTGAGCCTCACCTTTGTGCCTGGAAAGATCATGGAAAAGATCTTCCCGGAAGCAATGCTAAGGCACATGCAAGATCTGAGTGATCTGAGGCAGCCAGCATGGCTTCACCAAGGGTAAATCATGCCTGACCAATCTGATGGCTTTCTATGATAGAGTGACTGCATCAGTTGACAAAGGAAGACTGACTGATATCATTTACATGGACTTCTGCAAGGCCTTTGACAGGGTCCCATATGACATCCTAGTCCCCACATGGGAGAGATATGGCCTTGATGGGTGGACTGTTCAGTGGATAAGGAGCTGGCTTGAAGGTCACACCCAGAGAGTGGTGGTCAATGGCTCTATTTCCAAGTGGAGGCCAGTGACAAGTGGCATCCCTCAGGGGTCTATCCTGGGATTGGTACTGTTTAATATCTCAATCAATGACACAGATAGTGGGATCGAGTGCACCCTCAGTGAATTTGCAGATGAAACCAAGCTGAGTGGTGTAGTTGATACCAAAGAAGGAAGGGATGCCATCCAAAGGGACTTGGAAAAGCTTGAGAAATGGGCCCATGTCAACCTAATGATGTTCAACAAGTATAAATGCAGGGTGCTGCACATGGGCTGGGGCAATCCTGGACATGAGTACAAACTGGGAGAAGAACTCTTTGAGAGCAACCCTGCAGAGAAGGACTTGGGGCTTCTGATGGATGAAAAGCTCAATGTGAGTTGGCAGTGTGTGCTTACATCCCAGAAGACCAACTGCATCTTGGACTACATTAAAAGAGGAGTGGCCAGCAGGTCACAGGAGGTGTTTGTCCCCCTCTACTCTGGCCTTGTGAGGCCCCCCTTGGAGTACTATGTCCAAGTCAGGACCCTCCAGCACAAGAAGGATGTTGATGTCTTAGAGTGGGCCAGAGGAGGACCATGAAGATGATCAAGGGGCTGGAGCACCTCTCCTGTGAAGACAAGCTGAGAGAGCTTGGGCTGTTCAGTCTAAAGAAGAGAAGGCTCTAGCGTAACCTCATTGCAACATTTCAGTACTTGAAGGGGGCTTATAAAACAGATGTGGAGCAACCCTTTTCTCAATCAGATATTGACAGGATGAGAGGGAATGGTTTTAAACTAAGAGGGGAGATTTAAATTAGAGATTAGGAGAAATTTTTTCACTCAGTGGGTGGTGAGGCACTGGAACAGGTTGCCCAGAGGGGTTGTGGATGCCCCATCACTGAAGGTGTTCAAGACCAGGTTAGATGAGGCCCTGAGCATAGGCAGGGTTGGTGGCATCCCTGCCTATGGCAGGGGGGGTCAAACTGTATGATCTTTGAGGTCCCTTCCAACCCATGCCATTCTATGATTCTATGAAAATGACCAGAATAAAACTAGATAAAAGCATAATAAGATGGGTGAACTATTGGCTGAAGGTTCGGGCCCACAGTGTTCTTGTAAATGGAATTACATCAGTATGGTGACTTGTCACTAGTAGGGTTCCCCAGGACTTCATTTTAGGACCAGTCCTCTTCAATGTTTTCATAAAGGATTTGGATATAGGACTTGGATGAAAGATTTGAAGGTTTTTTTGATTAAGTTCACAGACAATACCAAATTGGGCGCAGCTTTTGACTCTGTCAAGAGTGGTGAGGCCTTGCAGAGAGATCTGGACAAATTAGAGAGCTGGGCAGTCACGAGCAATATGAATTTTAACAAGAGCATGTGTCGGATTCTGCACCTGGGAAGGAGCAACCCTGGCTGTACATACAGACTGGGGGATGAGATGCTGGAGAGCTGCCCTGCAGAGAGGGATCTGGGGGTTTTGATTGATGGCAAGCTGAATATAAGCCACATGAGTAATGTATCTTGGAAACCAGGAGGGCCAACTGTACCCTTGGGTGCATCAGGCACAACATTACTAGCCAATTGGGGGAAGTGATTGTCCTGCTCTACTCTGTGCTGGTGTGTCCTCACCTCAAGTACTGTGTGCAGTTTTGTGCCCCACAGTATAAGAAGGTTAAAAAACTGCTAAAGAGTGTCCAAAGGATGGCTATGAAGATGGCAAAGACTCTAGACAGAAAGACGTATGAGGAGCAGCTGAAGTCACTTGGATTGTTCAGCCTTGAGAAGAGAAGACTGAAGGTGATGTGGTCTACAATTTCCTCACAAGGGGGAACAGAGAGGCAGTTGCTGATCTGTTCTCCCTGGTGCCCACCAATAGGACCCAAGGAAATGGCATGAAGCTGCAACAAGGGTGGTTCAGGCTGGATATCAAGAAGAGGATCTTCAATGAGAGGGTGGTCAGGCAGTGGAAAAGGCTCCCCAAATCAGTCGTCATGAAACCGAAGAGCCTGCCAGGGTTCAAAAAGCATTTGGACAATGCTCTCAGACACATGATCTGAGTTATTTATTTGTTTGTTTGTTGGTTTGTTTTTGGATGGTCCCTGGGGACCTAGGATTTGGACTTCTGGATGATCCTTCTGGGTCCTTCCAACTCAGATATTCTATGATTCTATTGTTTGAGACTAAAAGTTAATGTATTAAAAATATAGAAATTGAATAGAGCAGAGGTAAATTGAAAGCAAAAATATTAGGCCAATTGAAAGTATAATAGTGTTCATGGTAAGATCAGAGATTGGTTTCTCTTTCTGTTCAATTTTCTCCTCTTCTCTTCTCTTCTCTTCTCTTCTCTTCTCTTCTCTTCTCTTCT
>CM021697.1:159768278-159800054 GCA_011074415.1 Stictonetta naevosa
CTCTTCTCTTCTCTTCTCTTCTCTTCTCTTCTCTTCTCTTCTCTTCTCTTCTCTCCTCTTCTCTCCCCTCTTCCTCTTCTCTTTTCCTCTTTTTCTCTTTTTTCTCTTTTTCCTTTTCTTTAAACTTTGTGTGTGTTCATACAGTATCTCTTATATTTTGTTTAATTGTAATTAATGTGGAGTTTATTTCAAATGCAGTATATTCATATCACAAACAGAGAGACTGTCCTACATTTTTCTCATACTAGCCCAACAAGTTACATCTACAGCTACAAAAACTGGAAAAACGTATTGGCTAAAAATATTAATTTTCTTAGAGACTATGAAAAAAAAAATATAGTTCTCTATAGTCTGAAAAGAAGATGGAGTTGTTCCAATTGTACGACAGATGTGTATTCTAATAGGTGGACGATGAAATCCAGGAACTAAGAATTGCTCGTAAAAACATAGCTTTAAGTACCTCATTCCTAGAATAGCAAAGAATCAACCAAAACCCAAACAAACAAAAAACAATCAAACAAACAAACCAAAACAAACTATTTGAGAACTTCAGTTGGTCTCAGTGTTGACCTATTTGCTCTCAAAGTTATTTTGTGTAACCTCTTTTTTTACTGTATATGTTCCTTTTTTGGCTGTTTATCAGCTTTGAGAGCTGGTTTAAAGCTGCTTTTGATTTTCTGTTTGCTATACTATGTAATAAGCAGTTATGGTATGATACATATTATGCCTAATCTCTTATTTGCACTCAGCATTTCTGTCATCCTTGTCTTTCTGGAACCATCTCTTGGAAACTATTAACAATTACACTTTTTGTTTTTTTTTTTTTTTCCTCAGAGACAGTCTGTGGAGGAGACGAGAAATGATACCTTCCCCTCCCACTTCTCCCCCAGGCCAATTACAATAGCTCTTGAGTATTTTCAAGATCCTGGGATGTTCAAACGAACATATTCTTATTGATATGTCTCGTCAATGTGTTTCTGGTTTGTTCTAAGGTTAAAGAACTGTTTAAGAACATCACCCGGAGAACTTTCTTGTGACAGGATAGTTATGTGTGTGGAATTATATGGACAGGCACCTAGAACAGTGGGCACACTCAGTGCTTTGGAACTTTACCCCAGTGCAGAATCCTGAAAAACTGATAAAATAATGGGAAAAACTATGCCATCACCCTGGCAATTCCCATCTGATGCAAATCACTACATCATACTTGGCCTGGTCAAAGCTTACCAAGCCCTATTCAACACTTTTCAGCACCCTCAAGGGGAAGAGAAGGTCTCCGAATCTGTGGCTTTACTTGAGTGACCACAGAGATGACATGAGGAAGTGGGATGGAAAATCTACCTTAAACCTAGAGGCACAGGTATGTGAGTTGCAAGGAAAAGCTGTGGCCAAAAAGGGTTCTTCCAAGAAAATGGAATAACTTCAGTTTCTAGTGGGTGGTTCCCCAGACAGAGTTGGAGAACTGATCTTCTCATCCTAATGAAGGGACTTATGGTTTGCATTTGCAAGAATTAAGTAATGAACATTATGATCAGGACTAGAGGTGCCCTGCCTCCAGCCAGGTGGAGGACAGGGAGGAGAGAGAAAACTTGGTGTAGATTCAGTGGCCTGACATATCAGATCAGACCCACATAACACCTAGGCTGTAGTGGACACCAGTTCACAGTGTACCCTAATACTGTCAAGCAATAAAGGCACAGACCCCATCTATATTTCTGGAGTGACAGGAGGATCCCAGCAGTTAATTTTATTGGAGGCCTCAGTGAACCGTACTGGGAATGAGTGGCAAAAGCGCTGCATTCTGACTGGCCTGGAGGCTCTGTGTACCTTTAGCATAGATTAACTCAGAAGAGGGCATTTCAAAGACCCGAAAAGTTATCAGTGGGCTTTGTAGTTTATGGATAATGATCCTTGCTTTTTCAAATGCTTAGGTAAAGTTCCATTCACATGTCCAAGAACTACATTCAGCACTTGTACTTCTTGCTTCTTCAAAATAAATAGTTTAAATAAGTAAATAAATTCATAGTCCTGGAAAACAGGGACAAGTCTAGATATCTTCGTACCTAGGACACCCGTAGCGATTATAATTGCATGGCTACATGGTATATTTATTTATATGGCAATATTTAATCTATATTATGCTTATGTTCCTGGCTGCATAGTGACTTCAGCTTTACATATGGATTGCAAACTACTGCCAGTTAATCTAGTTTTGGTGTTTTCAGGCTCAGAAATAAGCAGAATCCATAAATCTTAGTAGCAAACAGGTAAGCTGGATTGCAAGAGGATCTACAATATAATGTATGCAGAAACTGTATTTTGTGCTCGAGTAGTAAGTTACCATGTCTAACTGTAGGCAGTTCATTGCAGACTGAGTTTCAAAGGGAAGATACAGACATCTAAGTCTCAGTCTGCAATGAGACTTAGTCTGCCTAGGGCCTCTCTCATGCCATGAGGGATGGCCCCCTGTTCTGCAGGAAATGTGTCATCTTACAGGAGCTGTGCCATCAAGTGGAGGATTTACAGGAAGAAACAAGAGGCTGCACAGCATCAGAGAAGATGGAAGGGAGATAGACAGGATTTCCTCTGAGACACAACATTTTGAAGAGCCTCAGATCCCAACTGTAGGAGAGAAGAAGGTGGTGTCCACAAACATAACCTCTGGGGAAGGGGAAGGATAGAAGCTGATGACTTCTGGCATCAAGAGGAAGGCTTCTACCCCACCTACAAGTACATAAGGAACCTACAAAATAGGTCCACTGCACTCAAAGTTGAAGAGGAGCCAGATGTACCTGCAAGCAAAGGATCTGGTCTACCTAACCTTAAACCATGTGAGACCACCAGGAAAAAAACAGTAAGTCATCTCAATGGATAACTTGATGTGGAGGTCAGAGGCATCCATCTGTAAACCAGATTTATCAACTAGAAAGGATTGCTGCATTCCAGGGGCCTAGATACAGAATGCTGTTAAAGAACTAGAAGATCTGGACTAGATGAACTTTCAAGGTCCCTTCCAATCCCTAACATTCTGTAACAGCAAAAACTTGTCTGACCTAACTGCTACCCTTTGTTTTATTCCACGTGGGCACAAATTATACTGGTATGGGAAATGGGGACAATATCAAAAGTGACTAGAGACCTCTAGGAGTCAGATGACTGTCAACCTCAACCATTCTATGATTCTATGGATTCAATTTCACAGAATAACTTTCCTTAAGGTTTCTTAATCGCAGTGAGAAATGGATTCATATCTTTTTCTCAGTTTTGTCTTGGCTGATTTCTATACCCCTCCAGTCTGCAGACTAGCTGATGGATAGCTTGTTGCCATATTCCTATTATAATCCACAGGCAATCAACAGCTTCCCGTAAAACTGAAAAAGCACCTACTTCTTTTTTTCCCCTTCCAAAAGGAAACATATTCACCCTTACTTTGTTGAAGCCTATCAGTTCTCAAACCGAGCTCCTCTTAAACTGAGCAGGGTGCATAGACATATATAGATGTAATGATACTTTTCTATGTTTGGCTGCAAAAGACATACTCTCAAAGTTGTAACTAAATGTCTGTAAAATTTGTACCATGACTGAAACTAATGTAACAGAATCTCAGTAACAGAAACAAAGATTTTTTTAAAGACTGGCAAATATTGAGAAAAATAAAAATCCCTGAATTATTGGCAAATTCTAAGATCAAAGTGCTCGAGAAATGTTTTTGAAGTACATTGACGGCAAATTCTTGAGTAAGTAGTGGAAATGCATGTGTCCATAGTTGAAAATATTTGGATTGCTTCCTAGCAGGAAGACAAAGCTGTAGAATCCATTTATATTGAATCTTTTTTAGAATATATATTGAGTTTTTCTTGCCACACATGCAGAGAAAATCCACTTGAAAGAATAAGCAAGTGAGCAGTCACATCAGGAGACCATGCTTTCATCTCCCATTTATAGAGACTTAAATCAAATGTTCTGGTTATGTCTTAGCCATTTATTCTCCTTTTCACAACTTTGGTGTCTTCCTGGAACACGCAGAGGGAGTTTGTCCTTTGTAGCCAAAACAGAACTCTGTGACACCTCTAAATTAAAATCATATTAATCAATATATAATTAATATTATTTTGCCTTGAACCCAAATAAAAACATACAAAAATAATATAACAATAGTATACAACAGTATATTGTAATAGAGTGGTCAGCTAAAATGTATAGGCATTTTATAGAAGTAAGTCACCAATGTTATCATGATGTAGCAGGCATCTAAGTAATAAAACTTTGCCAAATAAAGGGCAAGATAACTTCTAAGGACTGCAAATATGCAGAACATCCTGCTGAATGCACAGGAAAGATGACTGACAAAACCAAAAACACTGGGAGCAAAGGAAAAACTCTTTTGAAGGAAGCAGGTGAATTGTATAAAACCATCAGGCATGGGGAAATTGTATAAAATCATCAGGCACGAGAGAGGAAAACTAGAGAAGAAAGGTAAGACAACTTCATTTGCAACTTGCCTTATCAAAAAGCTCTGAAACCTGATCTCCATACATTCAGTTTACCAACAAGGACCACAGCCATCAGTACTAACTGAATAATATGAACTCCACAATATTGTATTCTCACATCCAATTTAAAGAAGTAAACCTTAAAGAGTAAAGGTTTTATACATTGATAACAGTGATAATTAATAAGGTATAAGAAGTAACCAGTAACAATAAGTGTGCTGTTAATGAATGAATGAATTTAGGAAAGGTTAAATTTTAAGGAGTCCTGATT
The DNA here is from genome assembly GCA_011074415.1 of Stictonetta naevosa. Taxonomy (NCBI): domain Eukaryota; kingdom Metazoa; phylum Chordata; class Aves; order Anseriformes; family Anatidae; genus Stictonetta; species Stictonetta naevosa. The sequence continues at coordinate 159,773,043 of CM021697.1, forward strand.
TATCAGTCTTATGACATCGTTTTTAATTTCTAATGTCCACATATATAGAGGTATGTATATATACATACATATGTATATAAGCACCTTTATTTAATGGCAACACTTCTCTCTCAAGTAACAAACTCAACAATGTTGTAAAGGTTAAGCAATTTTACTTGAGATATTGGGATTCTTTACTTTGCAACATTCTATTATTATTTATGTTTACCATTAAGCAACAAGAATTTGTTTAGAGTATTCTCAGTATACCTCTGGTGAAAATTGTGCCTTGAGCTTTTTATTACCGTTCAGTACACCCTTTCATTTTTGTGTGCATAAGAAAGTTGGTTTTGAACAGTGATAAAGACTAGAAAGAAAGCCAAGATAATATTGCAGAGATATATGACTAAACCCAAATCTTTCTTTTCTAAATGATTATCTGGTTTACAGTAACCGTGAGATAAGTGCTGAAAACCTAATCATTATCAGTAATTTATAATCACAATCACAGCTTCACTATCAGTATTCATTGTGAAATGATTTAATTTTCTTCTGAGCAGTTAATGTCTCACGAGTTTTCCATAGTGTCTGATGGCAACATTTTGCAAGAGAATTTTTTTCTTCATATAATAGACAAAGCATGGACAGATTTTTATCAGATGACAGCTTACACAGTGGTGAAAATAATAATAATAATAATAATAATAAAAAGATATAAAACATATAGGTCTCTAATGTTTTTTTGTATGTTTGTTTTCTTTCAGCATCACTGACTATGTGGAATGTCCAGGTTTTAAAGAGCTTTAAGCTTAGGGATGACACAAAATGGTACTAGCATGGATTTATCTATTTACCCATTTATTTATTTATCTATCTGTTTATTTATTATCTGCATACCTAGACCCACTGTTGGAGTCCTAAATGGAGTTATGCCATTTTACATTGACTGTGTTGCCACATATTTGGCTGTGGATAAACTAAAGCATTTTTTGTCTTATATGTCTGCCCTGGGGTGTTACTGAAGGTTTTTTGTCACTATGACAAGAGCATATGAATGAAAATCTATTTCTTAACCAAGCCTTATGTATTAAATAACCTGAATTCAGTGTTAGATTAACTTAATGTGACTGGCTACTGGCAGTTCAAGAAAATGCTCGCAAAAAATTCAGGTCTTTCTGATCCTGTAGTGGCATCTTCCACACATGCAATAGGTAGATAGAGACAGGTTCAAATGTTCCAATGTAGCACACTACAATTTCTTTCTGACACAAAATCTCTTTTAGGAAAAGATCTACCTACAGTTTTTAGAGATAAAAGTTTGTTGTTCCTCACAGACCTGCTTGTTTCATTGTTTATCTGTCCTTTACTTTTTACCTGTAAAATGTTCCGTGTTAGAAAGCAAACTGAGCAATAAAAGAAACAAGACAACAAAACACTCTGCTACTGGATAGGTATTAACATGCTGGTAATGGAGAAGTTGATAATGGAAAGATGTATTCCACTGTCATGAGTTAAGCTAAAGAAAAGTTTAGAATATATGAGTCTGTAAAATGTAGTTCATTTTTCAGTTTGCAGCTGCAGAAACCAATCCCTGTTTGATACGAGGTGTCAGATGTTCAGTCTCCTATGTAAACTGCACAGTTATGTGCAACAACTAGAGACAACAGAAGTCCTTAAGCATATGAAATTTCTCTTTTCAAAAAAAAAAAAAAAAAAGAAGAAAACACATGAATATTGATTTTTAACAATAAATTTCTGCAATCAAAGCATGTGAATTTGTTTCGAGCCCTTGACAAACTTAACCTCTGATCCTGAAACATTGTTGCAAGTACTTCTACTAATATAATACTGACTAAAAGCTGACTAGTTCTGCAGAACCAGTCCTTACATTATTCTAAATAAAACATGCTGAACTATTTGAAAATGTAAAAGGAATCTGAATTCCCTAGCTAGGGATAATATGTTTTCCATGTTCAGTTCTCGAAAATAGCTCAAAAGATTTTTACAAATCTTTCCAAAATATTCAGTGTTGAGGAGGGAGAACAGACATGTGAGATGCCCTCCTGACAGGTAGTGAAATGAAGAGCATCTTAAAAATGGTGCTTAGAATAAAACTGCCATTCCAACCCAAATCATAACATTACTAGCTCTACAGTCACTTGCTTCCTTCTGAATATCCCTTTGCCTTTGAATGTCAGCAACCTTCCTGGGATATTTGCTAAAACACAAAGGGGAATAAAGATTTTTAAACAATAAATAAGTCACCTCAGTACTGCTTGGTGGTAGACTAAACACAGAGATCACTAACAGTAAAAACAGGATGTGACTTTCTCAGTACATATTCAGAAGACTGCAGTGCAGAGCAATGTGAGCATGCAGGCTGTCTGAGCAGGTGTTAAGATCACAACTTACAGACAGCAGAAAAAGGCACCTGTGTCTTAGCCATCCTCAACAGTACTCTCAACTGTACTCTAGTGGAGTAAAATGAATATTTTCAAAATCAATTTTGCTGTTAAGCTTCATTAATTTTCTTGATATGTGAGACTATACATTGAGGTAGCTGAAGAACAGAAATAAGGTTTAGAGCTTTTTTCTTTTTTTTTCTTTTTTTTTTCTTTTTTTTTCCCTGCTTCTCTAGCTTTATGTCCATTTGCAAAGCCAAGTATGCAAATATACTCTGACTAGTTTTGACAAATTTGAAATCTTACTGTCTCACCTGTCTTCCTCATTCTATTGACAGTGAGTACCTCACTTACCACAGCAGCAACAGAGAATGGTCTGTGTATCTGGATGTCAACCATTTGTGTTCTTGTTTTTCTTGGTACATATGGCGTTCTCTGCCATTTCTTATAACATGGTATGCATGTTCGCACCTGTTACATTTGGGAGTGTCTGAGACACAGACAAATCTCTCTTTCATTGCCACAGCTGCCAGAGGATGACAATTACCACCAGAAGAGTGAGTAAATATAGCTAGTGAAAGAATTTTCAGTTTCTTATTAGAGGATATGCTTTTGTTGTTGTTGCTTTTTTATTTTTAACACAAAGCTTTTTCCTCCCTCACCACAAATAAAAATTGTAGCAACCAAAATATTTGCAAATAGAAATAAAATTCATCTAATGGCTGCCGTTAAGGAGAATAAAAGGCAGGAAAATGAAACTGAAAAAGCAAATGTTTGTCCTTATCTTTTTGAAAGAAACATTTGAACTATTTAATTAAATTGCTTTGCAGAATCACTACTCCTTAATTAGAGGATGTTGAAAAATCAGTAAATCTCTCTCTTTTCACATTTTTTCCCCAGCTCTTGTTTTAAATTCTGAGTAAAGTTATTTATTTTTTTTATTTTTACAATTGTAGTTCACTTCCACAAGCTGACTTTCAATGGCATGTTGTTATGTTGCAACAATGGTGGGTGGATGAAATATTTACTTTAGAGTGATGTGATGATTGTTTCTTAATCACACTCGTGCATGTGATCCACAGCAAGCACTACATTTTTGGGGAAGAAAATTTCTCTTTCTCTTTTCTTTTACTTTTTTTTTTTTTTTGTGGTTGTCATCTCAAACCTTAGAAACATAATAAGAAATGGAAGCTTATTACCCAAAGTATGCGATAAATAAATTTGTATGCAACATATCACTATAGTTATCATATGTATTTGCTTAGAATATATTTCTGGAGTGCAATAGAATTTAAATTAAAAAAAAAAATGTTCACTAGTTTATCTTTCTGGACTTCAGAGCACACAGCTCTTTATTATTGTATTCACAACTTCAGAGCACCTTGACAACCTCTTTGGATTATTCAGGACAGAGAATTCTCCTTTTGATTTGAAAATCCTTTGATGTAGTTCATTCCTCTTATTTCTTCCATCCTGAATAATAACAAATTGTATTCCTTTCCTCTAATTTTAAGAGCAGTGTATCCTGTATCATGTTTCTGTCATTAGCAAAAATATTTGTATACTTCTCTAACTCACCACTTCCTTTTTTTTTTTGCCATTGTCAATATAATTCTCAATCTTACATAATACATATGATATGTTATAAAGCAAATGTTATCAAGTACCCCGACTCTATTAAAAATAAATAAAATAAAATAAAATAAAGTAAAATAAACTAAAATAAAATAAAATAAGAAATAAAAGAGAATGGACAATTTTATGTTACATAACAGGACAAAAATAACATTTTTTTAAAAATGCAGCTTCTCATTATCAAACAGGCAGTTTTGGATGGTTGGGGAAAACTAGGTATTATGAAGCATTAGAAGTATTTTCCTGCTATTGTAGAGTCTACTTTGGCAACGTATGTTATCTGTTCCATAGTAGCTGTCATCTCTGAGAACAAGTGAACACACTATTTTTTATGTCAAGCAATAAGTAAATAATTTATAGTGTAAATAGGTTAAAACTTTACAATGTAATTGCGTATTTTGAATCTGTGAGGTACAACATATCACCTTTCAGTTTTTCACAATAATTTTCAAATAGAAAAACAAATTTGTAGTAAAAACAAATCCCAGTAGGTTAATGACTACTAAAGTTATATCTACCAGTGAACACAAATCCACATTAATTTTCTCTGTATAAGATATGGCTGTATTGACCCTTTCTGAAGGAATGAAAACAAACAAGCAAACAAAAAAAAAAAAAAAAAAAAAAAAAAAAAAACAGACCAAAACACTTGGTGGAGAGTTTAATACAATAGTTTGTCTCATGTATACTTCTTTATGAAAGAAAAATTTACACTTTTAACAAAAATTGGAAATGGAAAGCCTAGGAATTTGTCATCCTCATTGAACTTAAAATGCCTGTGTTTTTGTTTCTTCAGCTTCAGATATACACCCAAACTTCCACTCAAAATTTTACTCTCTTATGTATTTATACCTATGGATGGTACAAAATATGGACACAACTATGAATAATAATAAAAGGTGTAGCATCCTTAAAAAAAATCACAGGATCACCTGTGATCTTTACTAACAATGGCTGATGGCTGATACTGTTTTTTTTCCCTTCTTTGACTTCTTTCTAAAAGTCTGAGAAGAAAACCCAATTGAGTGCAAAGCCTCAGACATGTATTTTGAGTTGGAGATAAATAAAATACCTAGTATGTCTGAGATCTATCAGATGCCCAGAAGTTTTTTGTCTATGAGAAAATAAGCAACTAATAACTTTGAGGATGTCTTAGTGGCCAATAAAGGGAAACAGACATTTTCAATGACTGATAAATCTTTGGTGTCTTAAATTAGTCTCAGTCTGGTATGTAATTTAGAGTTACTAATCTGTTTCCGCTAACTATAGAGATGATTACAGTTAGCTTAAGCTAAATGTTTTAGATACAGTTAGTAAACCTAATAAAAACCAGTCACAGCTTTCAATGGAAAATTTAGAAGACCCATTTTTTTGATGTACTAGGAAAATTATGGAAACTCTGAATAATGAATAGTTCAACAAGTATGAATACAGTTTCATCAAAAATAAATTTATATCATCAAAATAATGATGGGGAGAATTTTTAAATGTAGTCACATCAATGGCAGAAGATTGATTGTACAATACAAAAACAAGGATCCCCAGGGAAGTGGTCATAACACCAAGCCTGTTGGAGTTCAAAAAACATTTATACAATGCTCTCAGACACATGGCTTAATTTTATGGTTTAATTTTTAGTTATTTCTGTGTGAAGCCAAGAGTTGGACTTGATGATCCATGTGGGTCCCTTCCATGGTAGGTGAGTTTTAATGGAAGGGGTAGGGTTTGTGAAGACTGCAGAGGCATCTTATCTGTTCTGTATTTTATGTTTTTATCTAATATTCATTATGAAGTGGTTGTCTATCTTTGATTTAAGGAGAGGGAAGAAAAAAAAGGAGTGAAGGAGAGAAAAATAGAAAGTGTAAATTTTATTTTCATACAAATAAAATGATAAGACAATAAGACTAGTGGATTCCTCCAGTTTCAATAATCATTAAGATAGGTAATTAGGGTAATAGTCATCTAGCTTTTCTCTCTACCTCAGAGTTTTACTAATCCAGTCCTCAAATAAATGCTTAGCTACGCGGGATGAGTAGTCCCTCCATGTACCTTTTTCTCCATAGAGAGAAATCTAGGACTTGAACTTGGTTGCTCAGTTATGCACATAATACCCTAAGAAAGTAAGACATCTATGTCATAATGGCAGAGATTATGAAGGATCTGTGGGAGATTCAAGCAGTAGCTGAACACCAGACAAAATAATGGAAATCTCAAATATTACTGGACACGTAAGTTTAGTTATCTGAGTCCCCTTGTCTCCACTCCCCATATATATTATATATATTTAGTTAATATATATATATAATTTTTTTAAAAGCAGTCAATGGCACCTCATTCAGCTGCACACTATTCAGAGGTATCTCATGTCATTTGCAAAACATGGAGTTGTTAAGGATGTCTGCACAGGGCTGACTCATATGACATAATTTTATGGGAGAACAGCATATTCCTGAAGTGTGTATTGGGCTTATGAGGCAAGGTTTTATTAGCTGTGGGGCTGGTGACCTCTGTGAGAAGAGTCCAGAAGACAATCAATTTCAGATAAGAACCAGTCCCAGACAGCTCCTAAGGGGACCTGCCACTGGACAAAGCTGAGCCAATGAGTGATGCTGGTTTCACCTCTGTGAGAGCATATTAAGAAAGAAAAAAACAAGCAAACAAGCAAACAAACAAAAACACTGTTGCATAACAGCATCTGGGAGAGAAGAGCAAGTAAATGTAGACAGAAATAACCCTTCAGACGCTGGAGCAAAAGTTCCCCTGCAGCCTATGGAGAGGATCATGGTGGAGAAGGCTGTTCTCCTGTAGTTCACAGAGAACTATGTCAGATCAGATATCCATGCTGCAGCCCATGGAAGAGCCCATGGTGGAACAAGTAGGTACGGCCTGAAGGAGACTGAAGCTCATGGAAAGCCCATGCGAGAAACGTACTCCAGGCCAGAACTGCAGCCCATTGAGAGGAGCGGGTTGTCTGACAGGAGCTGCTGCCCATAGGGGACCCCTGATTGAAGTAGTCTTTTTCTGAAGGAATGCAATCCATGTCACGGACCCATGTTGGAGGAGTTCTTGAAAAGCTGCAGCCTGTGAGGACCCCAGGCAGGATCAGTTTTGGAAGGACATCATCCTGTGGGAGGGACTCCGTGCTGAAGCAGGGTAAGAAAGTGACCATAAAGAAGCAGCAGAGGTGAAGCATTATGAACCACAGCCCTCATTCCTTGCACAGCTCAGGGTGTGGGGAGGGGACAGGAGGGAAGGGAGGCAGAGAAGGGTAGATGGGATGAAGGTGGGTTTAGTTCACTTTTAGTTTCTCACTGCTCTAATCTGTTATTAGCTAGGGGCAATAAATTACATTAATATGCCTGTGTTGAGTCTGTTTTGTCCATGACAGTAATTAGTGAGTGATCAGCCTTATTGCAACCCATGAGCCTTATTTTCATCATATTTTCTCCCCGTGCTCTTTTGAAGAGGGCAAGTAAGAGAGCACTGTGGTGAAGCTTAGCTAGCCATTAGTGTGAAACCACAATAAAATGTCAGATGGAGATAACAGAGAGTTATCCTGGAATCTCAGATAACAGTAGGTACTTATGGGCAGGCAACCAAACAGAGCTTAGTGAGATTTGGAGAGATGTTTAGCTAAGGTAGGCACCACCTATAACTTGATTCATCTGAATATTCATAAGCATAGACCAGCATCTGAAATATCTTAAGGTATTCCACCATGAGGCTGCTGCCTCAGAACAGAGTGGATTTACTTTTTATTGTTGCTGCTGATTTTTTCCCTGTGTTGTTTTTTGGTTTTGTTTTTGTTTTTTCCCCTCACTTAATACAGATATTGATGTCATCCTAAAAATTCACAAATAACATGGGACAGCAATATTCAGACGACTGTATGGAGATTTTAAATCTCTTTAGCTTAAGTGGCCATCAGATTACACTGAACGTATGTTCTCCATTAAACATAATGAGAGTTTAAAAATCTAGTTTATAGATGAATACCTACATTGAAACATGTAAATTTGGGGATCAACACTCTGAAGCTGGATTTCATACTTATAGGTCAATTTAATTTAGTTACCTTTAAGTGTCAAATATTATTTGAAATGTCATGGGTTATTGAAGAAATCCATAGGTAATGGCACAGAACATATGGGAAACCTGAAACTCTCCAGCAATTACAGGTCAGACGGGATACCCTAGAATGTCTCAAACAGCAGAAAACAGTCTCTGTTCCAACAACTAAATTCCAACCTGAATGCTGAGTAACATAAATCTCAGCACAATTGACATCTTTGTGGCCAGGACTTTACGATAGTTTGTGAGAGGTTCTTGAATATTATTACTAAACTATAAAAGCATTTTGGAAACAAATTTGTAGTAAGAGGCCTTGTAATAATCTTATTAATAGTGGCCACTCTTACATTAATTTACCCTTACGTGTCTGAATAGACACTCAAAACTTTATTGCCATTCCATGAATTTCAACAGCTGATTTTTTTGTGTGTGTTGCATGTGTGTTATTAATTATTTAGCAGATCATTATTTTGTTTACCTTTGTTGTTGTCACTATAGTCTTTTGTAGATAAATGTTTTGGAGTAATTTTGTCTTTTGAGCATCATAAACAGTAACAAATGCTTTTTGATTCACTTACAAATTATAAGAGAAGAGCCATGAAATTTTCCTAACCTTTTCTGTAGCTCAATAAATCACAAACAGACAAGAAAGTTAAGCACTGCTTCAGTGGAAAATCAGCAGACAGATGTAGCACACATTCCCCTCAAAATAATTCAGAACCTGTTCCAATTTATCAAATGCCTACTTTATCTGTCAAAACAATGTCCTTTCTCAAATAAAGGGCATTGTTTCTGCTGCAAGAAAAAGGTTCTGATGTATTGTTATCTGCAAATGGATGGTGGAATAATGGAACAACAGGCAGTGTTTCAAGCTAAGAGATCAAAGGGCAGAATACATTAAAATTCTTGTTAAAATAAATTAGTCTGAAATCATAATTTCAATAAAGACATTTATAACCTTAAACAATCTCTGGAGTTTACAGATCCAAAGAAACGATAGGAAAATCCATTTTAATATATTTTAAAGCAACTCATCCCACTCTGAGGACTCCAAATTTCAGAGAAATCAAGATTTACAGAGCTGTAATGTACATCTTGTGCTGACATACTAACTTGCATTCACAGAGGAAATATTTGCAATTGCTTTATTCAGTTTTAAAGTGTTATCATCATGATATAAAAACATTCACAGATTTCTAGATTAAGAATTTCCATAAGCAAAATATATTAATTTTAAATCTCCCAAGATAATCTTGATCGCTCAATGTTAGGTGATATGTTATAACATTAAGCCACCATATTATATTGAATTCCTCTTTTAAAATTATCCATGTCTTCCAAATTCCACTAGCCAAAATCTAAAATTAAATCTATGTTCTCCAGTGTAAACTATAATAATAATAATAATAATAATGTCACTATTAATAATTTTCAATTAATTGAACAAGTCCAGGAATTTTGAGTATTCATCAAATCTGTGTACTCAAACCTTGTTCTGTTACCAAGTTATTCAGATACTTTCTTTAACCTAAACATGTCAGATATTTATGATGATTTCTGCAGCCAGCTTGATCCCGAGCTGAACTGTGACAACTTTGCACTGATGTATCTGTCTCCTCCATGATTGCATGCAGCTCTTTCTTTCTTTTATTTCTCCATTTTTCAAATTCTTATTTTTTATGTAATTGTGACATCTACTACTTCTTAGGTTTCTTTTCTCTGTTATGATACATTTTTAAGATCACAGAGTCCTCTAAATAAGACTGAATCAACTTATTTAGAAATGTATTCATTTATGATCAGCTAATGACAACTTCAAAAATTATAAATATTCTTTTTTTTAGTAAACATTTACTTACACTTTGCTTGATATGGAAAATAGCATCTCAATAATTTTATTAAAAGAAAATCTATGATCAGAATCACAGCAAAGTATAAAGAGAACATTTTTTGTTTGTTTTTTAATATCTTGTGATCACAATGCCAGATTTATTTCTAATCATACTAGCTTTTATTTCAGTGACATTCCAGTGCAAGACAAAAACTAAGCTCATTCATGACATCTGTTGAAGCTCAGTTATGCCAGTTTTTACTGAGCTGCATAAGTAGATGCCTGTATTTGTAAATAGGCCAGCTGAAATCAATTAGTCCTTATGCAGTACAATACTGACATGGAATTCTAGAATTAAGATTAACTAAATCAGAAAGATTATTTATATCAAAACAAGGTCTAGCCAGTGCAAAACAGTAGAATCATGGAAAAAAAAAAAAAAAGTGGTATCCCCTGTTGCACATCACCAGACATTTGCTAGGGGTAGTTCCATACACATTTTGGCTAATGTCACTATGTAACAGAACTCTCTGGTTTGCTGCAGGCTAGCTTGAACTATTTAATTAAGAAATTTACACTAACACAACTGATTTTGTCCATAGGGTGAAACTAAGGGACACTCGCATGTACATTGTCAGTGACTGTAAAATTTCAGGATGAATTCCAGCTAGTGGGTGGAAGCAACTGAGCCATAAAAATATTCTACACAGCATGGCCTGAATAAGAAGGGAATGTGCATTTAAGTCTCACAGATATGGAGTGTTAGGTTAGTAAACACAGACTAAAATTCAGTGAGAAATAATCAGATACATTCTTTCATTGATCTTTGCTGCTGGAACAATTCAGAATAGCGCAAGGTTTTATTTTGTTTGTTTGTTTGTTTGTTGTTTTGTTTTGTTTCGTTTTGTTTTGTTTTTCCTAACCAAACAGCAGAGAATAGCCCAACATAGTTTTGTTAAATTGATTAAAATTAATAGAAACCAACAAATAAACAAAGAATCCTGATAGCAGAGTAAATATATACTAATGTTGTAAGAAAATGCTAGGCACATATTGTATTAGCAAATATTCAAACATCATTTCAAAATAGTCATATCCCCTATTTTTTGAAGAAACATTCAACACTAGTTACCATCTTTTTATTAAAACAGAGCAGAACACTGAGTTTCAAAAGTTATTCTACTTAAGGACTTATGAATAGATACATATTTCTGACTGATATTTATACTTATGAGAATGATGAAATGCGAGAAGTGAGAAACTACTACAAATGTCATTATAATTTAATAAAGATGTTCTGTAGCTATTGACAAAAGAAAATGGTCATTAAATAAAGATTAATGAAGAAATGAATTAAATTCAAAGAATGGGAAGATAAAGAATGTATCTGGAGAAAACAAACCTTTCTCTTCAAGATATTCTTAATCAAAATCAGACACAAAACCTAAATTGAAATAGTTAATTAGGGCCCAGGACTAAATCTCCAGATAACCAAAATGCCAACTGAAATTACTGAGGTTTTCAGATGCACAGATGATTAGGAATAGGATGATCCCAGATTGGTACAATGCATACAGAGGACCAAAATCTTTATTGAAATCTGACTTTGGCTTGTTCTGGAAGCAAGCTGGAAGAATATAAAACACCCAATACGAATTTTTGCTATAGATACTATCTGAAACTAAAGTCAAAAACACCAATTTACATCCATGTAAATGGTTGGCAAAGAAAGATTTTTTTGCCATAATACTCTGTGGAGATGCACCAGAAACTTTTCCTGATGGAGAGGAAGAAAATTAGGACCTTGTTAACACCAGTCTCTGTTGTGTTGCCCATTACATCCTGACCTCCATGAAACAAATGTAAAAATGCTACTACAAATGAATGGATAATTGTGATGTGATAGCATATTTCCCAGGGAAAATAACACGGCACTGGGCTTTAAACCTTCCATATTGAGAATATTTAAAGTACTCCATATCAAGTGAAAATTTTATTCACAAGACCACTATTGCTGTCTGTGGAACACTTTCAGAGTCATATTTCTATGATGTTATTTTACAAAAGAAAATCATGCGGGATTTTTGCTTTGGTGATGTTTCTTTAACTTCATCTTTCTTTTGCTTATAAGCAAAAAGAGATTTTTTATTTATTTTTTTTCTTTGTGAGGGAATTTCTCACTAATAGTTCAAAAAATATAGTGTATAAGCAACAAAGTAAAGAGAAAAAGCTTTTTCCTATTTTTCATAAGTAGCATTTTTTAAATGGAAGTGATCAACAGTACTTTCTGTATGAAAATGAGTGCTGACAAAAAAAAAAAAAAAAAGAAAAAAAAAAAGAAAAGTACAAAAAATAGATTTCTTCAGGAAGTTATAGCATTCAGGAAATGTTTTATTCACTGATAGTCAAAAAACAGGATCTTGCTGTCTTTTTTTTCTTTTTTTTTCAATTATAAGTCATGGAAGAATAAAATAAACGGTATGTAACTGATTGGTCAAAGTTCTTCTTAACTGTAGTAAAATTTCACAAGGTGGTCAAAACCCACATTGTTATCAACATTTCCCACCAATACCATTATCATTTTTACTTTGAAAGCTAGATTCTTTCTTCAGAGATGAAGGGAAAAAGAAGCCACGTGTGTCCCTCTCTGATTAAAAAAAAATAAAAAATAGTGGTTTGTGTTTCATATTTTTGTCATCTTATAACAGAAATTCCCAGCAAATGGAGTATGAAACTGAACAGATACATAATATCCTTATTTTCCATTTGATGTTCACGTTTCTCTCTTAATTGGGGTAAAAAAAATCAGGAAGACAGTTTAATCTGACATCTCTTAGAAAAATTACTTGAAAAATACAAAGACCTGTATACAGCTAGTAATTTAAGAGTTAACTATGACTAGTACATGTACAATCAGGCTTATGAAAACTTGTTCTCTTTTATTAAGCACTGTTATAAAAGGTGGTCACAAATTGAGCTCTTTTTTCATATATCATTCAGTTGAAAAAGACAAACCAAGCCATTTCATTTAAATTACAACAAAATGCGTTGAGTCTGGTAGTGTATAGTGTCAAATTAAATTGCTGCACACCATGTTTTTCTCCAAAATTGAAATTAATTGTGACATTCAGTAGATACTTAAACAAACAGTAAAAATGACAATTTTAGAATGAAATATTTCATGCTTAATTAAAAAAAAAAAAAAAAAAAAAAAAAAAAAGCTATGAAAAACTTCCTATTAGGAGTGTTTTACAGTTTTTCATCATTTGATATACACATCAAAACATGGAAATGTAAACTATGGATCTTCCAGTCTAATACACAGCTTTCAGTAGAAAGGAACTTTGAATATCCCCTTAGAGATTTCGGCAACGATTTTCCACTCCATTACACCAATTTCATACTGGGGTAAGTCCATTGATGTCAATGGTGTTACATCAGCTTAAAAACAATATGACAGAATAGAAGATCAAGGTTATTCAAGCTCTTATTTATGGTTATGGAAAATTACATACGCCTGATGTACATGTTGATAACAAGACTCTGTGTTGTTTTGTATTTCTTTGATAATGAAAATGTCCTCATATATAAAAAGCAGAAAACTGAAGTTGAAACATAATAGATATTTACCAGCTAAACATACGTAGATGTAGACAGCAAATGCTAGTTATAAAATAACCACACAGTGTGACAGCCGCTCTGCTACACTAACACAAAATGTGAGAAAAGTTTGAATAGAGTGAATGTTTAAAAAATGAAATCCAAAGAAACTATAAAACAGAAAGATTTGAAGTTGTATCTACTCCTACATTACCTTAGAATTTTACTTTTATTTACTTTATTTTTCCAGAAAAGGTACCACATACATTAATGGGAATTTCTGAAATGTATTACTCTTGACACAACAGCCACCTAAGCAAAAATTATGTTATAGTCATAAAATGAACTATGAAGATGAATTTCTGTTAGGAACATAACATTGGTCTCACTTTCTGAATGTTCACTGTAGCTAAGAAAATGCATCTGAGAGAAGCTTGAATCCCCTGTTTCTTGCAATGAACAGTTCTATTTATACATCTCACATTCCCTATGGTAGATTGTGTCTGGGACTTCTGTGAAGAACTCCAGAGTCTCTGCAGAGCAACATCAACTTTTTTGTCTTCAGATTCTATCGCTTACTATGAGCACAAACGAAACAGATGGAGACATATTATTCTACTTCTCCCAGTCTGTAATGTAAGTAAATCGATGCTGGAAGGACATTAAGCCCTTAGAGACTTTTAGATATGCCCTCAAAACATCAAGAAGAACAAATGCAGAGATAGGCATTACAGAGGAGTAGCTCTTTTATGCTCAAGCAGACCTGGATATCACTTTTCACAGAATCCTGTGCTGACTCATTAAAATTTTGATTCATGTTTCTTCCAGTAGCACTTTTAGTTAGATTGTATCTGTGCAGTAATTTCTGTCTAAGAAGAGTACTTTGCTTTTCTAAATTTTGGAATTGAGTGCTTCTTCCTTGATTGTCATTATCTAATTTGTTTAAATCTTTTTTACTACAGGCCAGTCAGTCTCATGTCTGTGCCTGGCAAGAAAATGGAGAAGATCCTCCTGGAAACTATGCTAAGACACATGGAAAATAAGGAGGTGATTAGTAAAAGCCAATATGGACAGATCGTGCCTGACAAATCTGGTGGCCCTCTATGATTGGGTTACAGTTTGGGTAAACAAGGGAACAGCAACTGACTTCATCTACCTAGATTTGACACTGTCCCCCATGATATCCTTGTCTCTAAATTGGAGAGACATGGATTTGATGGGTACACTACTCAATGGGTAAGGAATTGGCTGGATGGTCGCACTTAATGAGCTGCTATTAATGTCTCAATGTCCAGGTGGAGATCAGTAACGAGTGGTGTTCCTCAGTGGTCAATACCGGGATCGGCACTGTTTAACTTCTTTGTCAGTGACATGGACAATGAAATTGAATGCACCCTCAGCAAGTTTGCTGATGACACCAAGCTGTGTGGTACTATCAACATGCTGGAGGGAAAAGATGCCATCCAGAGAAGGATCTGGACAGGATTGAGAGGAGGGTGTGTGCAAACGTCATGAGGTTCAACAAGGCCAAGTGCAAGGTCCTGCATCTGGGTGGGAGAAATCCCAAGCACAAATACAGGCTTGGCAGAGAATGGATTGAAAGCAGCCCTGATGAGAAGGACGTGGGGGTGTTGGTTGATAAGAAACTCAACATGAACTGGCAACATGTGCTCGCAGCCCAAAAAGCCAACTGCTTCTTGGGCTGCATCACAAGAAGCGTGGCCAGCAGATGGAGGGAGGTGATTCTCACCCTCTACTCTGGTCTCATGAGAGTATTTCTTTCAGCTCTGGGGTTACCAGAACAAGAAGGACATGGATGTTATAGAACAAGTCCAGAGGAGAGCCACGAGGAAGGCAAAGGGGTTGGAGCACCTCTCTTATGAAGTCAGGCTGAGGGAATTGGGGTTGCTCAGCCTGGAGAAGAGAAGGCTCTGAGGAGACTTTATAGTGACTTCCAGTACCTAAAGATAACCTACAGAAAAGCTGGGGAGAGACTCTTCGTTAGGGCATGTAGTGATAGGACAATGGGTAATGGCTTTAAACTAAAAGAGAGCAGGTTTAGATTAGGTATTAGGAGGAAATTCTTCACTCTGTGGGTGGTGAAGCACTGAAACAGGTTTCTCAGGGAAGCTGTAGATGCCCTGTCCCTGGAGGTGTTCAAGGTCAGGTTGAATTCTGCATGACATTTTTGAATTCTAATCCCAAAAGTGTCTCAGCTTCCTTTTCTCTGCAGCTTGTTACCCTCTATAGGACAAGACCTAGTAAGAACACGTGCTCTAAAGAGCGCAATCAAAATTGGTAATGGAAATATGGAATAGACCAAGGTCACTCTCATTTTTCTCTCTTCATTTTTACACTATGATTGTGATCCTCTGATTAACACTTTTTAAACAGTTTTCCAGCACTGAGCTTCCACAACAATTTCAAGACCATTTTTCCATGGGAAAATATAACATGAGATTATTGCAACACTTCAGAATACGTGACATCTGCTGCTTTTTCCATCCCGTAAAGACTGCTCTTTTTTACAAAGGTGAATATTGCATTGTTTTAAGATAAATCTGTGAGTTGTTTCTTGTCACCTTAATGTTTTGATGATTTTGTATGTGTGTGGATTTTGGCTTAGTTGCTTTATTTTTGTTATTGTTGTATCCAGGTGTTCCAATCAGGCTCAGAATATTATTATTAAAAGGAATTGTGAGCAAAGCTACTCTATATAAATGCAGCAGTATTTACTGCAGCTTTATTAAATGTGCCAGTTGTTATATCTTCCTCTGGAATGTTTAGGAGAAGAATGTGTAAAGCCTAGGAGTAATACTTTTTTAAAATTTTTATTTTATTTTATTTTATTTAAGTATCAGCTTTCAATAACTAAATTTAGGGGTTTACAGAGTAGGTGTCTACTTATCAGTAAGAAAATAGAAAATACATAAGTAAAAATACACAAGTAAAAAAATCATTTGAAGTTGTAGAGTAGAAAGCTACAGGATGATTTCTTATTTCTCCTTTATGAAAAAGTAGGTGAAATCAGACAAGACCCTCTTTCAGATCTTTACTCCTGTTAGAAAGTTGTTTCGGGATGAACTGAGTCACCTTCTGGAAACATCTATCTTTCTTCTTTGATGTAAAGGAAAGAGTAGCCAAGTATCTTACACTAATAGCTAACATTTAGATGACTAGATTTAAGTAAGATGAATTCCATCCTGTATTCTTGATGTCAATTTTTTGATAGAATTATAATAATCTTGTGCTTCACATTTTGAATCCATGCAGCAACCATGGCTTGCTTTGAAACAACTTCCATACTAACTGGCTTAGTTCATGAAACAGCATTATTTTCAGTGATATATCAACACTTAGCAAGCACTTTCCAAAAACATTTTTCTTAGTTAGCAGTTTAACAACTCCTGAAGTAATTATGTTTTTTTATTATTATTATTATTATTTTATTTATTTTATTTTATTTTATTATTTGTTTTTGTTGTTGTTTTTAATTTATTTCTACAGTTGTTCAGCTGGAGGTATTGAGAAGATAGTATCTTGAACATCATTTTTCAATGAAGACAAGTTTTTGTATTGTGCTAAGTTGACTGAGTCTGGCTACCAGACAATCACACAGCTACTCTCTCACTTTGTGTCCTCACCAGGGCAGGGGGAGAAAACAAGGTGGAAAAGCTTATGGGTCAAGATAAAGACAGGAAGACGATTTACCAATTAGCACCATCGGCAAAAGAAACTTGACTTGTAAAAAATTAAATTAATATATTTTCTATTAAAAATACCATAGGAAAGTGATAAACAAAGACAAAAACTAAACTAGAAATAACTTCTCCCTTTTATGCTCTTCTTCACAGGCTCAATTTCACCTCTTAATTCTCAGCTCCTCTAACTTTTCCCACCTGTAGTAACAAAGTGAAATGGGGAATGGGAGGTTGTGGTCAGTTCATAAAAATTTGTCTCTACCACTTCTTAGTCCTCACACATTTTCCTGGTTCAAGCATGGGTAATCTCCACAAACTGTTGTCCTTTAGGATAAACCTGCTGCAGCATGTGTCCTCCAAGTGCCACAGTTCCTCCCTGAAGAAAGTGCTCCAGCATGGATACTCCACAGGCTGTGGATCCTTTAGGAAGGATCCTCTGCTCCAGTGTAGGGTTCTCCATAGGCTGCAGTGCAGACATCTGCTCCACTGTGGCCCCTCCATGGGCTGTAGCGAAATACTCACTCCACTGAATCCTCTTCATGGATTGAGGAGGATTCTCTGCTCTGACACCTGGAGCACTCCCTCCCCCTCCTTCTCTGGCTTTGATGTCTGTCTGCAGGTATGTTTCTCTCTCTCAAACTGCTGCCAAGTGATTTGACCTTTCTTAAATATGTTTTACTCAAGGTGCCACTAGTGTGGCTTCTGGGCTCATCTGTGCCCAATGGTGGGACCATTGAACATAGCTGGTACCAGACATGGCATCTCCTCACAGAGGCCCCCCTGAAGTCTCCCTGCTACCAAAATCTTGCCATCTACACCAAACATCTCTATCTTTTTCTCTAAGAATAGATTATTTCCTATAGACAATATCCCACTTTTGTTTAAGTTTTTGATTGTTTGTTTGTTTGTTTTTAATTTTCAGGTATTTTATTTTGGGGTCAATTAATGTTTCTTTCCCTAGGGACTTACCCTTAACAAACAGTATGTCCACTTTCACTATTCCTCTCCTACAATTCTTCTCTTAAAGTAGTTAAACAAATAAACAAATAAAGAAAAACAACAAAATAACAACAATAACAAGAACCATACTGCTTCTTGCAGCTGCAGTAGATGTTGGCTTTGAAACTATCTTGGGTTCATTCTGCAATCATTCTTTGTCTTGGAAGTGGTTGGGCATGTTAATGGATGACTATCAAGTTATGGACCACATCCCTAAATGTTAAGGAGGTAGCTTAGTTGTAACAGGTATTCTCTAAAAGTCTCTTGATTTTACTGTGAAGATCAAAGAGGCAAAATAGATCTTCTTGGGCTGTTAGTAACAAAGAAATAAAGCTTAATGTTGTTGTTAGTTATGACTACTTTGAAGTCATTACTGCTCATACTCTCAGTAAGTGTTATGCAGACAAAATAGCAATTCTGAGGCAAACTGATGAACTTAGCTTCATCTCCCTCTTTGAGAGTTTTCAGAATGGCTATAAACAGAGAACATTCCATATTTTGTTCTGAATTGAAGAAAAGGAGGAGAATAACTATTTTCTTAGCAGTTTAAGCATCAGCTGTCATTAGTTTCTTGTAGATGGAAAAATATTTTACAGTTAACAATGCAAAAGTAACTAATCTTCACCACAATGGCAAGAAGGTTATATGAGATCAACTGAAATGTAATGAAAATATTCACAAAAAGACATTAGGGCTACATTTACACTAAATAAAAGAAGCCCAGAGCATGGGTACAGGTACAAGATTTTCTAGGCTGCGTTGGAACAGGCTGCCAAGGGAAGTAGCTGAATCACCATCCTTGGAAGTATTCAAAAGATGTGTAGATGTGGTGCTTACAGACAGGGTTTAGTGGTAGACTTGGCAGTACTATATTAACAGTTAGACTTGATGATCTTAGAGATCTTTTCCAACATAAGTGATTCTATGATTCTATGTTCCTAAGCATTGTATTAAGCCATGGCAGCTAGCATTCTCACAGGCATAGATCAGATACATCTCTGAAGATAATGTGCCAGTGATCACTAACAGTAGGTAGTTTCAGTACAGATACCCTGTTTTGCATGCAAGGGAATTTATCATTGAACCATATCATGTCTCTTGGCTTCAGAGCTAAAGAACAGATTCTGATGTATAATGTTTAGTATTAAGTGCAACCTGAGAGACCAGGAAGCAGAATAACACTGATTAGCAGTAAGAAGATTAACAATATAGAATCATTGCTTCGCAAGCTATAGATTCTAGAGCTTTACAGACTATTTTTGAAGCTATTAAATTCAACTGAAAAAAAAAAAAAAAAAAGTGTTGCTGTTTTTGTTTGCTTCTCTTGTGGTTTAACCTGTCCAGCAGCTAAGTACCACACAGTCATTTGCTCACCGTCCCCCAAAATGGGATGGGGGAGAGAATCGGGGGAAAAAAAAAAAAAAAAAAAAAAAAGTAAAAGTTAGTGTGTTGAGATAAAGAGAATTTAATAGGATAGAAAATAGGGGAAAATAATAATAATGACAATAGTCATAGCAATGATGTGTACAAAACAAGTGATGCACGGTGCAATTGCTTACCACCCACTGACTGACGCCCATCCAATCCCGGAGCAACAGTCCCCACGACCCCTGCCAGCCATTCCATATTAATTGTTCAGCATGATCTCACAGAATCATAGAATGGCTTGGGTTGGCAGTGAACTTAAAGATCATCTAACTCCAACCCCCATAGCATAGACAGGGTTGCCACCCACTATTAGGTTGCCCAGAGCCCCATCCAACCTGGCCTTGAACACGTGGTTGGACCTTGTTGTTAGGGACATGGTTTAGTAGGTAACATTGTTAGTAGGGTGATAGTTGGACCAAATAATCTTGAAGGTTTTTTCCAACCTTAATGATTCTATGATTCTATGACCTCCAGGGATGGCACATCCACAACATCTCTGGGCAATCTGTTCCAGTGTCTCACTACCCTTACAGTGAAGAACTTCCCAATATCTAATCTAAACCTACCCTCTTTTATTTTAAAATAATTCCCCTTTGTCTTATCGCTACCTGTCCATTTAAAAAGTTGTTCTCAATCTTTTTTTAATAGGACTACTTTAAGTATTGAAAGACCACAATGCTCCCCAAAGCTTTCTCTTCTTCAGGTTGAACTTTCACCATCTCTTTTAGCCTATATTCACAGGAGAGGTGTTCCAGACCTCTGACCATCTTCGTGGTCATCCTCTTGACCCACTCTAAGAGGTCTATATCTTTCTTGTGCTGGGGGCCCCAGACCTGGATGCAGCACTCCAGGTGGGGTCTCATGAGGTCAGAGTAAAGGGGCACAATCACCTCCCTCGACCTTCTGGCCACACCTCTGCTGATGCAGCCCAGGACCCAGCTGGCCTTCTGGGCTGCAAGCGAACACTGATGGCTTGTGTTGAGACTTTTGTACACCACAACCCCTAAGTCTCTCTCTGCAGGAAGATTTTCACTTTCTCAGTGAATTTTTCTCCCAGTTTGCACTCCTGTCTGGGATTGTGCTGACCCAGACACAGGACCTTGTATTTGGACTTGTGGAATCTCATGCAGTTCCTCTCTAACCTGTCCAGGCCACAACAACATGGCCCCACCTCTCAAGCTTGTCCAGATCCCTTTGAATGACATCTTTTCCTTCTTTGGTATCAAATGCATCATTCAACTCGGTGTCATCTGCAAACTTACTGAGGGTGCAATCAATCCCACCATCTATGTCATTGATGAAGATACTGAAAAGCACCAGTCCCAGGACAGACCCCTGAGGGACACCACTCATCTCCAGCCTCCACCTGGACATAGAACCATTGATCACTACTCTCCAGTTGTGGCTATTGAGCCAATTCCTTAATCATATGATATGCAATATCCCTTCTGCCAGTTTGGGTCACCTGTCCTGGTTCTGTTCCCTCCCACTTTCTTGTGCATCCCCAGCCTCCTCACTGTCAGGGTGGTATGAGAGGGTGAAAAGTCCTTGGTTTAGCGTAAGCACTGCTCTGCAACAATTAAAACATCAGCACGTTATCAACATTATTCTCATCCTAAATACAAAACACATACTGGAAGGAAAATTAATTCTATCTTAGCCAAAACAAAGACATATTTTTTTTTTTTTTTTTGTAAATTTGACTTTGTGTAACATGAAATATACACAGAATCACAGAATCATCTAGGTTGGAAGAGACCTCCAAGATCACCTAATCCAACCTCAGACCTAACACTAATAAATCCTCCACTAAACCATATCACTAAGCACTACATCTAAGTGTCTTTTAAAGATCTCCAGGGATGGTGACTCAACCACTTCCCTGGGCAGCCCATTCCAATGCCTAACAACCCTTTCAGTAAAGAAGTTCTTCCTAATACCTAACCTAAACCTCCCCTGGCACAACTTTAGCCCATTCCCCCTCATCCTGTTTATATACTGAACAAAATCTAAGTCGATTAACCAAATGCAAATTGTTCCTCAAACTAAACACCTTCTTTTCAACTAGGAAGCTGACAACTGTATGAAACAGTTGGAACCCAGGTTAATCTGTAATATTAGATTTATTTTTTTAATATGTTAAATATATTCTTAAAATATTTTTTTAAATGTTTTATTTTGTTTTGTTTTTAATTTAAATATATCACCACCATCTTTTTTTTTTTTTTTAATTATCCTTTGAAGTTAATGGGAATGATGTTATTAACAGTACAAGCTAAATGCTAACACAATATAAGCTAAAATGAATGGGATGGGATATGATTTGATAGCTATGTTTTTATTATTATTATTTTTTTTTTAATGAATAGAATTTGATGGCTGACCTCTCCACATTAAAATGGCTGCAGTTCCAAAGCAACTACAATTTATTGCTATGAAAATGAATAGGATACAATATCTAACATAATTTTTGGAATCTGGTAGATATCAAAGTTTATTTCAGATGAGTAGTTTGCTACATAATTTCTGCTGGTTCTTTTGAAATTTGTGTTTTATAGAGTTTTATTGTCAAGTAGATGACAAATCTGATTATTTTTTGTGTTTATAGTTTACTTATAGTTTGTCTTTCAAGGAAGAGGAAGTAGGTATCAATTTCCTTAAAATAAGACTTTGTACTTTTTTCCTCTTTTTTATTTTATTTTATTTTATTTTATTTTATTTTATTTTATTTTATTTTATTTTATTTTATTTTATTTTATTTTATTTTATTTTATTTTATTTTATTTTATTTTATTTTATTTTATTAAATACACTTAAGTTCTAATAGCAATTTCATGGCTCCTGGTCCTGTAAAATCTACAACACACAAATCTACACATTTACAGAAGCATCCTTCTAAGCACAAGTACTAAACTTTTTTTTGTTTTTGTTTTTTTTTTTTTGTATTTGTTTTATATGTTTTATTTTTTATCTGTTCAACTTGTGAATTCAACCGAAATGCTCTCCTGAGTATGTAAATTCAAAGCACTGGTTTTCATGAAGGATATAGGAAGGATGTTCCCTGTATACTGAGCCTGGCTCAGTGGAAGTGACTCCTAACCACTTTCTAACAGTTGCGAACCACATCCTTTAACAAATGAAGCAAGACTGAGCTAAAAGGGGGGTAGTATGCAAGTTTTATTTCCCTGGTGTTAAAATGAAGAGGCCAAGAATTGGAGAGATGAGACTGGTCTATGGTGACTCAGTGGATTATTCTGCAGTTTAGGACTCAGGAGACGTTAAAACTTTTTCTCCTGGAAAGAGTGCAGCAGAGGGTCACAATGATGATACGGGGCCTGGAGGATCTTCCCCATGAAGAAAGGCTGAGAGACCTGGGTCTGTTCAGCCTGGAGAAAAGAAGACTGAGAGGGGATCTCATCAATGTTTATAAATACCTGAGGTGCGGGAGACAGAGGGATTTGGCCAACCTCTTTTCTGTGGTTTGTGTGGACAGCACAAGGGGTAATGGCCACAAGATGGAGCACAGGAAGTTCTGCACTGACATGCGAAAGAAATTCTTCACGATGAGGGTGATGGAGCACGGGAACAGGCTGCCCAGGGAGGTTGTGGATTCTCCTTCTCTAGAAATATTCAAGACCCATTTGGATGCCCACCTGGGCAGCCTGCTCTGAGACACCTGCTTTGGCAGGGGGGTTGGACCCGATGATCTCTCGGGGTCCCTTCCAACCCCCACAATTCTGTGATTCTATGATTCTGTGAAGACAAAATCTGGCTTGACAGAGTAAAAAAGAGCACACATATTGTCTAGCCTTACACTCATCACATAAGGAAAAAGAAAAATGTTTTGTGTTGGATATACATTGAATTTGATTGGATGAAATTAAGCGTTGTGTAATATGTACAAGAGATCAGGTTAATTTATTGTAGATCATTGGCGTTAAAAATACCTCGATCTACATATTGGAAGAAATGTCCCTGTATTGAAAGATGAGCAATGAATGATGGACTTCAGCTTGCGTGTCTCTTTATCGTAAACAAAATCACTGAAAATCAATAGTATTCCCATCGTCTTTGGTCATTCTACATTTTTAAAGGGCTTAGAGGAAGTGTCCTTATAAGAAAAGCCCATAAAGTTAATTATTCCAATAGGCAATAAGAAGGGAATGTGATTCCATGAAAAAGTCTTCCCTATGGATCTCCTGGTTCCACACGGAATCCAAAACAATATTCCATGTTTCTTTAGTAATGAATTGCTGCCATGTAGTAAGTGCAAAGGATGTAGTCAATGCTCTATATTATTCAAAATGACACACAAAGGCACATTATTTATCCACAATACACTTTCAGATGTGGCAAAAGTTAGCTATTCGCCTTGTAAAAGAAACTTTTCCAAACTCTTTGGGGTCTACTGCATGTTTTTGAATTTAAAGAGGATTTTTTTTTCAGTCACAAATTATTTTGTATAAAATGTATGAAGACTCCAGAAGTACAGAGAAAATCCCTTACTTACTTCTCTGAGGAGTTTGCCAGAACTAAGTCATGCTTTAATTTCATTGAAAATTTCATTTTGCCAACAGAGCTATACAATTTTATCAGAAGCAAAGTGGTCACCACACTTCACATTTCCTCCTCTATAATTCCTACTGTATATGATGATACATAGGAATACATGTCCTGTTAGAATTTTCAGTTTAAAATCCTATAGATTGAGCAGCTAATGAAGGCCCTATCTGTAACTTTATGAGAAAGATTGTTTACCCATAACCTAGATAATCTCGGTTTTACTTTATTTCTGCTCCTCATATGTGATGTGAAGCTACATACTATTTAGATAGTTGAATCCTGCCATTTCATTCTGCCTAAGCAGTACTTTATATGATTGTGTACAATTTTTATCATCACATTACATACTTAGTTACACAGATGTGTTTATATTTAAAAAAAAATTCCACTAGTTTGTCCAGAACAGTAAGTCTTCTTCTCAATATCTTAAAAGCTATCTAGCATGTACTTTGGACAAAAAAAAAAAAAAAAAAAAAAAAAACTCATGAGATAAAGACAGCTTCATAAGACAGAAAAGGAAATTAAAATAATAATAATAATGATAAAAGAATATACAAAACAAGTGATGCACAATTGCACAATGGAATTGTGCACCATTAGACTGATGCCCAGCCAGATGCCAAGCAGCAGCCTACCCAGTTTAATTGTTCAGCACGGCATTGTACATCGTAAGGTATGGAATATCCCCTTTGCCAGTTTGGATCAGCATTTCTGGTTTTATCCCCTCCTAGATTCCTCTCAATGGCAGCAAAGCAGGAGAAGCTGAAAAGTCCTTGACTTAGTGCAAGCACTGCTCTGCAACAACTAAACCTTCAGTGTGTTATTAGCATTATTCTCATCTTAAATCCAAAACACGGCACCATACCAGCTACTAGGAAGAAAATTAACTCTTTCCCAGCTGAATCCAGGACAATGGGAAAAACTAGATACATTTTCTCTCATATTCTGATGCTTCAAATCCTTCTGAAACACTGTGTTCCCAATACCTTCAGCTGTTACACACTTTTTTTTTTTTTTCCCCCTTGGAGTAAAAATATGATGGTTTTTCAAATCTAGCAATAGATTTATTTTTTCACACAGTTACAAACTCTAAGTTTTTCATGTATCACTAGATATTTAATTTATTGCCTTAGTGGAAATTCAGAAAAGGAAACATTGCTTCAGATGAAATCAAATGAAAATTGTGTAGATTATCATTTTTACAGAATAGGAACTAGAAAAACTACTTTGGATATTTTTTTCTACATGTATTTTTGATTTTTAATTCTTTCAGTGTTATTCTTGAGTTTAACATTTTCAGAATTTATTTCATTTCTTTTTAAAAGGTGTATAAAATTTCAAACTAAAGTTGTGTTGCCAAAAAAAAAAAAAAAAAAAAAAGACAATTAATTTGTCTCTGTACTTTATGTACAGAGACATGTACATGACATTTAGCAATGTCATATTTCAATCACCAGGACATTTGTTTGCTTGAGTTTCCTGGGGAATAATTATTTTTCACAGCTTTTTGCTAAATTCACGAGTATAAGAAAACTTGTAACCAGTATGTTTTTGACAGGTATCAAAACTACTGTCTATAAATAGAAATTAATGAATTTTACCTAATAGTTTCACCATGAATATCTTTCTAATATTTCATCTAATGCCAACTTCATATTAATTCTGGACTATTAATCCAGCTATATTTTGTGGCAATCTTAAAAAATTAGTCTGACCTACTCATCTTTTAGACCCCTCTCACTTATTTCTCAATTAATCTCTCAGAATTTCAACGTATTTTGGCCTTAAACACATTGTACTTTTTCAACATTTTTATGTTTTCTTTATTCTCTAATTATAATCATATTATTTGCTACAATTTGCCTTGGAAAGCACTTGTCCCTTCTTATTTTAGCAATAGAGCTTCCTTTATCTCATTTAACTAAAAACTAAATACTCAGTTGTTTCAGAATGAAAGATTTTTAAAAAATAAGTGTTGTTTTTTTTTTTTAAAAAAAAAAAAAATCTCTTTAGCTGGCATCCATTGTTTTTGTATGAAAAGTAAAGTGTTTTCTAAATGACTTCCCATTATTCTCTTTATGAGGTAACTGCTTCATACATCTCAAGGTAATTTTCCTAGTTCAGAGTACTCCATGTACTATGTCTCAACAATTACTCAAAGCAAGGAACTCTTAAGAGAGGTCTGACTATGATTTCTCCTAAGAACAGTTCACCCGTTCTCCCTCTTATGAAGTATGCTTGAGGTAGGTGAGATAAATATCCTCTTGAAGAGTGGTTTTTTGTTGTTCTTGTTGTAGTTTTTTGTTTGTTTGTTTGTTTTTCTTTTTCTTTTTCTTTTTTTTTTTTCAATTGATTACACAGGCATCAATGTTTAGGGCTTGATACAACTGCTCACACTTCAGCATGCATTCCCATTTGAAATCACCAGAAAGTATGCCATGTGGTCCCTTGCTATTCACATAGTTCGTGTCATATTTTCAGTTTATTGCTGAGCAATTCTGGCACAGTATCAGGACTCTTTCCAATGCCTTCCAACCCCCACCAAGACCCAGCAGGCTAGGAGTGGGCAAGAGGTGGGGAGGGGATATCACCAGGGTAGATGACCTAAACCAACCAAAGGAACATTCCATACCTTATGATGTCACACTTAAAAAAAAAAAAAAAAAAAAAAAAGGCCCTGCTTCCCAGGATGTGGCTGAATATCACTTGTTGATGGGAGGTAAAGATTAATTTATTTTCTCCCTGTGTGTGTTTGCTCATGGCCTTTGATTTTTTTTTTCCTTTTTTTTTTTTTTGCATTTTT